>CM035298.1:41286941-41376084 GCA_020226075.1 Hydropotes inermis
AAAGGCACCCACTACTCTCCTCCAAGTTGGTGACCCAGGTCAACTGCAACCAGATATTAGTTACTCTTTTTGTAATTGCTTTACTTGAAATAGACAAAAATTAAGCAGGGGCTTTGGCTAAGTCATTTGGGTGAGCTTAGTATCTGGATCTACAGTGACTCGATTATCTCTATGGCCTCCCTGGGGCCCACATGGAATTTTCTTGATAGAAAACAGAGAAGAAAGTACAGCTGCCTAAGAAGAGAAAGCAAAAGGCACCCACTACTCTCCTCCAAGTTGGTGACCCAGGTCAACTGCAACCAGATATTAGTTACTCTTTTTGTAATTGCTTTACTTGAAATAGACAAAAATTAAGCAGGGGCTTTGGCTAAGTCATTTGGGTGAGCTTAGTATCTGGATCTACAGTGACTCGATTATCTCTATGGCCTCTTTCTTTCTGCATGAACTCTGTAACGTGTAAAAACAAATAATGTATATTATACAAGGAATTTAGAAAAATGGTACTGACAAACCTACTTGCAGGGCAGGAATAGAGACACAGACCTAGAGAATGGACTTTGGACACAGAGGGGGAAGGAGACAGTGGGGCAGACTGAGAGAGTAGATAACTAGTGGGAAGCTGCTATAAAGAACAGGAAACTCAGTCTGACGCTCTGTGACGACCTGGAAGAGTGAGATGCGGGGTGGGGGGAATGCTCAAACGGGAGGGGATGTATGCATACATCTAGCTGATTCACACTGTTGTACAACAGAAACGAACACAAGTTGTAAAGCAATTGTACTCCAATTTTTAAAATAACTTTGAAAAAGCATTGTAACTTGTAACTACTTGTAAAGCGGTTCAGTCATCTGTTTCCAAATCCTGGATGCTGCATCAGAGATCAACTCTGAACCTGAAGTTCAGAGAGAAGTAGAAGGAAGATTTAGAACCATAATTTGTGACTTCAGCCACACATGACAAATAATTCTCTGATCTGGACTGTAGCCCACCAGGGTCCTCTGTCCATGGAATTTTCCAGGCAAGGATACTGGAGTGGGTTGCCATGCCTCTCTCCAGGGGATCTTCCCGACCTGGGAAATGAACCCTGGTCTCCTTCCTGCATTGTAGACGGATTCTTTACTGTCTTAGTCACCAGGAAAGCCCAATCTCAAAAAAGGCATGAGATAGCACCAGTATTTTAAAATCATAGAAGTATTGCTTCCTTTTAATTTTAGGACTATGAGAAACGGTTACGAGACAGAAATGTAATCGAAACCAAGGACCACCTGGATACCCACAGGGCCACAGTAGCCAAGTACCTACAGCAGGTAAGGAAAACCATTTTAAACAGTCCTTGTAGGGGGCAAACAGGCAGCATCCTGATGTTGGAGAAGGGACATCTCTATCCTCAACCCTCGCCGGCTTATCTTCTCATAACTGTTGCCGTTTACTTGCTAAGTTGTGTTTGACTCTGCTGCAACCCTGTCTACTGTAGCCCACCAGGCTCCTTTGTCCATGGGGTCTCCCAGGCAAGAAGACTGGAGTGGGCTGCCATTGCCTTCTCTAAGGGATCTTTCCGACCAGGGATCAAATCCTCATCTGCATTGGCGGGTGGGTTCTGTACCACTGAGCCACCAGGGAAGCCCTTCTCATAACAACAGATATAAAATTGATTAGCAACTGTCTTCATCTTTGTAACATAGTTACTTGGTTCTCCTTTGTATTAGCTCGGATTCATGATTATAAGTGATAAAAAGTCCAATTTGAACTAGCTCAGGCACCGAAGGGAATGTATTCACTGATGAAATGCTGAAAACACTAGGACCTGTCTCAGTTCATTATCAGTGGTTCTCTTTAGAGGGGTATGATTACAAAGCACTTACTTTCTAAATCATGATTTTTTAAAAGAATGTTTGAATGTTTACTGTGGCAAAACTTGCAAATTTGATTAGATCCCATTTGCTTATTTTTGTTTTTATTTCTATTGCCTTGGAAGACTAACTAAATATAGAATCACCACATGAATGTGTGCATCTTATTACCTTTGTAATAAAAAAGTTTTATAAACCACATCCTCACTGCCCTTCTGCACTAGAAAATCAAAATATTCTTTTGTCCTTCCTTTTAATTAATTTAACTTGTAAGAAATGCTACAATGACTACAGTACATTTTCCCTAGTCAGTTAATCTACCCTGTAGCTCTTGTATAAAAAAATAATTTATGACATTTAAGAGAGCCTCCATTTAAAAAATAATTATGAACTAAATCAGTCTAAATAGGGGAAGAACTTAATCAGTTCTGAATGTGTGTGCTTTGAAGTGTGTTAGTCGCTCAGTTGTGTCCAACTCATCATGACCCCATAAACTCTAGCCCGCAAAGTTCCCCTGTCCCTGGAATTTTCCAGGCAAGAATATTGGAGTGGGTATCCATTCCACTCTCCAGGGGATCTTCCTGACCCAAGGGTCAAACCCAGGTCTTCTACATTGCAGGCAAATTCTTTACTGTCTGACGCACCAGGGAAGCCCAAAAGTGAAAGTTCTAGTCCCTCAGTCATGTCCCGCTCTTTGTGACCCCACGAACTGTAGCCCACCAGGCTCCTCTGTCTATAGAACTTTCAAGGCAAGAATACTGGAGTGAATATCCATTCCTTTCTTCAGGGGGATCTTCCCAATCCAGGGGTTAAACCCAGGTCTCCTGCATTGCAGGCAGATTCTTTACCATCTGATCCAACAGGGAAGCCCTTGTGTGTTTCAAGACAGGTCCTTTTTTTGTATTTGTTCATTCATTTTTGTTGTTGTTCAGTTGCCAAGTTGTGTCTGACTTTTTGCCATACCATGGACTGCAGTATGCCAGGCCTCCCTGTCCCTCACCATCTCCCGGAGTTTGCCCAAGTTCCTGTCCATCGAATCAGTGATGCCATCCAACTATCTCATCCTCTGTCATCCTCTTCTCCTGCCTTCAGTCTTTCCCAGCATCAGGGTCTTTTCCAAAGAGTCATTCATTCATTCAGCTAAATTTTCTGCCAGGAATGTGTCCAGATCCTGAGAATATAGCAGTGAACAAAATAGAATGCCCCTGCCTTAGGGAGCTTATGTTAGTGAGGAGAGCTGGTTGATTTACTGTAGGAAGGGGTCAGAGCTGTGATGGAATGTGAAAATGCCAGCGCACCACGGTGACATTCGAGCAGAGAATGGTGTGGTTTGGCAAACAAGAACATTTAAATAAAATGTCTTTCTCTCCCTCAGGTTAGAGAATCAGTGATAAATCGTTTCCTCGTTGCGAAACACCATTTTCTTCTTTCGGATTTGATAGTAGAAGAAGAAGTTCCCAATATCAGGTAAAAAAATATACATATTTTTGTTATTTCTTGTGTTATATTATATTAAATATTCCCTGTACATGTAAGATTTTTATCAGTGTATAATATGCACTTGGCCCCCTAACAATACTGGAAACTGGTAAAGCCTGATGAACGCTGATGTCAGATTCTCCGGGGCTTCCGTTAGCACGCATCTCACGAGACCCTCTCCATCACACTCCAGTGGACCCCACCTCCCCTCCCACCACCCCCAAGGGCACTTCTCCAGCCTTGGCCAGTTCGCATTCCACACGTGAAGGGTGACGGCATCCTCCAGCACATCGTCCTCCTGCCTTCATCACCTCCCAGGGCCAGGGTCTCCCCCACTCCTCCGTCACAGGGCAGTGGGGTGGCCAGAATTATCCTGCTGAGATTCCGAGCGGTAGGGAAAGGCCTGGTTCCAGCACCGCCGCTGGGAGGCACAGAGCTGCCCTGCGTTTGGTGGCAGGTGGGCAGCCGGGGAAAAGGGACATTTACATAGAAGTTGGGAATTGACTCTATTTGTTTGCTAGATCATCTCCCTATCATTTAGAATAATCCTCAAATGGTCTCAAGTCAAGGCAGATGCATGAAAGATGAGAGAGAACTTCCTATATTGGTGGGCTTGTACAGTCCGTTAACTTCATGACCCTTCCTGTGGTTAAATCTCTTGGTCTCCTGAAAGGGCTTCCCTGGTGGCTCAGCTGGTAAAGAATCCTCCTGCAATGTGGGAGACCTGGGTTCAATCCCTGGGTTGGGAAGATCCCCTGGAGAAGGGAAAGGCTACCCACTCCAGTATTCTGGCCTGAAGAATTCTGTGGACTGTATAATCCATGGGGTTGCAAAGAGTTTCTGCGCAAAGTCACAAAAAGTCTTTGGACATATGTTGCAAAGTCGTTGGACACGACTGATGGTCTCCTGAAAGGCTGTTTCCTACACATGGACTTCCTCTCTACCACCCAGTTGGCAAGGAGACAAAATGCTGGTGCAACCCACGGTCACCCCTTTTGCTGGCTTTGCCTCCATCCTCATACAGAAGGGAGGCTGTGCCCACAGAAGATTCATGTAAACCCTCTCTCTATTCCAGGCCCAGAGTCCAGTCATTGAATGTTTTCTTTTTCAATCATGAAAATTACATTTTAGAATAGATGATGATTTTTCATGCTGTTTTTCCATTTCTTTTCTTTCTTTTTCTTTTTTCTGCTTTACTTTTCTGCATTAAGTTCTGAAGGCTCAGGGTATGTTCTTTCTTCTTTTCATTTTGGTTTGTTCTTGGCTTTAGCTTAAGATATTTCTGTATATAATGGTCCCAGCCACCAAGATGTTCTCATGCTGACTAAGGGGACAGCTAAGTCTCGTGACAGGAGACATCCCTCGGGGAGGAAGAAAGTGCTGAGGAAAGAAGGGATGTGCTTTGTCACAACCTCCTGGCAAAGTTTCTTCCCTTAGGTTCCCAAGTCTGGGTTAGGCAGGTGTCCTGACAGAGTGATTAAAAAGATGGGCTATAATTTGTGACAGCATGGATGAACTTTTAAGGGCATTCTGTTAAATGGGATGAGTCAGAGAAAGATAAGATCTCTGGGATTCTCACTTATATGTGGAATCTAAAAGAGCCAAACTAATAAGGACAGAGACTAGACTGTTGGTCACAAGAGGCTGGGGGCAGGGGGGGATTGGGGGGGGGGTATTTAAGGGTAGAATAACCCAACCAGTAGATAAATAAGGCCTGGAGATGTAATGCACAGTGTAGTGATTATAATCAACAATAAAAACTTCAAGGGTGCTAAGAGACTGGATCTTAATTGTTCACACCACAAAAAAAAAAAAAAAAGAAGAAGAAGAAGAACAATAATTACCTTAAGTGATAGACAGAGGTGTTGGCTAATGCTACCTATGGTGGTAACCATATTGCCATATATAAATGTATCAAACCAATCTACCGTACACTTTGAACTTATACAGTGTTATATGTCAACTACATCTCATTAAAATTCTAAAATTAAAATGTGCGGTAAATCAAAAAAAGGCATTTTCAAAAATGTAAAACAGTGTCACTCTCCTCACACTCTTGGTTTTGGAAAAGATGGTTATTTTTCACAATTTTACATCACATTTCTATATAACGTGCTTATGCTTATCCAAAATGAGTTAATGAAAAGATATACGCAGATACTCAAAGAAGAAGTTGGGCTGTCAAGTCATGGTGACCTGAGCTTGAACCCCAGCTCCCTCTCCTCCTATTTAAGAGCCTCCAGCAAATTCTATCACCTCTCAGAGCCTCCAGTTTCTTCATATGAAAAATGGAGTAATACCCTTGTAAGGCCTAGAAAGAGTATACGTGAGGCCCCTAGCACTCTGCTTGAGCTGTAGCGGTGCTGGTAAACCGTAACTCCTCTGTGCTCCCTTAGAAGGCCCTGGGGGCTCACGGAACCACACCCCGGGAGTCCTTTGGGAGTCGTCTCCCCGGGCTGGCACATGCCTCTCTGAAGGCGGGCTCCAGGGCAGCCTGCTCTTCTGCACTCACAGAGAAGAGCAGCCTGAGTGTTGCCAGCCTGAGGCCAGCTCTGAGCAGCCGGCCTTGCTCTGTGGCTTGTCCGGCTTAGCCATTCACATCAGCTTCCCGATACGAAGCCTCCACGGTGCTCTCTTTAGTCTCGGGGGCAGAATTAAACTCTGCCCCCTGGCCCTTCTGATTCACAGACTGCACTGCTTTCACCTTCCAGGAAGTGTTCATGGGTGTCATCTCAGTGAGAGGCAGAGACATAGAGAGGTAGAGACCCCCCTGCCCCCACCCCCACCTTCCTTCTGTCTCCATCCCCTCCTTTCTCCAGCATAATCACCGGCATCATGACTGCTGTCAGCATCCCAACAGTCACTGTGTTAGGGCACCTGCTAATTCTGGGCCCGTACTCAGGGGCTTTGTGTATACTCCTGGCTTAGTCCTCTCAACAACCCCAAGAGGTAGGTATTAATATTCCATTTTACAGATGATGAAACAGAGACGGCAAGAGGTGAAATGATTTGCCCAAGGTGAGCAGGACGCACTGGCCTGGAAATACAGGCCCCAAAAAACGGTAGAACTGCAGTGAAGTAGGTCAATGAGCAAGGTGGAAGGAGGCATTTGGTGTTGCAGGATCGGCAGGAGCAAAAGTGGACAGTTGGCAAGCTCAGGCCACGTTTGAGGGGCTGGGGGATGAGCAAGGCAGAGGTCAAGCAGGAGGTACAGGGCGGGGCCCAGAGCCCGAGTTATCTGCCTCGGATCAGGAGCTGCTAAAATAATATATTCATCATCTATGCAGTAGGTCTCCCCATCTTGGGAGAATGTCTTGACAATTCCCACCCCTCCTCAAGAAGACAAAGAGTTTTTCAGGGGCCCGTGAGGGACCTTGGGGCAGAGTGTGGGAAGGTGTCTCGTGAAGTTTCCCAATCTTTCTTTTCCCTGGAGTCCTAACTCTTTTCTGTAATCATTAGCATTTTGGGCCTGAGCCTTTTCAAACTGGCAGAACAAAAGCGACCACTGAGGCCAAGGAGAAAAGGCCGGAAGAAGGTGACAGCCCAGAACCTGTCGGACGGAGACATAAAGCTGCTGGTGAACATCATTCGGGCCTATGACATCCCAGTGAGGAAGCCAACGGCAAGGTGAGCGCCCTGCGTGCCGGCCTGGGATGGCAGGGGCAGGATCCCACCTCTTCACAGTGGGTTCACTCTCATCATTAACCCAGTTGCCGCTCTGTGGGGGTGGAGGGAAGGGATGGGGGTGAGGGAGGGCGTTCTTTTTTTTTTTTCTTTTCATTTATTTTTATTAGTTGGAGGCTAATTACTTCACAACATTTCCGTGGGTTTTGTCATACATTGACAAGAATCAGCCATGGAGTTACATGTATTCCCCATCCCGATCCCCCCTCCCACCTCCCTCCCACCCGATTCCTCTAGGTCTTCCCAGTGCCCCAGGCCCGAGCACTTGTCTCATGCATCCAACCTGGGCTGGTGATCTGTTTCACTATAGATAATATACATGCTGTTCTTTGGAAACATCCCACCCTCGCCTTCTCCCACAGAGTCCAAAAGTCTGTTCTGTACATCTGTGTCTCTTTTTCTGTTTTTCATATAAGGTTATCATTAGCATCTTTCTAAATTCCATATATATGTGTTAGTATGCTGTAATGTTCTTTATCTTTCTGGCTTACTTCACTTTGTATAATGGGCTCCAGTTTCATCCATCTCATTAGAACTGATTCAAATGAATTCTTTTTAACGGCTGAGTAATATTCCATGGTGTTATATGTACCACAGCTTCCTTATCCATTCATCTGCTGATGGGCATCTAGGTTGCTTCCATGTCCTGGCTATGATAAACAGTGCTGTGATGAACACTGGGGTGCACGTGTCTCTTTCAGATCTGGTTTCCTCGGTGTGTATGCCCAGCAGTGGGATTGCTGGGTCGTATGGCAGTTCTATGAGGGAGGGCGTTCTTGATGATGTCAGGGCCCCGTTGGTTCCCAGCAATGGAACCAAGGTGGCGCTAGAGGTAAAGAACCCGCCTGCCGATGCAGGAGACGCGGGTTCAATCCCTGGCTCTGGAAGATGCCCTGGAGGGGGGCATGGCAACCCACCCCTTTCTTCTTGCCTGGAAAATCCCATGGGCAGAGCCTGGAGGGCTGCAGTCCATGGGGCTTCAGAGAGTCAGACATGACTCAGCACAGCACAGCACGGCAGAACCAAATCAGTCTTTAGGGTAAAGAACAGTTTTGTTGGCCCTATCTCACAGAACAAGAGGACATCAGATATGGTGGAACCACATGGGAGACTGTAAAGGTTAAGCTGGCGTCTTCAAAGGCCCTTTGTCTCTCTTGCTCACTTCCTTCTGTGAATTTGCTCCATTCTTTGTGTGATGGAAGTGATTCATCCTCACCGGTTCCACCCCCAGTCATAAGTTCCCCAAAAGGTCCTAACCCGGCTCGGGTGTTGATCCACACCTAGTTACCTACAGTCAGGAGTGGGTTCTCAGGGACCATCCTGAAGATGGGGGACGGTCCTCAGAGAAGTGGGTGAGAGCTGCGTAGATACCCCAAAGGTGCATATTCTAGATTCTGTGAGCACAAAACTGCGACTTCTTTGTTATCTGCTCAGAGAAAGGAATTATACCTACTGTATTTCATACACTGGGGCAATGGGACTCCTCAACCATAGGGAAGTGTTGTATAATCAATTAGTTGTATCCGACTCCTTGCGACCCCATGGACTGTAGCCCACTAGGCTCCTCTGTCCATGGGATTCTCCAGACTAGACTACTGAGGTGGGTTACCATTCCCTTCTTCAAGGGATCTTCCCTACCCAGGGCTCAAACCCGGGTCCCCTGCCCTGCAGGCAGATTCTTTTACTGTCTGAGCCACCAGGGAAACCCAACTATAAGTAAGGTGAGCCTAAATTTCTTAGCCCTTTGGAGAACAGACACAGAAGGACCAAGAATTACTTCTCTTTGCTGGTGCCCTTACCAGTGTGAGGAGGGAGGCTATACTTTATTGTACATTCAACGTGTTCTAGGCACTATGTTAGGCACTTTCATATCTATAATTTCACTTATTTCTCACTACTATTACTGTCCTCATTTTACAAAAAGGCGAATGGAAGTGAAGAGCATGTCATGGCTTGCCCAAGGGCCTCCAGCTGTCTGATTACGGAACTGCCCTGTTCTAGCCTGGGCCTCTTTCCTCCCTAGGTTCTTCCCTTTAAATGATCTATCCATTCCCACCCCCCTATTATTTTGCCCTACTTTTTTCTTCTGCTAACTCTCTACCCGTCACAGAACATCTGATCATCACCAACTAGTCCAATGTTTTGTCAAATTTTGTTTAGTAAATGTCTGTCTAAGCTCTTGAATCTGTGCCATAGCATTGCTTCCCTAAATCACATTCCAGCCTTTTCATCTTGATCCCATTAAAGCTTAAATGTGGGGTGAAAAGCTGTTTTTTTTAAAAAAGAATAAGCAATAGGTATTATTTTTTTGTTTCTCTGAAGTTTTTAAGATTTAAACGATTATATAAAAATCATTACAAAGAAGCATAATTGATCCTGTTGTTTTACATTCAGTGTAGACTCATCAAGTTATCTCAGATACCAACTCTTGCACTAAACCCACCCAGATCTTAGCCCTCTCCCCTTACAACTAAACTAAATAGGATTTTCAGTACTCTCTCTGCTCTTTTATATCCCATGCCCTCTAGTCTAACACATACCCCACTATATTATGACTATTTGTTCATCTAATCTGAGCTAAAGTGTATCTCATTTGCCTTTGCAGCCCCAGAGTCTAACAGACTGATAAATATAGCAGGTACTTAACAGATGTTTGTGCAATAATGTAAGCAATGACAGTGTTCCAAACAGGAAAAGGTTTTCTCTGGTAGCTGTCGAGCTGGATGTTCCACTTTCCTTGTCTCATAGTTTGTCTGAAACCCTTTCTGTGAAAAGGTAAGACGGCCTGGTGGAAAGAGACAAGGTGTACTTTGCCAACAAATATGAAATACTAGATACACCAGAAAATTCAAAACAAATATGCAAGTGGGTTGTTGGGATGAGGGGGAAGGTGTCTGGGAGAGGATCTCTGGACATGACCTTCACTTCTTCCTTCACAAATGGCAGTTCAAAAGGGAAAGAGGACAAGACTCGTAGATCCTAACTTGAGCCAGGAATCACTGACCACCTTTTGCCAGGGATGCTTGGCAGGCCCAGAGAGATGTCTTACCTGGGACGTGTAGCCCAGGCTTCCTGGAGCATGAAGGTTCGGAGAAGACACAATGAGAAAGGACCTGAGTTGGATGGAGGCAGGGCAGGCTGGTTAGGCGGCTCAGGATTCTGCTACTTGAAAGGGACTGCTGCCCTCAGTCATGGGGGAAAGGCACCCATGAGAGCGTAGAGAGAAGAGGTCTCTTTCTTCTATTCCAGCCAGGCATCCAGACCTGAGGAAGGACGTTGGAAAAGTTCTGGTAGTTTCCAGGTGAGTAGGGAGGACCAGAGCATACGAGAAGACTTCTAAAGCATCAACAAGCTTTGCAAGAATGTCTGCCGGGATAACTATTCGGCACCAAACATCTTTGGAGAAACCATCTGCTCAGTAACATAATTAGACTTTCCCCGTCATTTATTTCTTCTATTCATTTTCCCCTCCCAGTAAACTCCACCAGACATCAAGATCTTCAAGGACCTACGGTGAAAAGCACGCGGCTTCTGTGGCAACACACAGCCCAGTCCACAACGCCGACTACCCCCTCGGGCAGGTGAGACACCCAAGTGCTGGATCTCTGCTTAGCATCTTGCTGCTTGTGTTTTTAAGAATTGCCTAGAAAGTTCATAATCCATTTTCTGTCTCATTTTCCTTGGAAATATATTATCTAGAATCATGTTTTTCCTCCTGCTCAGAACAAAATAATTCTACTAAACTGTTACAGACTGTTTTCTCTTGACTAAAAAAAAAAAAATAGTACAGAAATTTATTAAAAGTATATGCATAAACTTCCAGTTTCTGCTCAGGATTTAGTGAGCTGAAAAGTGTTTCAATCCTAAACTGAAACAAACCAATAACAAAAAAATCCAGCTATGCAAAAACTGTACATTTTTTTTTTTTTTTTAAGGTTTTAGTACGTCCTTTTGTAGAAGTTTCATTTCAGCGAACAATCTGCCATACAACTACTGGAGAAGGACCAAACCCCAGCTGGAACGAAGAACTCGAACTTCCGTTTAGGTAGGCATATTTTCCTCATACCACAAATGATTCCAATCAAGGGGAAAAAAAATGGGAAAATGTCCAGCTTTTGAAATGTGCCTTCATTATTAGGATACCCCACTCCACTCCATTCCAGGCTCTGGTTCCTTAGAGCCCAAGCTTTCCACTCCCTTGACCCCACAGGCCCTACACTGATTTTCTTTTCTTCCCTCTCTCCCCAGCTCTGGGCCTTAAGTAATTTCAAACCCAGATCTCCTTCATTGCAGGTGGTCTCCTGCATTTTGGGTTGTTTCTTTGCCAGCTGAGCCACCAGGGAAACAGAACTAGTTAAGTCAGGAGACGAACAGGGAAAAGAAAAGAGAGAGAGAGAAACAGATACCACTCTTCTACATAGTATAAGCAAAAAGAATGAGCCAAGTTCAAGGCCAGTGCTCAACCAAGCAGATGCAGTGGCCTTGTTTGGAGCCATGCCGTGGAGAGGCCTGCTCTGGCCAGGCCTGGCGGCACTCAGAGTGTTGGTGTTGTGGCAGATGAACCTCACCTCAGCCTTGGTTTATCGGTGGGGAAAGTGAGTGGGGGAGCTTCCCTGGCGGCTCACTGGTAAAGAACTCGCCAGTCAATGCAGGAGACGGGTTCAATCCTTGGGTGGGGAAGATCCCCTGGAGGAGGCATGGGCAGCCACTCCAGTATTCTTGCCTGGGAAACCCCACGGACAGAGGAGCCAGGCAGCCTACAGTCCATGAGGTCACAGAGTCAGACATGACTTAGCAACTAAATGACGACGACGACTATGCTATAGGGTCCCCATGCTGGAGAAAGCCTTTAACTGAAAGCACTGCCATTAGCCCTCATTTCTTTGCTCATATTCAGGTGTTGGTCCTGCTTGGACATTTGAGTGCTCATTATTTCTCTTTTGCTCCTTTCGTGTCCTCTGATGGTGGTACGCATTTGCAGGGCCCCCAACGGGGATTACAGCACCACCAGCCTGCAGTCAGTGAAAGATGACGTGTTCATCAACATCTTTGATGAAGTGCTGTATGACGTCTTAGAGGTGAGCTCACGTTTTTGTGGAAGATGTCTGGACTTGTTTTCATATCCTCTACCTGCCGTGCAGGTCCTGTCAGGGAGGAGAAATTTTCCCCTTATTGTTGTGGGCTCTGTTGACTGGTCTGATAATTAAGCTGACACAAGACAGATTAACAGGGGGAAAAGAAGCCAACCTTTAATTTAATTTAACATACAACCTTTAATTTTGTGTAGAGAAGTCTCATAGATAAGATCTAGGAAGTGAGCAAGGCAGACAGCTTTTGTACCTTTTGGACAAAGAAATGATACACATGTGAAGAGTTGACAGGACAAGGGCGTTTGGATTCAGGTGGTAAATTAGTAAAGGCTGACAAGGTGCGTTTTTGCAGCCTCCTTGGCCCCGAAGTCCCTGTCTCTGGTGAAAAGGTGTCTCTCTACACACGGTGCAGGGAGGGCACCTTTTCTCAGGGTAGGGGTGCTGTATTTCCTGCTTTCTGGGGACTGGAGACAAAGGCGGGCCCAGGCGTTCTTGCACCAGCTGTGTTTCAATTCAAAATAATCAATATGCCACTTTGGCAGACCTGGGGGCAGCCCGCCCTGAGTACCATCAGTCCCCAAATTCAGGATGTTTGAAATCTGACATGTATGAATGAGGAACGGGAGGAGGGAGGAAGAGGAACAGCTTTAAAAAAAAAAAAAAAGTTGTATTTATTTACCTTTGGCTGTGCTGGGCCTTTGTTTCTCTGAGGGCTTTCTCTAGCTGCTCTGCGAGGTCTTACTGCCGTGGCTTCTCTTGTTGCGGTTCACTGGCTCCTGGGTGCATGGACTTAGTTGCTCCACGGCATGTGGGATCTTCCAGGACCAGAGATCAAACCCGTGTCTCCTGCACTGGCAGGCGGATTCTTAACCATTGCACCCCCAGGGAAGCCTGAGAACCAGCCATTTTATTTTCAATTTGAGTGTCCGCTATAATCCAGGAATTGTGCTAAGTATTAGCATGTTCCCTTAGTTCTTTACAAGCACATTGTCTTAATTCTAAAATAACCCTATGAAACAGATTGTTTTTGTTGTATTGTTTTTTTTTCTTTTTTAAAAAATATTTATTTATTCATTTGGCTGCACTGGGTCTTAGTTGTAGCATGTGGGAGTTAGTCCCCTGACCAGGGATTGAACCTGGGCCCCCTGTATTGAAGTGCAGATTCTCAGCCACTGGACCACCAGGGAAATCCCCAAAGTAGACTGTTAAACTCCCAATTTATTGATGAGGAAACTGAGGTCCAGAGAGGTTAAATGACTTTTCTAGTTTTTACACAACTATTTAAGTGTCTCAACCAGAATGTGACTTAGATCTGTTTAACCTAAACCTACCATGCTTTCAGCTAAAATCCTGCTGCTTTCCTGCTGCCGAGTTACTTATTAAATGACTGTCTGGAGTTGTTAAACAATTATGACTTCCCACCCCTCCTTTAGGACGACCGTGAAAGAGGAAGTGGAATCCACACTCGTATTGAAAAACACTGGCTGGGGTGTGTGAAAATTCCATTCAGCACAATATATTTCCAAGCAAAGGTAAGCGTCTGAAGTCAGACTTCCATGGCAATGGGGAACTGATCGATCCAGTTTTCCTGTTACAGCTTACTTTGTAGAGGTATACCCTTAACACTGGGGCTTCCTTGGTGGCTTAGTAGTAAAGAATCCACCTGCCAGTGCAGGAGATGGAGGCTCGATCCCTGGGTCCGGAAGATCCCCCAGAGAAGGAAATGGCAACCCACTCCAGTACCCTTGCCTGGGAAACCCCATGGACAGAGCAACCTGGTGGGCTACAGTCTGGTACCGCAAGAGTCAATGGGATACAACTTAGCAAATGAGCTGGAGCACCCTTAACCCTGAGAGAACTGATGTGCAAGGTCATTATTGGAAAGATGAAAGTCACTATATAAAGCCAGTTATCTTCTGTCATATTTGCATGACTTACTAAAACAATCTTCCTGACATTTAGTAGTTCAGGTACTACTTTTGCAATGTGATAGTTTTTTTAACACTTAAATAGATGTGAAGAAGGTAGGACAAAGTAGAAACTTGTCAAAAATGACAGGAGTGGATAGATGCCTCAGAATAACTTGAAGAAAACAATCAGGCCAGCTGATGGCCCCTTTAATCAAGTGCATTCATGTTTCCAGAGTCCTTGCTATTTCAGAAATGAACAACAGTTGACTCGCTCAACTAAGTACCGTTCTTCAGAGTTTAACCATTTTGTGTAAGAGGATCCATCAGGTTAACAGTTCCTGAATGGCAGAGTAGCTCTAATCTGGGACAGTTAAAGGTTTTGAAATGGCTTTAACATCCCAGTATTAAATCCATAGCAACAGGAAGCTTTGAAGCCAAGTCGTGCTAATCTCACACAGCTACAGAGGAGACAGTTTAATTCCATACGTGATGACCACATGGAACAAATGCTGCCTCAGTCACAGCCTCAGGCAAGACCCAGAACAAAACCCCAGTCTGAGAGGCTTGAATTGGTTGGAATATCAGGAATCATTTGGCATTGCAATCTCCCCTAAACCAAAGGGACCGTCTTTGGACCTGTAGCATTACCGTCTACAGGTAATGCTGCAGCTATATGCTTGCCAGAAACTCTACACGTTCCTCTTGGACTGATTTGAAATGAAAAATCGAATTTAAAGAGCACATCATTTTGTAAATCCTACTGCCCATGTTACTTGGCATCACCCTAGGAAGGGTACCCAGAAGTAGTTACTCCAAATCCCTTCTCAATAAAGGAATAAACTTCTTTTCTTGTGTGTGTGCGCTTTATTTTTTTTTTCATTTATTTTTATTAGTTGGAGGCTAATTACTTTACAGTATTGTAGTGGTTTTTGCCATACACTGGCATGAATCAGCCATGTGTTTACATGTGTTCCCCATCCCGATCCCCCCCTCCCGCCTCCCTCCCCATCCCATCCCTCTGGGTCTTCCCAGTGCACCAGCCCTGAGCACTTGTCTCATGCATCCAACATGGGCTGATGATCTGTTTCACCCTTGATAATATACTTGTTTCAATGCTGTTCTGTCTGAACATCCCACCCTCGCCTTCTCCCAGAGTCCAAAAGTCTGTTCTGTACATCTGTGTCTCTTTTTCTGTTTTGCATATAACTTCTTCACTATATTTTGGTAACAGCCACACTCTGGTTGAGTCCCCTAGCTTGCTCCCTTTCCAGTAGCTCTGTCATCAATTTCTTCTTTAAACTGCGCCATAAGCCAAGATTCTCCCTGTTGTTGGTGCTGCTGCCCAGTCCGTAAGTCTGACTCTTGGCGACCCTATGTTCTGTAGCCGCCAGGGTTCTCTGTCTGTGGGATTCTCCAGGCAAGAATCCTGGAGTGAGGTGCCATTTATTTCTCCAGGGGATCTTCCCGACCCAGGGATCGAACCCGCACCGTCTGCATTGGCAGGCGGATTCTTTGCCACAGAGTTGTTTTGTCAATATTGAGTTGTGAGATTTAATTAAGGTGACAAATAAACTAGTCGGAAATGCTATATGATATGTGCCTGAAAAATACAGTTATTTCTATTATTATTGGGCTTCCCTGGTGGCCCACTTATTTCTATTATTATTACTGAATCAGAATTCTGTTCATTTTGTGCGGCTCCAAACCAAGGCCGATGAATGACGGGTTCCAGGGAGGAACTTGGGCTTCCCAGGTGGCTCAGTGGTGAAGAATCCACCTGCCAATGCAGGAAATGCAGGTTCCATCCCTGGGTCCGGAAGATTCCCTGGCGTAGGAACTGGCAACGCACCCCAGTATTCTTGCCTGGAAAACTCCACGAACAAAGAAGCCTGGTGGGCTACAGTCCATGGGGTCGCAGAGTCAGACATGACTCAGCTACTGAGCACGCGCTCATGCACTGGCAGGGACATAACTGGTATCTAGCGTATTGAGGCCAGGAAAGCTGCAAATGCCCTACAACGCCCAGGCCTGCCTCCACAACAGAGCTACCCGGTCCCAACACCGACAGTGCCCAGGGTGAGAAACTCTGTCTTAAGTTCTTACACTTCAACTATTTGGAGACAGTGCCCATTGCCTCCTGGCTCATCTGGTATTTCAGCTGAAGTCTATACGCTGCTGTGTTTACATTCTTCTTCCCCCTGCACCCTCTCGTCTGCCTGGTGCAGAAACTCCAGCAATGTAAATGTTAGTCACTCAGTCGTGTCCGACTCTTTGTGACCTCATGGACTGCAGCCCACTAGGCTCTTCTGTCCGTGGGATTCTCCAGGCAAGAATACTGGAGTGGGTCGCCATTTCCTTCTCCAGGGCATCTTCCCCACCTAGGGATTGAACCTGGGTCTCCCGCACTGCAGGCAGACGCTTTAACCTCTGAGCCACCAGAGAAGACCCACCAATGCAAGGAGGAAAATAAACAAGAGCTTACTTCATTCCTCTCTAGAGAGCACAGTCACTGAAAGTTTCGGTTCTTTCTGTCTTTCTTCTGAGAAATAAATGTTGCAAAAGACTGAGATAAAAATTGGATTCTTTGAAAATCTGTGCGTTTCAAATTCTAGCCCTGCGTGGTTTTGTGGCACCAGTCTTTCGTAAACTTGATTGTTTTGACTACAAAGGTGTAAAAAGTTCTGCCTTTTTGAACCTCTATGTAAGTTAGGTCGTTTTATGTAAGTGGCTTATAATTCATTCAACCTGCATTTATTGAGCACCTCCTGTCTATGTACACAAAACACTGCTATATATTGGAGAAGGGTGATACAAACAGTGACACAATACAGGTTCTATGTGCAGAGAACAATAATCTATGGGTATATGCTAAATACGCACACAACAAAGTCTGGCAGAAAGTTGTCAATGCGATAAATGAAAGAAGCAAACTACATGTGAGGCTGGTGGAGGTGACAAAACAAACCACAAAGGAGATGATATCTGACCTGAGCCTGAAAAATGATTTAAATTCTAAAATGTGGAGACCAGGAGCTGGGCATCCTAGCGAAGGGGACTGGCTGCCAGTTAACACTTGTCAAGGGACAGTCATTTTAGCGTTTTACATCTACTAGTCCACACATAATTACCCTACAAAGCAGGTACTATTATTGTTTCCTTTTTACAAATGCACAAGTTGGGTCACTTGGGTTTAATCCAGTATTTGAACCCAGGCAACCTAGTGTGGGAAAGACTGAAGGCAGGAGGAGAAGGGGATGGCAGAGGATGGGATGGTTGGATGGCATCACCGACTCCATGGATATGAGTTTGAGCAAACTCCAGGAGATGGCGAAGGATAGGGAAGCCTGGCGTGCTGCAGTCCATGGAGTCGCAAAGAGGTGGACACGACTGAGCCACTGAAGAACAAACACCACCTAGCGCTGGTGTCAACTTGCACAACTAGTACACGCTCTGCTGAGCCAAGCAAAGCAGGCAAGGAGAGAGAGAGCCTTGCTGAGGGGGCGTAAGGAGGCATGCCTGGAGAGACGGTGGGCCCGGCATACCGGTCTGAGCAGCTTCTCCTGAATTCATCCGATGATGGGGAGCTGACACTTGCCTTTGAACTTCTATTGGAAAATCACCAGGATGCTTCAGTTCGGGTCAGTTGCTCAGTCGTGTCTGTCTCTTTGTGAGCCTATGGACTGCAGCACGCCAGCCCCCCCTGTCCATCACCAACCTCCAGAGCTTGCTCAAATTCAAGTCCATCGAGTCGATGCCATCCAACCATCTCATCCTCTGTCGTCCCGTTCTCTTCCTGCCCTCAGTCTTTCCCAGCATCAGGGGCTTTTCAAATGAGTCAGCTTGTCACATCAGGTGGTCAAAGTGTTGGAGTTTCAGCTTCAGTGTCAGTCCGTCCAGCGAATATTCAGGACTGATTTCCTTTATGATGGACTAGTTGGATCTCCTTGCAGTCCAAGGGACTCTCAAGAGTCTTCTCCAACACCACAGTTCAAAAGCATGGATTCTTCGGTGCTCAGCCTTCTTTATGGTCCAGCTCTCACATCCATACATGACCACTCTCTCTCACTCTTACCAGGACGCTTACTGAGTTGTATTTTCTTCACAGATCGATGGAACGTTTAAGATCAATATTCCCCCAGTGCTCCTGGGCTATGGCAAGGAGCGAAGCTTGATGATGGAGCGGGGTTTTGACTCTGTCCGAAGCCTGAGTGAAGGCTCTTACATCACCCTGTTCATCACCTTGGAGCCTCAGCTGGTTCCTGGGGAGTCGGTTCGAGAAAAGGTAACTGTGTACTCTCTGGAATCCATATGAGATGTGGACAAAATGCGAGAGAGGCCTGCTAGGCTATGCTTTCGTAAAATTGGACTGAACAGATAAGCATCTTGAGCATCTTACTTGAGCATCTGTTCTTACATTCAGAGGGGAGCTTCCAAACCGTGAGAGAGCAGGCTGTGACTGGGGCCAACAGGCCGAAAACCAGAGGGGTCTTGGTGCTGGGCGTTCTTCCCAGGCACTGACCTCCTGCTACAGGAGTTCTAAGAGCCCTGTGGTCTTCCTTCCTTGAAATGAGATGGCGAAGCTGTCAGCGGCTGCCGTCAGTGGCTTTTCACTGCCCCACTGTGGCTGTAGCTGGCATTTCTCTTAGACCTCCAAGATGCGGGCTTAAAAGTCCCTCTGAAATGCAAACTCAGCCTCTCCTTGTGCACTGACAGGACCCTGGCGTCCTAAACACACAGCAGCAGAAGCCACCACTCAGGGAGCCCCCTGCAGGTTTTTCAGGAGAGAGGTTCTTGCCTTAAATAGTAGGGACCATAACCTGGAATTGTTTTTCTGCTCAACAGTAACTGCCAGGATTAGCAGATTAGTCTTCCCTCCACCATCATCCCATGCTGAGCCATACCACGTAATTTTTTTAAAAGGGATTTACTCGTGGAATTGTCTAAAAAAATCAATAGTAACTCCTGAAACTCTTGTTTTAACATCCTCTACTTTGTCTCAGTAAAAACGAAAGTGTTTTAAAGTAGATTGTTTCTGTTACTGAAGTCTTCCTCTTATTTTCTTTTTTTCTTCTTGCTTCTGATAGATGGGTGACATGCTTAAAAAGGTACCATGTATTTTGTTTTGCTGTTCATCAGTCAATGGTTATTGGGCTTTAATCACCTGCTTCTGTCCTCTGCCTTGTTATGGAAGTGGCTGGGTCCTCATGTATGTGTCATCCCTTGGCCAGGAACTATAGACATCTGCAGTTCATGCCTAGTTTTGTCTCTGGGCCCATTTCATCTTGTCAGAAAGATTCTTATTTAGCTCTGAATCTGGAAGTCACGTGTCAGAATGTTACCTGCATACTGGGAGCCACCTCCACCGTTTCCAAGCCCATAAAACCCATGAGCAAGCAGCGTGGCTGTAACAGTTATTTCTGGCCAGTGGAGCTGCCACAGTATAGGTAGTCAAGGAGAGGGGGAAAAAAAAAAAGAAAACATTCAATTTTCTGTAAATATTCACATTAACCAAAAGTTAAGGAATTGAGTCAGTTAAGAATCTTCCAGATTTCATGTTGAATCAATTGTGAATTTGTTGGTTCTACCTTTATTTGTTTTATAATAAATAACCCCAATCCTTTTAGTATTTAGCTTTCGCTTGGCACTTCTTACATTACCAACTTAGCATTTCTTGTTGTTTAGTTGCTCAGTCATGTCCAACTCTTTTGCAACTCCATGGACTGTAGCCAGCCAGACTCATCTGTCCATGGAATTCTCCAGCAAGAATACTGGGGTGGGTTGCCCTTTTCTTCTCCAGGGCATCTTTCCAACCCAGGGATCGAACCCGTGTCTACTGCACTAGCAAGCAGATTCTTTACCACTGAGAAACCAGGGAAGGCCTCACCAGTTTAGCATACTATTCCTTAAATTACTGCTTCAACCCATTAAATGGTAATCCTGGTAATCTAAACAGGTATTAACGACCATTATGAGATACCTGTTAAACGTTTACCTTACGCATGCTTGGTGCAGAGAAAAACACAGGATGACTGACATGGGCCGTGCCCCCAAGAAGCACTGGCTATGGAGTCAAAATGCACAGCAGATATTCAGGTCCAAGTGGCAGAAGAAGTTTTATATTGGGTTGGCCAAAATGTTCGTTCATGTTTTTCCCTAACAGCTTACAGCAAACCCAAACGAACCTTTTGGCCAACCCAGTACATACTTGTTTCAGCTTGGAACGCCAGCAGTCTGCACTGACTCCAGATTTTCACTGTTCTCTCTGGACAGTGCCTATGGGTGCCTCTCTCTAATGCCTCCCTGGCACACGGTGTCTGTCCCTATAGGATCTCTGGTCAAGTATTAGTATTTTAAGTCCCTGATTCCTTATTAATGGTCTCCTCTAGACCAGAAGTCTCTTGAGGGGGTCTGCCTTATATACATTTATCCAGACTGCCTCAAACCCTTTAGACTTTCAGCAAATATTTTAAAATAATTGGATAAATGGATAAATATATAAATTAATGAGTTTAAAGGAAGCAGGGATGAATTCAAAAGAGTGCTTTTTTTCACATCACCCTTGTTTCATAATTCTTGCTCTTTTTACGGTTATGATTACTTCTACCCTAAGCGTCTGTGACACACCTGCACCGAAGTTTTATAAGCTCACCTTTTTTCATTGACTTATAAACTCATCATGACACCTGTTTGGTAGCTGCCGAGTCTTGGCACTGTGCTGAATACATGGTCATAATGACGATGGTATAATGACAATGTTAAGATTCAGGTGGAAGCGGATGCCCTGTGAGAATACCCAGGATGTTTTTGGAGATGCCTCCATCCTACCTCCCCCTAATTTCTTAGAGTACAGCCATCAAATTAGAAAAAGGAACCACAGTCCAGCTCCAGTATAAGGGAAGTCAAGAACAGTCCAAGCTCATGAGGGAGGGGATATATATACACTTACGGCCGATTCATGTTGTAGAGCAGAAGCCAACACAATATTGTAAAGCAGTTATCCTCCAATTAAAATTTTTTTAAAAAAATCCATAACTTATGGAATAAAAAAGGAACAGTTTTATATTCTAGGTCCTATTAAAAGTCATAAAATAGTAATGGGATATTTTCTGTGCTCTCATTCATTCATTCGGTAACACTTACTGAACACTTTACTATGGGCTGGCTAGGATCCTCGATACTAAAGATCAAAAAAAAAAAAAAGTAGATCAAAACAAAATCCCTGACTTCAAGAGTCCTATTCTGTGAGGGAGACAGCATAATCAAATATATTGGCAGCTTTAAATGCTAAAACAAATAAACAGTATGAAGGGGATGTCTGGAGGTCTTTCCCTACTCAAAAAAAAAAAAACTTTCAAGCACTGCCTGGAATGTAGACCTTACTTAAAAGTTGACTTTCTAGTAAAATTGTGTATTTGTCAAAGTAAGTAATCAACCATACATAAATTTTTTTACTAAACAACAAAAATCTTGCAAGAACACTTAAATATCTGCTTTATTCATGCTCCTTTTTAGCAATGCCTTTAAGGGAAAATGACACCATATGTCCAGAGACAAGTGAAATCTTCTGCTTCATCTGCTTGAGTTACTTTAAAAAGTCTGAGATTTGGCTCATCTTGGATCAGAGAACCACTTTTCAAAGCATTTTATAAATGTTTAAGTATTATATATTTCACATTTCTAGTTCTGCTTCCTTTTACTTCAGGTTCATTACTGTTATTTATTACATTGGCTACGGATTAAAACCTTTGAACACATCCATATATACTTGTTGCTTCCCAGTGGCTAAGCAGTAAAGAAGCTGCCTGCCAATGCAGGAGATGCAGGTTCGATCCCAGGTCGGGAAGATCCCCTGGAGAAGGGAATGGGAACCCCCTCCAGTATTCTTGCCTGGAGAATCCCATGGACAGAGGAGCCTGGTGGACTACAGTCCATGGGGTCACAAAGAGTTGGACGCAATTGGGCACAGATGCATGTCTATATACTTATAAATCTGTTGTCCTTTTAACACGAGCTGCTTTAGCTTTGCACTTGAAATGTTAGGTTTCTGAGTCCCTCTAATACCAACATCAAAATACATATAAAACTATTGCTTGGAGTCATCAATCAGAATTAGTACGTCATAGCTTAATTTTTATGTGTTGCTTTATTAATCTAATCCTTTCCATATGGCTGTATGCCTAGTGACTACTTTCGTGTTGTTCAGTCACTAAGTTGTGTCTGACTCTTTGCGACACCCTGGACTGCAGAACGCTAGGCTTCCCTGTCCTTCACTGTTTCCCAGGGTTTGCTCAAACGCATGTCCATTGAGTCGGTCATGCTTTCTGACCATCTCATCCTCTGCTGCCTCCTCCTCCTCCTGCCTTCCATCTTTCTCAGCATCAGGGTCTTTTCCAATGAATCAGTTCTTCGCATCTGCTGGCCGAAGTATTGGAGCTTCAGCTTCAGCATCAGTCCTTCAATATCCAGGGTTGATTGCCTTTAGGATTGACTGGTTTGATCTCCTTTCAATGCCATTGAATATATTTTAAGTATTTAATGAGTCCATCTGATTTTTAGGTTATAAATATAATTAAATAAGGCTTTAGGAACACCGGGGCATGACAGTGTTGTAAGGGGGTCACCGAATCACACCCTGAAGCGCACATTGAGTCCACGTGGACCGTGGGATCCGAACAGGTTCCACCATACCTCCTATAATCATACACGTCTTTACTTTTGAAGTTTGATTCTCAGGAAGATGAGAAATTGCTTCAAGCAACAGAGAAGTTTCAAGCTGAGTGTGCCTTGAGGTTTCCCAACCGGCAGTGCCTTACCACAGTGGTTGATGTTAGTGGAAAGACCGTCTTCGTCACTCGTTATCTCAAGCCTTTAAACCCTCCTCAGGAGCTCCTTAATGCTCACCCCAACAACCCCCAGGCAACAGCGGTAAGCATTTCATTGCGAATCAGTGTCCGTGCTTAAAAGGTTCTAAAATTCAGTATGTGAAAGTCGCTCAGTTGTGTCTGATGCTCTGCGACCCCATGTACTATAGGTAGCCCGCCAGGCTCCCCTGTCCACGGAATTCTCCAGGCCAGAATCCTGGAATGGGTAGCCATTCCCTTCTCCAGTGTACCTTCCCAAGCCAGGGAGCAAACCCCGGTCTCCCGCACAGCAGGCAGTCACTTTACAGTCTGAGCCACCAGGAAAGCCCAACTTCAGAGTTTAAGCTAAATATTCATTTTGAAATTTCTAGACTAACAACTTAAAAGAATCTTAAACATTGGGTATAACTTCCAAACTAGCAGAAGATAAAATAACAAAATGGGGTAAAGAGGGTGAGGAGGGGATAAAAACACAGAAAAAGTGTGAAAAAATAAAAAGCACAGAATAAGGTAGGAAAAAGAGTCTAAATATTCACCAGTAGTCACAATCAAAGTGAAGGGATTAAACTTTCCAGTTAAAACACAAAGGCTGTAAAGCGAGATTTTTAAAAGAATTTGTAGTGGAATTTGACACAGATTCTAACATTTATACAGCAGTGCAAAGAGCCAAAAATAGCAAAATAATCCTGCAGAGTAAGAAGAGCCCAGTCATGTCACAGAGTCACGAAGGTAAAATCGTACCAACGCCCAAATGAAGAGCAAAATGAAAGAGAACTTAAAAATCCAGAATAGGGCTACCCAAATAGGACCCACTCAAACCTGATGTATGGCAAAGCTGGCACTGGAAATTAGTAAAGGAAAAACTGACTATTACGTAAATTGTACTGGGATCACTGATTTTACATATGGGAAAAAAGATAAAAATCCATTCCTGCTTCACACCACTCAACAGATAGACTGAGAACTTAAATACGAAAGGCATTTTTATCCATGAGACCTGATAGAGGAAAGCGTCCATGGTGGCTCAGAGGTTAAAGCATCTGCCTGCAATGTGGGAGACCGAGGTTCAATCCCTGGGTCGGGAAGATCCCCTGGAGAAGGAAATGGCAACCCACTGCCTTTAACAAGCCAGAAAAAAGCACTGACTACAAGGAGAAAGAATAAATTTGACCACATTAAAACTGAGAACCTGAGTTTAACAAAAAAAAAAACAGCACAAAGGAAAAGAAAAGACAAGCCACAATTGGGAGAGGATATTTACAGCTTATATAATAGACAAAGGAATAGTAACTAAAATATATTTTTTAAAAACTACAAATCAACTTTTTTTTCCATTTATTTTTATTAGTTGGAGGCTAATTACTTTACAATATTGTAGTGGTTTTTGTCATACATTGACATGAATCAGCCATGGATTTACACGTGTTCCCCATCCCGATGCCCCCTCCCACCTCCCTCTCCACCCGATCCCTCTGGGTCTTCCCAGTGCACCAGGCCCGAGCACTTGTCTCATGCATCCAGCCTGGGCTGGTGATCTGTTTCACCCTAGATAATATACATGAAAAACTACAAATCAACTTTAAAGTGTACAACATACTTAAATACAAAGTCACAGAAGTGGAAACATGAAGGGCCAATAAGCATATAAAAAGACATTCGTCCTCCTTAGTAATTACAGAAATATGAACGACGACCACAGCAGTGCACCAGTCTTGGCTTCTAAATACCACTGTCCTCTATTTAAACGCAAAGAGTTGGATAGACTTAGCAACTGAACAACAGCTATCTAAATGGAACCAGAACTTATTAGAGAAATGGGTGCCCAGGAAAATAAAAGACAATCCTGGAGAGTTCTAACAGTAAGGGGAAAGGAAAAAGAAGATGAGGACATTTCAAAGACTCACAAGAGTCTTCTGTAAAAGGCTTTCTTCATCTGTAAAAGATGGATAATAACGATAGTCTTCCTTGGGATGTTTGGAGAGGATTAAACAAGATAATATTAACACAACATTTAGTTAGCACTTGTGAGGATTCCTTTTGTTCATATAAATGTCTGTGACACATGAAATTTTCTTGCAAGAAATGAGGTAGAGGATCCAGCTTTCTATTTTATTGGAAAAACAGTTACAGCTAATTTTGTTTAAACAGGAACTGGTGGCCCGATACGTGTCTCTGATTCCCTTCTTGCCCGACACCGTCTCCTTTGCTGGTGTCTGTGACCTGTGGAGCACTTCTGATGTAAGTATTTATTCTTCCTCACAGACATGCTGGCTTGAGCTGACTTCATGGAATATCAGTAAATGGCTTGCTTAACTTTAAACTGCAACACCCGCTAGTCATTATAAAAGTCTACACAGCCATCTGTTTAACAGAATGAACTAAATTCATTCTGAAGTACTTTTTTCTTCCTGGTTCAATCCACCCAAATAAATTAGTTAAGCAAATTAACTAATTATTTGTGCATACACACATACACACACCCCTACTTCAAATGTCTTAATGCTGATTTGTCCCCCCAAAGTTATCTTAACAACTTTTATTCATAAAATAATCAAAATCACATTTTATATTATGTTTGGAAATTGCATATCCCTTAATTTACGGGGGCTTCTTAAGGCATGTCATTATTCATTAAGTATTTCTTGGCCCCCTGTCTCATGTCAGACACTGTGCAGAGTTCAGGCTATGAGCAAAATAAACATGGCCTCTGACATCTTGGAACTTACAATCAATGTATGCCAGCTACATAAACTTCCAAATGAGTCTTCAACGGGATAAACATGTATTATCACTGGTATTCATTTGGCTTCTGGATCTCAGGTACTGCGTTGGCATAAAGTTGAACTGTGACATTCAACACTTTGAAGGATGGCTCTAAAAGGAAGAAACTGAAGCACACTTTATTTATTCTCCAATATGTTTTGGAAGCCCACTGTTGACAATTTTAGAGATAAAATTTCACAACCTTAAGATACTTAAAAGAAGACATACAATGAATAGAAGAGCTATGTGCTCTAGACCAGACTGGCTTTCCACTTCCTAGGTATTGCTTCATCTCTCTGTGCCTCCACTTCCTCATCTGTAAAATGGGAAGATGAGAGTGTGGCCTTCAAAAGTTTTTTCCAGGATCCAATGGACTGACTCATGCAGTGTGCTTAAAAAACAGTGTGGCGGCTGGGATGGGAGGACAGTATGTGAGCAGGCAGAGCACAGAGGATTTCCAGGGCAGTGAAAATATAGCACATGATACTACAATGACCGATTTGTCAAACCCACAGAATGCACACCACCGAGAGGGAGCCCTGTATGTAAACTATGGTCTTTAGGTGACTATGGTGTGTCAGTGTAGGTTTATCAGCCACAACACGTGTCCCGCTCTGGTTGGGGATGTTGATGGTGGGGGAGGATGTTGATGATGTGCACGTGTGGGAACAAGAAAATATGGGAAATATCTGTAGCTTCTTTCCAGCATTTCTGTGAAGCTAAAACTGCTCTAGAAAATAAAGTCTTTAAAAAGAAAGTAAGTGTTAGCACATAGGGAGCTATCATATATAAGTTCAACATGAAAACTGAAACTTTGAAATTTATCTCCCTGACCCCACCCCATAATCGATTCTAGAAATTCATGTCATTGAAATGTCAGAGAAAATACCATGTCCAACTAAAATTGGGTGTTTTTGTTTAACAATATCTCTTATCCTTTAAACCACTCATTTTGAGAGTTATACAGCGCGTCTAGAGTGAAGCAGCCAATGAACATGATTTTTCTTTCCTTTTGTTCAGCAATTTCTCGATCTCCTGGCAGGAGACGAAGAAGAACACGCAGTTTTACTATGCAATTACTTCCTCTCCATGGGAAAGAAGGCCTGGCTGCTGGTGGGCAGTGCTATTCCCGAGGTAAGACCATTAGGCTGGCGCTCACGGAGACTCAGTGTCTAACATGGTGCTGCCATGTTCCAGGTCATGGGCAGCACTTATTTTCATAACAGTTCCTGGGGCTGCAAAGAAAGTAGCCCAGAGATGCCACAGTAGGGTGTGACAACCAGTGATGAGACATGCCAGGGTTTTCGGGGTACTTGAGCCCTACACATTTGAGGATGTTCTGGGCAAATATGAGCCCTTTTCCACCCACCACCCCCACCTGGCTCTGTCCTCCCGCCCATCTTACAAAGACCTCTGACTCCTTCCGTGATCGAGTGTTATTCATGCCGAGGAACGTAGGGATCTGAAGAACTGTGGCAGGGGTAGAGACCCTTTCACCCTGCTTCTGCCACAAGCACCTGCTGTTAAGCTGGCAGGCAAAGCGGAACAAGGCAGATAACCACAGGGGCAAAGAAAAGAATGTTCACACCATATACTGGTATCACTGGTTATTTTTATTAGACCAGAAATAGAAACTATGAAAATTTGTTTCCCCAGCCCACTGCAGATACCCCTAAATTGGGGGCAGGTTGGGGGTAATTTGGGGGTACAGATCTTAAAAAGTCACATGGATTGAAGCAGCTTATCTAAACAGTATTTCAGAGAACGGGCTCCCAGGCTCTGGGAATCCTTGGTGATTAGACAGCACAGGCTGCTGCTAGACAGGCAGTGTCACGACTGCATCCTAAATCATTCTGTCACTGTCTTCCAGAGAGCCTGGTGCCAGGAAAAGAGGACAGGACTAGGAAGGCCCAAGGCCCAGGTTCAAGGCTCTGCCCACTCCTCACAAGCTATGTGACTCTAAGCCTCGTCAAGAGAGTTGGGGATAACACCCCTCTCCAGGTTTTCACTCCCGAGCCCACCCCTCCTTGGGTAAACTCAACCATCAAGTGTTCATAAGTATCCTTTCACAGTACTTTCTATTCATTTACGTAATTATAAAAGTGTATCAAATATCAGTTCCTGTATTAGAAAACAGGAATTTTCTTTTTTTTTTTTTGAAACAGGAATTTTCTAATTCTGTTTAGAATTTTCCTTCTAAACAGGAATTAGAAGTATTATTCAGACATAATCAGCCTTCTGAATGCTTAAAAGGCAAACCTGCTGACTCTAAAAAGAAAACCCAGTTACTATTTATTTCCATCAATAATCATGCTTCAGCCAATCTTAAGGTATCTTGCCATTTTCAACACCATGGGTGGACCTTGAGGGCACTATGCTAAGTGGAATACGTCAGAGAAAGACAAACACTGTAATGTGGAATCTAAAGGCCAAAGTAAATTAACAAAATAATGAAACAAACAGAGGCAGAGATACTGCAAAAAACGCAGGTGATTGCCAGTGGCGGGCGGGGGCGGGGGGGGGGGGGGACAGTGGTGAGGAGAGAAATACGTGAGGAGGGTTAAGTACAAACTTTTAGTTACAAAATAAATGAGTCACAGCTACTCATTATGACATGTATAGTGTGGGAAATATAGTCAACAATTATGTAATGTCTTCATATGGTAACAGGTGACCAGACATCACGATGATCATTTTGAAATATACAGAAATAGCAAATCACTGTGTTGTTTACCAGGAACTAACATAGTGTTGTGGGTCAATTATACGCCAAAACAAACAAACTCAGAAAAGAGATCAGACTTGTGGCTACCAGAGGCATGGGGTTGGGGAGTGGGTTGGAATTGGATGAGGTAATCAAAAGATACAAACCTCCAGTTATAAGACAAGTTCTCAGGGTGTGATGTACAATATGCTAAAGATAATTCACACTGCTGTACTTGTAAGTGAAAACTGTTAACATAGTAAATGTTAAGGGTTCTCATCACAAGAAAAAAAATTTGTTTATTTAAAGTTGTATCTATATGAGATGATGGATGTTCACTAAACGTATTGTGGTCATCATTTCATAATGTATTGTAAGTCAAGTTATGTTGTACTCCTTAGACTTACACAACGTTGTATGCCACTTATTATCTATAAAATTGAATATATATGTATACCATTTAACTTTAAAAAAAAGATACGTTAGTTCAGTAACATGACCACTATTCCTGTTTGGTCACCATACTAAAGTAGTTGCAGGTGCAAGAATTTCGCAACAGTAAACTTTTGATTTTACTAATTCAACATAATCTAGAACTTCAAACTAATTTTCACCATTAGCCATGGGGTTTAGAAATTAGGTGTCCAACTAAAATAATGAACTGTCTGTGCAAAGTTCTCTTGGCCCTAATTGCATAATTAATTGGAAACTGGTTTAATGGCTGTTTTCTTTCAGGGTCCAACTGCCTATGTGCTAACTCGGGAACAAAGTCACTATTTAATATGGAACCCCTGCAGTGGACATTTTTATGGACAGTTTGATACCTTCTGCCCCTTAAAAAGTGTGGGCTGTTTAATAGGTCCAGATAATGTAAGTATTACCATTTCCTCTGAAATATGGTTGGTTGACTATTTTTTTAACAGATGTATTAATTTTCATAATATTTATGTACCAGAAAATCTGCATATATATGTATATGTATGTGTGTGTATATATATATATATATATGTAAAAAATTGTTGCTGTTGAGTCGCTAAGTCGCGTCTGGCTGTTTGCGACCCCACGGACTGCAGCACGTCAGGCTCCTGTGTCCTCCACTATCTCCTGGACTGTGCTCAAATTCATGTCCACTGAGTTGCCCCGGACCTGGTGGCTCAGACAGTAAAGAATCTGCTTGCAGTGTAGGAGACCCAGTTTCGATCTCTGGGCAGGGCAGAGCCCCTGCAGAAGGGCACAGCGAACCGCTCCAGTATTCGTGCCTGGAGAATTCCATGGTGTGAGGAGTCTGGCGAGCTACAGTCCATGGGGTCGCAAAGAGCCAGACATGACTGAGCAACTATCACTTTCACCTTTCACACTCAATTAATTATTGAGTTGGTACTGGTAATTAAAGAAACAGTGCCAAGCAAAGGTACTCTATAAGGCACTGGTTAAAAACATGAGTTATTAGATCTCACTGCCTGAGTTTAAACTCCAATGTCAATGTTTACCAGTTGTGTGTGCTTAGGAAAGTTTCTTAATCTTAAACAGCATCAGTTTCTTCCCTGGTTAAATGAAGATATTTGCTAGTAAATACAAAGTAATTGTGAGAAGTAAATGAGATAATCAATACAAAGCAGCTAACACACAGTAGCAACCCCATGTTGGCTCCTGTGACTGCTTTTATAATCATCATCTACCTTAGTAATCTCTGAACTTAATGTCAGAAAAATCATTTGAACACGTATCCCCAATATATGTATTCTTATTTGTAAATTATGTACTTAAACTTATGTATTGATAAATTATTTACATTACACACAGAAGAATTATATCTTTCTTAAAGAGAAATAATTAGAGGGTCTAATATTTCTTCCCGTGCCACTGTGATATGCACCCTACTTTGAAGACCTCTCTGGTCTATGGGTTACTATCAAAATTAGAGATAAGATACACGGAGCACCCAGCCAAGTACCTGTCTGCCATAGGTATTCAGCAAATGGTAACTATTATTAACTACAGGTGTGAAAAGCCAAGTGCAGCATCCCATGTGCATGTTACTATTTTTAATTAAAAACATTAGGATAATCACAGATGATCCGCTAAGCTCCATCTGAGAAGCACTCTAAGGTCATATTAGTAGTCAGACAGACTCAGTGGGCACTGAAAAGCCTTCGAAGAATCCCATTCTCTGTCAGAAGTATTAGTTCTCAAAACAATTACCGTATGGCTGACCAATTCACATAAAGCCCAAGTGCTGTGAGCAAGAAAGAAGCCTTCCCTCCTCTTCCGTCAAGACGAAGAGCCGCAGCTCCCGGTGCCGGCAGCGGCTGGGAGGAAAGCTGCTCGGAGCCTCGGTCGCCCTCCAGAGAGGACCCGCCGTCGGTTCACTCTCTGGGTCCGGCCCTCTGAACCCTCAGCTGCCTCTGCTCCACCACCTCTTTACAGACTGCCAGCCTTTCTCCTTCTTCACGCCTTTGCCAAGAAGTCAGTCCTTTCCATCCAAGTTTGTGATTCCACTCCTGCTCCAACACCTGCCTCCGTTAGGTTTTCTCTCATCGTTCTCTATCGATAGGCTCGGAAGTCCAACAGTCCTAAACTATGCTATACCCTGAACTACCACTGCCCCTCCTTGTCTTCCTTCCAAAATTCTTTAAATTCTATTTATAGGCCCTGCTTCCTCTTTCTCAGACTTCACTGCTGTTAAGTTGCCTGGTCGTGTCGGACTCTTTGAGACCCCATGGACCGCAGCACACCAGGCCTCGCTGTCCATCACCATCTCCCAGAGTTTGCCCAAGTTCATGTCCACTGCATCAGTGATGCCATCCAACCGTTTCATCCTGAGCACTTTTCTCCTTCTCAGACTTTGGTCCTTTATAATCTAGTCCTCTTCCCTGATCAGTCTACAGAAATAAACTCTAAGAAGTACCATTGTCTTGCTAATGGGTAAATAAGCCCAATGATTTACTCTCCTCACTCATTTCTCCTTTTCTATGGCACGTGACACAGCTACTCATCTCTTCATGGGAGGGGGGGGAACAACTTGCCCAGGCTTGGTTTACTAGTAAAGGACTATTGGTTTTCATTTCTCTGCAATAGCTCCTCAGGTTTCTGCCACTAACTCTTCTTTCCACACTTTGAAGTAGATTTTCCTGAAAATTCTATATTTAGATTTCTTGCAGAACACACTTATTATTAATTATAACTCTATCTAGTTTATCCTGGCAAAAAAAAAAGTTATAATTCACTAGCCCAAGAATCTTTGGAACCTGAAGCTTCAACTGTTTGCTAGACAGCAAGGTGCTGATCAAAGTCTCAAACTCAGGACACCCATAACTCAACTCATTTTTCCTTTATCTCTGAAAACAGCCCCTCCTCCTCACCCTCCCACTTCTAAGGAGGTCAGTCACTCAGATTCAAACCCCATAATTGTCCTTGAGTTTCCCCCTCCCCTACTTCCTCCTACTTCAATCCTATTAACAGATATTAGTACCAAGTGTATAGATACCACCCCTTCTGTTTTCCAGGTCATATCATTATTATTTCATCCTGCATTACTATAAATAACCAACTAAATAATCTGTCTCTAGTTCAGCCCATGATTTAGTCCATTGATGCCTGGTTCTTTCCAAATGTTCAGCTTTCCTCATGCTCAGAAAGTACTGAAGGCACCCCACTGTATATAAATTTAAGAATAAACCTCTCACCTTGGATTCTAATCTGCCTTCAGCTCTCTTCCCAGTGCTATTTCCGACGACTTTTCTGCACTTTCCCTACCCTACAGCCAGACTGTAGTTCTTAAAAACCGTGCCCTCTTAAAACTGCTTGCTCCTATCCCTGTCTAATCTCCAAAGAGCAAATAATATTCCTGTTAAAATAGAAGATAGATTTTCATTCCTCTGCTTAAAATACTCCAGTGACTTCTTGGCTCACTCCAAAGTCAAAGCCTCAATCTTTAAAATGGCCCACGAGGCTTCTACGATCTGACAGCTGCCTGGTCCCACCATCTTCACTGATCTCTTTCTTGCTTCTATGTGCTCATTCCTCTGAAGTCACTTTGTTCTCTTTGCTGTCCCTCAAACGCTCTTTCCATTTGCTATTTCCTCTGCATAGATGACCCTTCCCCTTACCAGACAGCTTCCCTCACTTCATGTTCTTTCCAGTGAAAACATCCGTGTGTGTGTGTGTGTGTGTGTGTGTGTGTGTGTGTGTGTGTAGTCAGTTATGTCCGTCCGACTCTGCGACCCTGTCCAGGGATTCTCCAGGCAAGAATATTGGAGTGGGTTGCCATTCCTGCTCGCCTCCAATCTCACCTCTTACTGCATAGCTTTCTCTACAACCTGTGTAAATTTAACTTGGCACAACACACTAAAAACTCACCCCCAAATTAAACGGCTTCAGACAGTCATTCTCACGGACCTGTGAGTCAGCTGGGATGGTTCTGCTGACAAGGCTGGGAGCGCCCTGCTTCAGAATGAGTTTTAATTCTGGGACCTGGGGCAGTGACAGTCGGCAGGGGCATGAGAGGGCAAGCAGGAACATGCAGAGCTTCTTTAGAGGCTGGGACACGGAACAGCGACACTGCTAGCCCTCTCTACTCACCAGAGGTCAAGAGCCAAGGAAATACATTTCTACCCTTTTAGTGGAGGGCTTCCTGGGTGGCTCAGTGGTAAAGAATCCACCTGCTAATGCAGGATATGCAGGTTCAGTCCCTGGGTTGGGAAGATCCCCTGGAGAAGGAAATGGCAACCCACTCCAGTATTCTTGCCTGGAAAATCCCATGGACAGAGGTACCTTGAGGGCTACAGTTCATGGGGTCACAAGAGTCGGGCACAACTTAGTGACTAAACAACTGCCAAGTAACAGGGCAAAGGCTGTGGGTTTAGGCAGGGGTGCAGAACTGGGGCCAGTGATACCCTCTCCCACGTCATGTATCGTCAGATATCCCATGTACTTGTTTGTCTGCACTGTCTTCTCATTAGCTGCTATGTGCCGGTAGAAACTCTGTTTCATTTACAACTTTATCCACGACTGTATTAGAACTAAATGTAAGACACTTGACGATTATGTTGAATGGGACAAATTCCCCACTCATGCACAGTTACGGGTAGGTAGTTAGGCCTATCATATGCCAACCAGGAGCTGTGCCAGACGCTAATGACACAGTGGTGAATAAGGCATGTGACAGAAGTCCTCAGGGAAACATCTCGGTATAGTGAGACAAACAACGATCAATATGAACAGTAGTAATAAAATAGCTAACAGCTACTGAGTACTCAGTATGTACCAGGCATTGTTCTAAAGAGGTATAAATAAATTAATTATTTATAATTAATAATTATAAATAATATAATTATAATTATAATTATAATATATAATTATAAATAATTATAAATATAATAAATTAATAATTAATAATAAATAAATTAATCTTATGAGGTAAGTACTATTATCCCACTTTTATAGAGGAGGTATGTTTCTAATCACCAGGAACTACCTTATTTCAGCAATCTACATTCAATAGTAAGGTGCACCTCGACTGAGGATATACAAAAATGTAAAAAACTGGCCCATGGCTACTACATGATGCCACTGACTGTAAAATGCTTGTCAGTGTTAAGAATCAAAATATGAAAAAAAAGAGAATCAAAATATGACCAAAAATGGGCAAGCTGTATGTCGTCTTGCTGTCTCTCTGCTGCATCTCTCTAAACACAGATACATCTGCCACCATATACACTAATGTAGTCTTGTCTTTTTTAGATTTGGTTTAATATTCAACAATATGATTCCCCACTACGGATAAATTTTGATGTCAGCAAGCCCAAGCTATGGAAATCTTTCTTTTCAAGAAGTCTTCCATATCCTGGCCTTTCCAGTGTTCAGGTATATATATATATATTTATATTTATATTACAATTAAATGTAGACAGACAGGTCTTCCCTGGTGTTTCAGATGGTAAAGAAATCTTCTGGCAATGGAGGAGATGCGGGTTTGATCTCTGGTTTGGGAAGATCCCCTGGAGAAGGAAATAGCAATTCACTCCAGTGTTCTTGCCTCGGGAATACCACGGACAGAGAAGGCTGGTGGGCTACAGTCCATGGGGTCGCAAAAGAGTCAGACACGACTGAGCAACTAATACTTCCACTTTCAAATGCAGGCAAAGAAAGGGAGGAATTTGCCCTCGTTATACTGGGTAGCCAGATATTTTTTGATCCTTAATTCCACTCCTAGGTATTTAGTCTAGGATAATACCTCATTTTCAAATTTAGTTAAGCCCAATTCCCAATAAGAAACAGACCATCATATGATGAACCATTATACACATACATAAAAGAATGAATTTGATGAGTCCTGTGATCTTAAGAAAAAAACCACAAACTATATTTCATTTAATTTTTCAGATGCTACAATGGTCTCAATTCACTAAATTAATTTTATCACATGTTTCATGTTGAAATATGAAATCAAAGTTCAGGTCATGGTCCAGGAGGGACTCATTAGTTTAGAGGGTACTGGACATTAGTAGATTATAAATAGTAAGCCTGAGACTTACTTACTAAAACTTTAAATTTGATAGCCATAGATATATAGATATATAACTGTGTGTGTGACATAAAATGTATTTTTTTTTGCTGTGGATCAAATCTTTCCAAAAGATATTTTAAGAAAAATCACTTTAAGAGAAATTCTACATGGATACAAGGTAACATAAGAGTTTTCATAGGAAAACTGTTTGCAGAAGCCTAAGGATTAGAAGGACAGAAGGGGTAAATTATGGTATACACTGGAATATTTTATAGTAGTTACACAAATGAATCAATACTCATGAATCTTAGTAAGCACAGTGAAAGTGTGTATTTGCTATCTTCTCTAAATATAATGTTAAAGGGGAAAATATGTTCACAGGATAAAATCACTAAAGTTTAGAAAAATGAAAAGCAACACAATATATTGTTTAGAGATGTGTATATCTGTAGTTAAGTCATGAACACATTTCACCACTTTGCCTGTCTCCACTGACTACAACGTAAACACCACAAGGGCAGGGATTCTGTTCAGATGGGCTACATCCTCTTCACCTGTATAAGCGCCTGACACACAGTAGGTCTTCAATACATGTTGAATGAAAGAGTGCTGAAAAAACAAATTCAGATCATGGTCACTTCTGCGAGAGAAACGGTAATAAAACTGAGAAAAGAACTACACGGCATTGTAATTTATTTGTGAAGCTTTGCTTAAAAATAGATCTTGGCTGCATTAGCATCTGTGATATTATCCTAGCTCAATGAAGAGTTCATAATTTAAAAAAAAAGATTTAGAGAAGGATGTACAGCTATTAAAATAAACTATAACTGATTCCTAAAAATTTGTCAACTTTTTTTCTTTTATAGCCAGAAGAGCTTATTTACCAGTGCACAGACAAGGTGGCTGCAGCTGAACTACAAGACAGGTGACATGATAACCTGTAAATCCACATGCAATGTCACTAGGAGTGTTAATATCAAACTAAACAGTTCTCAGCCTGCATCAGTGTGAACGGCAGTTAAACTTTAATTCGTGTTTACAAAGTTCAGATGTGATCTGTAAATCCCAAGGCTCTGGCATCAGCATGGTGTGAACCACAGAACAGTAAAGTCTGGCACCGATAGCTAGTTCTCCAGAAACTTCCCCCCAGATTAGAGTTCACGGCATGCTACGCATGGGTCCCATTCGGTAATCTCACAATCCTTGGCTTAAACAGGCCCATTTCGTTCAGTCAGTAGTTCAGTGAACTTCAACTACTTTCCGAACCTAGCACATGGGATTAATAGAAGGCTGGTAAGAGCCTGTTTGAGCCCCATAATCCTTATCATGAACCCTGCAAAACAGAACTTTTGTTTTCCCAGTTTCACAAGGCTCAGAGAGGTCCACGTACTTCTCAGGGGTGTAAGGGGCTTCTGAGCCCAAACAGACCTCTCTAGTTTCAAAGCCTGTGTCCTTTCTGCTGTCTCAGGCCATGGGAAGAGGTGCATGTCAAAGTGTACAAGATCACAGTGAGCCTTTTTATGGTGTTATTACCAAAAAACACCAATTTACTCTCAACTCCAAATTTAAAATAAAGCTGTGAGATCTTGAGAACAACTAATTCCTGGGGGGGAAAAAAAAAATCTTGTTTCTTCTAAAAGTTTCAAAATGCTAGGTTTTTTACTTTTGTTTACAAGGGAAAAGTTAAGTCACCCAAAAAAATGGAGCTTATTTTTTTATAAACAGGATTGAAAAAATACTAAAAGAAAAAATCCTGGACTGGCGGCCGCGCCACCTGACTCGGTGGAACAGATACTGCACCTCCACGCTGCGTCACCTCTTGCCTGTATTAGAGAGGAACCAAGAAGACGTGGAGGACGACCACAGGGCAGAACTGCTCAAACAGCTAGGAGACTACAGGGTAAGCAGAACATTTCAAACCGGAAACCGCTCAGTACGATGGGCTTCGGAATCAAAACGCCTACGTTACTTCCCACACTGCACAGATGAAGCAGCAGAGACTAAAAAAAAAATGTGACTGAAAGTTCAAAGCTCAAGAATGAACCCACCGTTAAATAGCAAAATGTCTCTATAAATCAGAAATGTCACCGTTTTTTGGTAGGAAGATCCTGTGAAAAATATCTTTTATAAAATCACAAGAGTATTACATAAAATGAAAATATTTGGCTAAATCATGTCAGACTCAACTGAGCACAAAGGTGAAGCCAATCATTCTTGAGCAGACTTTAAGGATATGATTTTATTCTGGTTGCTTTTTTTTTTTTTTTACTAAAAAAGAAATTCTCCTTACTAGGCAATATATATTCTTTACTGTCAGTAGTGCTGTGTGTTCATACCCTACAGCCATATACTAAAACCGAGAAAGAAGTGGCAAACTCAAACAGTAAGCCTCATTGGTCAAACAGTATGAAATCAAGCTGGACATTTTAAAAATTCATTTCATTTTATTTCTGGCTGCACTGGGTCTCTTGCTGTACACGAGCTTCCTCTAGCTGCAGCAAACAAGGGCTACTCTCGCTGCGACGCACGGACTTCTCATCGCAGTGGTTTCTGGCTATAGAGCGCAGGCTGTGGGCATGCGGGCTCAGTCGCTGTGGCTCACAGGCTTAGTTCCCCACAGCAGGTGGAATCCTCCCAGACCGGGGACCAAACTCATGTCCTCTGCATTGGCTGGCGGATTCTTAACCACTGGATCACCAGCAAGGTCCCAAGTTGGACATTTAATTCTACTCAGTGACTAAAACTTACCCTTTAAACTTCTAAGGCTAGGTTTCAGCTGGGATGCTTTCAAGTAACAGAAAACTTATTTCAAACAAGCATGAGCATTAACAACCTATGGGCTTATTAGGGTAAAAATTAGGGGCGAGTAGCTATTGGGGCTACACCACATGTCTGCACCTCTTCCCACTCTGCCCTCCTCCATGTGATGGCATCATCCAGAGTGGTTTTCCTCATGGGAGCACTCACACATGGACACACATGGGCTGGAATAGTTGCTGGTAGGACTCACAAATGGACACACATTGCTCTGAGCAGCAGAGGGCATCCATATGCCATTATTCCTTACAAGTTTCCTAGATTACATACCCTCTTTCCTATAGATAACACTGAGGCCAGGGTAGAATGCATTAATCTACCCCAGGTTCCTGGTGTTGCATGGGTTTCTTTCTATGCAAACTCGGGGCTATGAGGAAGAAGGAAGGTGGCTTGGTGACTAACAGGTATTTTAAATGTAAATTCAGTATGTTAGCAATCAAAACACTTAGCCTCTCTCCATTTTTTGTAATGCTAATATATAGCTGAATAGAAAAACAAAGCTAAATAAATGACTTTAAAACCCAAAAGGAAGACTTCCTATTTAGAACTGCACATATTTAATTAGGGGGAAAATACAGTGAAAACTTCACATTCAGCAATGATTAAAATGTTGGTTGTTCTGTTTTCCTGCAGTTCTCTGGATTCCCCCTTCACATGCCATACTCCGAGGTGAAGCCTTTGATTGAAGCTGTGTACAGCACTGGAGTACATAACATTGACGCTCCTAATGTTGAATTTGCTTTAGCTGTGTATGTCCACCCATATCCCAAAAATGTTTTGTCTGTCTGGATCTATGTTGCCTCCCTCATACGCAACAGATGATACTCCCTGTATGTTTTTTCCTGTTTTATATCATGTAAGACTTATAATTAAGAGAAGATTTTTTAAAGTGCTTTTGATCTGTCAGAGGAAAGAAAATACTTGCAAATAATGAAATAAAATTATCATGATTTTCAAAATGTGCAAATTTTATTTAGTTTTTCTGCCTTGTCTCTGCCACTCTGACCCTAAATTCAACTGTGACAGCTCAGAGTCCCTATGACCTTTATTGCTCTATGCTTTTGCACTGGCTCACCTTCTACTGAGAATGATCTTCCTCTTTGCCAATGAGATATCCTGTGCTTTTAGATAGAAAGAACTAACACTGTTACAATAGCCGTACTACCCAAAGCAATCTATATATTTAAGGTGCTCACTATCAAATTACCCTTGACAGTTTTCACAGAACTGGAACAAATAATCCTAAAATTAATATGAAACTTAAATAAACTTAATAATCCTAAAATTAATATGAAAATATGAAAAGATCCAGAACTGCCAAAGTAATCCTAAAGACAAAAACAAAGCAGGATTAGCAGCCCTCCCAGACTTCAGACAACACTGGAAAACTACAGTAATCAAAACAGGATGGCACTGGCCCAAAACCACACATACAGATCAACAGAAGAGCATAGAGCCCAGAAATAAACCCACAGACCTATGGACAACTGATCTTCAACAAAGAAGGCCAGGATATACAATGGAGAAAGACAGTCCCTTCAACAAGTGGTGCTGGGAAAGCTGGTTAGCAGCATGGAATTTTGCACACATACTCACGCCATAAATTTTGCACACATACTCACGCCATAAACAAAAATAAACTCAAAATGGCTTAAAGACTCAATCTAAGACATGACACCATAAAACTCCTCTAAGAAAACAAGGTAAAACAGTCTCTGATTTAAATCACAGCAATTTTTTCTTAGATCAGTTGCCCAAGACAAAAAAAATAAAAAATAAACAAATGGGACCTAATCAAACTTATAAGATTTTGCAAAACAAAGGAAACCATTAACAAAACAAAAAGATATTTTTGGACTATAGACTGGAGGAAAACATTTGCAAATGGCGTAAACGACAAGGGCTTAATTTCTAAAATCTACAAAATAGCTCATACAACTCAACATCAAAAAACCAATCTACTAAAAAACTGGGCTGAAGACCTAAGATAAGACATGTCTTCAAAGAAGACATAGAGATGACAAACAAGCACATGATGAGATGATCGATATCATTAGTGGTGACAAAAATGTAAATCAAAGTTACAATGACCTCACACAGGTCAGAATGGCCATCATCAAAAAGCTAATAAATTAATGCTGGAGAGGGCGTGGAGAAAATCGAACCCTCCTACACTGTGAGGTACAAATTGGTGAAGCTGCTATAGAGGGTCTTAAAAAAAAATTAAAGTTATCATATAATCCAGCAATCCCTAGAAGAGATGAAAACTCTAATTTGAAAAGACACATGCCCACTTATGTTCACAGCAGCACTATTCACAATAGCCATGACATGGCAACAACCTAAATATCCACCAACATATGAATGGATAAAAGAGATGTGGTACATACATACAATGGGCTATTAGTCATAAAAAAGGATGAAACATTGCCATTTGTGGCAACATGGATACACCTTGAGATTATCGTATTAAGTAAGTCAAACAAAGACAAGTATCACTTATATGTAGAATCTAAAAGAATAAAACAAATGAACTTATTTACAGAAACCAAACTTATGGTTACGAGAGGGGAAGGAAGAGAGGGATAAATTAGGAATACAAGATTAACAGATACACCCTACTATATATATAACAGATGAAGAACAAAGACCTACTGTACAGCACAAAGAACTATATTATCTTGTAAAACCCTAAAATATACTATTCATCTGAAATTAATACTGTAAATCAATTATACTTCAATTTAAGAAAAAGAGGTATCCAGAGAGGGTAATTGCGTCATACAGCACTCAGGATAGAGCCCTCAAATTGGGATTTAGTGCTCTACGGACAGACAGGAGACTTTACTTCGCCTCTACACCATGCATGGATACAATGACACGTCTGTCATAACAAACCAGAGTCTCCAAGAGACACCAGATCTGCCAAAATCTTGACTCTGGACTTCCCAGCCTCTGGAAGTGTCAGGAATACATGTTATTTAAGCCACCCAGCTTATAGCATTCTGTTTTAACAGCCCAAATCAACTAAGTAAACCAGGTAATATTAAAAAAGAAACTAAATATATGTACTGACATGGAAAGTGGTGCAGAAAGTAGAAACATGTAAAACAGTATTTCTCAACAGCAGCACTATTGACTTTACTTTCTTCTATGCAATCTTTCTTCTATGCTTTCTTCTCTGCAATCACCCTGTTTTTTCAGTCTTTTAACCTTCCTGAGGCTTTCAACAGATAAGTCTCTCTCTTGGCAAATGACACATTGCACTTGAAAATATGTGGGTTACTTTCAAATATCTTTTGATACTGATTTCTAAGTATGATGACTCCTTATGATTTCAAAACCTTTAGACCATGAAATTTTTGCTCCTTATTTTCTTCCCTTAGGTATGTTTCATGGTCTCCTGGTTCATAGTCTATGGGAAGTTGAATAGAATTTGTATCCTGCTGTTGTGTGAAAACTGTTTAAATCTTAATTATGTTGAATTGGTTCTTAGTGCTTTTCAGGTCTACCATATCCTTCTACTTTTCTATCTAATCATTCTATTCATTTTGGGGAGTTTGATACTGAAAATCCAACTAAAAATCTTAATTTATCTACTTTAAAAATAACTGTTACAGCGGACCTATATGCAATTTTGTCCCATATTTTCCAGTTCAGTACAGTTCAGTCGCTCAGTTGTGTCTGACTCTTTCCAGCCCCATGGACTGCAGCACGCCAGGCCTCCCTGGTCCATCACCAACTCTCGGAGTTTACTCAAACTCATGTCCATTGAGTCGGTGATGCCATCCAACCATCTCATTCTCTGTCATCCCCTTCTCCACCTGTCTTCAATCTTTCCCAGCATCAGGGTCTTTTCAAATGAGTCAGCTCTTCACAACAAGTGGCCAAAGTATTGGAGTTTCAGCTTCAGCATTAGTCCTTCCAATGAACACCCAGGACTGATCTTTAGGATGGACTCGCTGCATCCCCTTGCAGTCCAAAGGACTCTCAAGAGTCTTCTCCAACACCACAGTTCAAAAGCATCAATTCTTGGGCACTCAGCTTTCTTTATAGTCCAACTCTCACATCTATACATGACCACTGGAAAAACCATAGCCTTGACTAGACAGACCTTTGTTGGCAAAGTAATGTTATCATACTTCCATAATTTAAAAATGAAAAAAAAAAAAAGAAAAAACAAGACAAGGATGCCCACTCTTGCCACTTTTATTCAACATACTATTGGAACTCCTGGTCACAATATTAAGAGAAAAAAAAAAAAAAAAAGCAAGCATCCAAATTGGAAAGGAAAAGGCAAAAGTGTGCTTGTAGATGACATGATACTGTATATAGAAAGTCCTTAAGGCATCACTAAAATACTATTCAAATACATTTTTTCCACAAACTTGCAGAATTCAAAATTAATATATGTCGCTCCTTAGTATCCACGGGAGATTGGCTCCAGGACCCTCTTTTGGACACCAAAATTTTCAGATGTTCAAGTTCTTTACAGTTGGTCATATGCATTTGCAGGTTCTATACCCACGGATCCAATCAACCACAGATTGTGAACTCTTCTCCAACCATGTTTGGTTGTATCCGCAGGTGCAGAAACCACAGATATGGAGGGCAGACTGGACAGAAACCTGTTGCATTTCTATATGGTAATAAGAAACTATCAGAAAGAGAAATTAAGAAAACAATCCCATTTACAACTACATCCATCAAAAAGAATACAAAACCTATGAATAAACATATCCAAAGAGATAAAAAGCTTGTACTTTTCGAAGTATAAGCTATAAGACACTGATGAAAGAAACTGCAGACAATACAGATGAAAAGACACACTGTTAACTGTGAATTGGAGGAATATTGTTAAAGCAGCCGTACTACTAAAGGCAATCTACAGATTCAACACTATCTCTATCAAAATACCAAAAGAACTGTCACAAAACTAGAACAAATAATTCTAAAATTGAATGTAAACACAAAAGACCCTGAACAGCCAAAACAATCTTGAGAAAGAACAAAAGAACTGGAGGCATCAGCTTCCTAATAATAAACAGACACACAGATCAATGGAACAGAGTAGAGTCCAGAAGTAAACTCACACTAAGAAGATTAATGAATCTATGACAAAGGTGGCAAGAATACAAATGGGGAAAGGACAGCCTCTTCAATAAACAATATTTTGAAAACTGAACAGCTATATATATATATATATATATATATATATATAATCAAACTGGACTAGTTTCTCACAACAAATACAAAATAAACTCAGAATGGATTAAAGACTTAAACCTAAGACCCAAAACCATAAAACTCTCAGAAGTAAAGATAGGCAGTATGCTCTTTGACATTGGTCTTACCAACAGCTTGGACATGTCTCCTCAGGCAAGGGCAATAAAAGCAAAAACAAGCAAATGGGGCTGCATCAAACTAATGAGCTTTTACATGGAGCAAAGAAACTCTCAACAAAACAAAAAGGAAGCCTACTGAATGGGAGAAGATATTTGCAAAATAATGTACTTGACAAAGGGTTAATATCCAAAACATACAAAGCCCTCACACAACTCCGCATCAGAAAAACAAACCACCAGATTAAAAAATGGTCAGTAGATGACCTCCCTGGCAGTCCAGTGGTTAAGATCTTGCCTTCTAACACAGAGAGTACTGGTTTGATCCCTGGTCAGGGAGGTGATCTCACACACCTTGTGGCCAAAAAAAAATGAAACATAAAACCGAAGCAATACTGTAACAAATGCAATAAAAACTTTAAAAATGGTCCACATCAAGAAAAAAAAAATTAAATAAAAATGGTCAATGGACCTGAATAGATATTTTTTCAAAGACATACAGCCAGCCAATAGATACATGAAAATATGCTCAACATCATGACTAGGAAAAAGGAAATCGAAACCACAATCAGATACCACTTCAAACCAGCCAGAATAGTACTAACAAAAAGACAATAAATAACAAGTGTTGGTGAAGAAGTGGAGGGAAGAGAACCCTCATGCACTGTTGGTGGGACTGTACATTAACGCAGCCCCTGTGGAAAACAGTATAGAGGATTCTCAAATTAAAAAAAAATAATAATAGCCATTTCACTTCTGAGTATTTACCCAAAGAAAACAAAAACACTAACTTGAAAAGTTAAATGCACTCAGTGTTCATGGCTACATTATGTGTAATAGTATGGTATCAAAACCACCTGAGTCTACGGAAAGATCTATGGATAAAGAAGATATGATGTGCGTGCATAGGTGTGTGTGTGTGTGTGTGTATGGAATACTCCTTAGCCATGAAAAAATCTTGCCACTTGAAACAACATGGATGGATCTAGAGGATATTAAGTAAAATATGTCAAAGAGAGAAAGACAAACATGACATGATTTCACTTAAATGTGCAATCTAAAAAACAAAGCAAAAGCAGTCTCCCATAAATACAGAAAACAAACCAGTGGCTATGGGAAGGGAGTGGGGGGTAATAGGGAAAGGGGATTAAGAAGTACAAACCCTGTTATATAATAAATAGGTGTCAAGTCTTCATGCAGTACACTTGAAACAAGACTATATGACAACTATATTTTAATAAAAAAACTTAAGAAGAAACTTTAAAGCATTAATTATCCTCAATAATCAAACAGCAGTGCTATTTAAAAACTAAATGCAAGTTATGCTCTCTTCCCATGAAACAAGTCAGGTGATGACAGAAAAACCGTGAAGTTTCCATATGACAATGTGTTCATATACTGAAGTTAGTCTGGCTCAAGACTGCCAAGTCCTGTTCAATGGTTTTCTAAACATCACGTAGCACACACAGGACAAAGCAAAAGGGGAAACCCCTCAATTACCTCAAACTCCTGGAAAACCAGCTGCTCAAATTAATTACTTTATAAAGAATAACATTTAAGCCAAGTCCTCAAATACCATTTAATCATGATTTTTCCCCTAAGTATTATCAAAACTTTTACTCCCCGAATAGGACAGGTTTCCAATTACATGGGGTATATCCTTAAGTCCTCCCGTGGTGACTCACGACTAGTTACAGATGACTAATTTTACCATGCAGTTTGATGGGACTCACCCCAGAAGACTTATTTCAGTTTCTTTTCTTAAAATAGCCCCTAATGTCAAGTTTTCAAACTTTATTGAACACTTAAGGAAATAAAAATACAGTAACCACACAACAGTCAACCTACAAAATAAAACGTCTGACCCTGTAACTGCTCACTAAAACTCAGATGTCCTCTCAAGTTCTCTAAGGGAATCAGACTTTTAAAGGAGGCAGCTAGGTGCAGCATTGCCACAAGAGGCGTGAGGACTTTAATAAGCTAAGAGACACACACTCAAAGGATAAGATGGTCTGATCATTCAGCTGCCCCACCCTACATACAAGAAGCTACAGGGGATCCATCTTAACGTTTCACAAATGTTAGCAGCAATGGAATCAAAATGACAGAATCCTTAGAGGATAAAGTGAAACTTCAGAGTCATCAGACATCCTTCCTTACAGGGGATCTTCTCTCAAGAGTATTTAGTTCAAACGTTAGTTAAACTGAAAAGCAGAGTGACATCTGATTTATATTCTCATCAATTGATTCTTCCTTCATTTTAGACAGCTGTGTGTAAAGTAGTTTCCCCTTAGCCTGAACTGAAAGCTGCCCGCCTCTAGTTGGTATCTTTCCTAGTCCTTCTTCCTCAATGAAACAAAAAAATATCCTTGGGACCACAAGAAACATGACTGCAAGATCACCTCCTCTTCTATAGCCTTTAGGTATTTATAAAAATAAGACGGTATGCTGCTGATAGAATACTATACACAGCACGACATAAACTTTAGTCAGTACGTGCCTTTCTGAGTAACAGGTCTCCATGCCAACTGTCATTTCACACAGCAAAGAAGATATGCCTACAAATCTGAATTTCAACTACCGCACGATTAATTTCAAAGAGACAGTTCAGCTCAACAAAATCAGGTATCTGTCTAAAACTACTTATTTGGCAGGGTCACTGATTTCACGGGGGTTCAAAAGACCCATTTCACAGTAAAGTAACTCTGGACTGAGATTTGTAACACAATCAAAACACAAAAGAGATTACTTGGTAAAGTCCTCAAAGATTTTATTTATGTATTTCTTCAAATGACTGTGGGACTTTTAAAAACCCCTCCCAAACGTGACACGTTTTCGGACAGTGGTGGGGACGGGGGTCTCTGAAGAAGGGAAGTACAAAGACACTGGTGCTGTTCCGGCTCAAGGAGCCGACACCAGGAAGCCGATTTATTTCACCACCTTAAGAGAATCTTACATGTGGGTGCGTCTGAATTGGCCCTCTGGGAACTGTTCAAATTAAAGAAAACATATGGAAAAGAGACCGGTTTTCAAAACGTGCAGTCTCTGAAAATAAAACTTCAGAAATGTATGTCTGAAAAGATCTGCAAAGCTTGGTACAGTGTTTATCTATAAAGAGAACCAATTACCCATTGACTTCAAAACTCAAAATAATGTAAAAAAGACTTTAAATGGCATGGTATTAGTGACAATTTTTTTCAAAGTATTCAATTTAAAAGAAATCTGATAAAACTGTTCTCACCCTATGAAAAGATCTAATCCCTTTCTAAAACAAAAATACGATTTGCAAAGAGAAACAACACTGTACAATTCACTGGTAAATTAAGATTTCTGAGGCTGTAAGAAATGGGGCCAAAACAAGTCACACTCAAAAAAGGGATGGTTAACACAAGAAATGTGCTATAAGTAAAGTGCATGAAAGGAAGCCTGCTCAGGTAAATGAAGTAGACAAGGGTCAGAAGTCAAGGGTCATTCGCCAGAGCGGCAGCAGGCTCGAAAACCACACTGCAGGTTCTGGCATCCGCTGGCGGTGTCAGCATGCGGACCTGCGTGAAAACAGAGAAGTGTGAAAGGCGGCAATTGTCACATAAAGTAAGCCTGCTAGGAAAGAACTGTAAAACACTGATCATCTTTACTGGTGATACATTTACAGCATAGAAATGAAATCCCACCATGAGTGTACAAAATTTTTTTCAGCACAAAAGTCACCAAAAGCAGTTTAACTTTAACTAATATAGGTAAATAAAAAAGAAGGAAAAGAAATAATTTTGTTGGCAACAATCCTACAAACAAAAAATCCAAGGCGAGATAACTCACAGAAGCAAGACTGCCAGGCTAAGTGAACAATGACCTCTTACACCATGAACATCCTTCCCAGAAATAGTATTAAGGCAAAAACAACCTCATCTGTAATAGATAAGCTAAAGAATCCACTATTCAACAATTACAATAAATACTATATTAAAAATTTCTGTTAAAAATAAACTATGTAGACCTAGCCTTAACATGTTTGCCATATTGTTATTTAACATCTGTTCCTCAAAATAAATCATGTGCTATGGTTAAATTACTTTCCAGAATTAAGTATGCAATGAATAAATAATTAAAAACACATCCTAAACATAATAAAAATTGTGATTCAATTACAAACAAAGCAATAAAACATCTGTGGAATAACTGGTATTTTATTCCAATCACATTATGCAATTCAAGACACTAGACTACAAGATGCATTAGGGAACGCAGCTAAGAATTAGAAAGTGTCAAAGAGACAGCATGGCATATATTCAAATGTTAAGTACTCTGAATGAATCATAGTTTTTATAAAGGCAAACAAATGTGGAAAAAGACATTTTAACTATATTGAAGCTTTTCAGTATGTCTGCACCATGAACAAAGTTAATTAATTCTTTACTCATCAATTAGAACCAAAATACTTGCATTTGTAATACTAAGGGCCATAAAAATACATAATACAAGAAATATAATTTTATTATAGAAAATAACATTTTATAAAAAGGATTAAACCTGAAAAATCATAGTACTCTGGGATGACACCAAGACTTTAACTCAGAAAAATAGGCTAAATTAGTTTCATTTTGTTTTTTGAAGTAGCAAACCATTGCAAAAGAAAGTGATTATGCTAATAGCAACATAAGAAAATAACAATTTGCAAATCAACACCCAGAACACACCTATTTCCCAGAATTTAACTATTCTTTTTATTCTTGAAATGGCAATATACAAAATAAGGAAGATTAATTTCTTAGGATATACAAAAAAGTACAGCATTCATATAGCTCATTATGAAAATAATAATGTATCTTTAGGAAAAGAAACAAATGGGCTTTACAACCATAGTGGAACTGCAATAGCTTATGATTTCATTTATCTCCAAATACTTATGTTTAATTTTTAAAGTAATATTATGTCTGGATATGGGGAGCAAATAAGGGAATGCACAACGGTCTATCAAAGAGGACTGGCCTCAGGTGTATAATTGCTGAAGCCAATGATACATAGGCTTCACTGTATTATTATGTTTATATGTTTAAAGTTTTCCGTAACTTTAAGTCTCAAATCATTTTAAATATAAAACTGAATTACCACAAAGCCTATTTTAAAATGTGTTCTTTTAAAATAAAAAGTCGAATGTGTCAAAACTTAAAATTCACAAAGCAGCACTTTTGTTAAGACTGTTTTCTCTTTAAGACGCAATCTTAATCACAGAGTCAAAATGAAATCTTAGTGTGTGTTATCAGATATTCAAAACGCCCCAGGAAGGAATCCTCTGGCTTGAAAATCTTCTCACACTGACAACATTTGACCAGGTATTCCCTTTGAACACATTTTCAGCTTTAACTGATACTCCCCACCTTCCTTTCTGAGTCCGCTTCCCTTCCCCTGTATTACTCTGGTCACTGCTCAGCCCGCCAGTCGCTGAGGGGCACCTTTCTCCGAGACCCAAGGCCCTGCCTCACTACTACTGCCCCGCCCTGACACAGTCCCTGTGACGGATGGCTTATACTGGCGGCTTTTACAAAAACACATCTAACTATCATTTTCTCAGTGTATAATTCTAACTTTTCTGAAAGGGAGAAATACAAGGAAAGAGACATGGAGACTTCCATGCAGTACTCCAAAACGAAACTCCCTATAATACTTCAAAATGTCTATACTCCTATTTTCTTTAAAAGGATAGAAAGGTAAAGAAGAAATTTTATACTGAAATCAAAAGTGGCCTAGGAAAAAAGTCCTAAGCAATGGCTGAAAGCAATGAAATAAAGTATCTACTGGTTTGCAAGAGAGAAAATAAAAGGGAGCCTCGAAGGAGCCAAGTGGATCAAGGATGCCACTCAAGGGATTTGTTCTTTTCCAAACACAGGTATATTCCATCTAACTGTGACCTGCTTTACTGCACTTAGCAGACACTGCATTTTTCACAAACTGAAAGTCTGTGGCCACCCTGCACTGAGCTCCTCTACTGACACTGTTTCCAGCAGCATTTGCCCCCTCCTTGTCTCATGTTGAAGCAACAGCTGACTCATGGAAAAGACGCTGATGCTGGGAAAGACTGAAGGCAGGAGGAGAAAGGGAAGACAGAGGATGAGATGGTTGGATGGCATCACCACTCCGATGGACATGGGTTTGGGTGAACTCCGGAAGTTGGTAATGGACAGGGAGGCCTGGCGTGCTGCAGTTCATGGGGTTGCAAAGAGTCGGACATGACTGAGCGACTGAACTGAACTGTCTCTGTGTCACATTTTGGTAACTCTCACAATATTTCAAGCTTTTTCATTATCATGACATTTGTTACGGTCAGTGATCTTTGATGTACTACCCTGCCTATTCTTCTGAAGGCTCAGATGACGGCTAGCATTTTTTTTTTATGGCTAGCATTTTTTAAATTATGTACATTGCTTTTTTTAGACATAAAGCTATTGCACTTAATAGACTACAGTATAGTGCAGACATAACTTTTACATACACTGGGAAACCAAAATATTCATGCAGCTCACTTTATTGCAATGTTCCTTTATTATGGTGCTCTGGAACCAAACTTGCAAGATCTTTGAGGAAAGCCTATATACCACACAGTTTTTCATCATTCTCGCCAAAACACAGAGGCCCAGTATCCTCAGTGTTCATGCTGGAAACCTGAGTCGCTTTGCTCTCAATGTCTCAGGGATGGCAGTAGGGCTAACAGAGGAAGGAAAATGCAGAAATTAAAATATATGCCCTACATTAGGTAGAAAATAACCCTGTCCTGATACCTGTCAGTCTCTCCTTATTTGTCACAAAGTTATTGCTCATACTGATATAAAATGGGCTCCCTTTCTCAAACACACACTAGGATATCTGTCTGAGTTTCAATGGAAGTCTAAGGGCATAACTGTACGTAGCCAATAACTGTAACACTACCTCAAAACTACAACCCCATTGAAAGGTCAATGATATTCCAGGTGACTGATCCTAATAATCCATAAAAGTGGATTCATCCATGAATGGATTTTATTTTGTTGAAAGCCTACAGCAAAGCAAAGGTAAAGACAACCACTGTTTTTAAGTTAGTTTCATACTACTGGAAACAGGGGTGAACAGCAATTTCCAAAGCTTTTATAAAAGTCATAAGCAACATAAATAGTTAAGATGCTTCAGTATCAGAGGGCTGTTCAGAAAAGGGAATAAACGGACAGGAGAGTAAACAGGCCACAGAAAAGGCGAGGCAGAATTAGAAAGAAACAGGACTAAGGTTAGCTGGGTTGCCAAGGACCTCTAGATGCCCTTACACAGACATGGAGTCCAAAGGTAAAAACTGGACTTATCCCCAGTCAATACCCATCTTGGTGTGAGATTTAAAAAACAACCCGATGGCTATAATATGTGAGGGCTAAGTTACAGTAGAGGATAATGAACAGAAAAATAACATCTGCATAATCATCAAATAAAATCTTTAAATGCATGGTAAAAATAAATTTCATAAGAAAATGTTCTTTAAAATATTAGAAGAGCTATAATGTTAGCTATCATTATCTTCCCAAATTTTTATTACTGAATTATTTGTTTTTCTTAGATTTTAAGCACATTATTTATGCTGTGTATCTGCACTTACCTTCACTTACCTTTAAAATTCCTTTTAACTTAAATTAGAAACATAAGTGAGCAAATCATCTGAGACTGTGTCACCTACTATGAGCTAACCTCTCTTAATTCATAAACATACACTGAAATGCAAATCAGTACAAAAAGCTTATGTGCTATCATTGTTCAGATGTTCTTCAGAGCTCTAAAATTATGGAATTCCATCTACTGCTTCTTAAACGACAAAGAATTTTTTAAATGTCAAGGCTAAGAAGTCTTCTTTATACTTAAATCTTAACTTTTTTGTCAATCAAAAAACAAATTTAAATGTCATGAAGAATCATTCAGAAGAACAAAAATGTCATTTTATGCCAATGCTTAGTACAGTGTCTTGCTCACAGGAGACAATGCTTGATAATTAATTTTCTTCTCCAAAATCTCTGCTAAGGCTTAGGAAACAGAAAATTTTGCTTCATTTATCATTTATTTAATGAACATTATTTATCAGTATTGACTTCTTTTAGTAGTAACCTGGTAGTTAACTATGGAAATAAGCTCTTAACAAAATAAATTTTCACTGTGTTATTCTCAAATATTAAAATAAAATGTGTCACCTGAATATGCCCCCATTAGTCTAAGAACAGGTATAAAAATATTGGCTACTTTCAAAACTAATAACAATAATAATAAAAAGGGAGCCATTACACAGTCACTAAATATTACTATACAAGCTGAACTATAATGAAAGATACTGGATCAATCCCATGTCATCTTGCAAAACTGGAAACAAGGCAACTTTATTTAACACTTTCTAGGTTGTCAAAATATCCTTTAAGGAAAAGACTGTTATCGGAGTACTGCTTTAAGAGCAACTGGCTGGAACTCTGGAACATATTATAAATTCATATGACAAGTCACCCTGTAAATTTTAAAGGATTTCCATTTCCCCCAAATCATGCTTTAAGAAGCTGTAAAAGGAGACTTGGTATTTGATTATACAAGCACTGTCTATTTTGTTTCAAACCCTTTAAAGACAGATATGTTCATTAAAATTGGCTTATTGAAAACTACCACTCATTTTATAAAAAAAAAAATCTTAACAAAAGAAATTGAACAAACATTCAACAAAAGGAATATAGCACCTCTTCTGGAATCCTTTAATATTTATATATTCAAAATAGCTCAAAATGAAAGAATTTCTAACATACTAACAAGTTTTAAAAAAAATATACATGCAAAAGCAGCAGGCAGGTCATAAAAATGAAGTGAAACCCAATCCCCCCACCAACCCAATAATATCTACATACCCCAAAATAAGTATAACAAATTATGTTCGAAGACTTATTCCCATAAGTATAACCTATGGTGAAATCAATGTAGACAAATCAAATGTATTATACTACCAATTAAGATATTTTTCCTACAAAAAATAATTGCTTATTGATTACTTCTCATAATGTATAAGCCTTAGTAAATACAATGATGAAACTACAATGACATAACTATACAAAAAAAATGAATAAGTAAAACTCTTCCCAAACTCCCGAAGAAGCAAATGCGCCACAACAGCACTCACACTTTCTTTCATGCACTTAGCAGGTTGCAACCAATATGACATTCACTTTCACCGTTCCTATCATGTGCAACCGGCAATGAAGAGCAAAGAAATGCTCCAACTTAGAGCTGCTAATTCCAGAACACAGGAGGTTATCTCCTGCATCACCAATGTGATTCCACAAACAAAAAAGAGCTGCCATCTCCTGTCTCTTCCTATATATTTTAAAAAAAACCTCATCTGAGAAACAGTAGATTTGCTAACTTCTCTGCCTACTAGGCTGCTATTCAAGAAGATACCATTCCTCTAAGTCTTCCTGGCCTCTGTCCAGTTTTCTGCCTGAGAGAAACTCAGTTGATCTTCCCATGATCTTAAGATGAAATTGGACTCTCAAAAATAACAATATATGATGTAAAAAGACACAGCAGAATCTGAACCATGTAAACTTTTCCCAGTTAGAAATACAGGAGGTTGATTTGCTTATGCTTCAGGACTTCTGAATTGCAGTGTCCACCAGCGATTACCAGATGACCAACAGGGCAGTGAATGTACTTTGAAAAAGCACATTAAACAGTCCCTCTGCAGGGTAGGAATAGGCTTAAAAAAACAAAACAAAACAAAACATCAAGAAATATTTACCTGATGTTGTTAAAGAAAGTGCAGGACTCAATCTCCAAAATACTATAGGGATTTTAGTCACATTTAAAGCACCTCAGTCTCTTCCCATTACCACCACACTCACCATCCTCCTCCATCTTCCAAGAAGTTTATCTGGAACCAGACTCAGGGTCCCTGAGAAGCTCACATCACCCAAGTCCTCCTTTTTCTACTACACTATGAAGCTTTCCTGCCCTACAAGAAAACTATCATCCCTAAGAACTGGGTGTTATCTAGAACATCAGTACCTCTCTACCATTAATGAATGCTCTTTCACTACAAGAAATTCCCAAAATTTTATAAGAACTTTGGTAATTCTACAAAAACTTGCCCCTCTGGATTGATTAAACTATTACATATTTCTAAAATCTGGTAGAATGGATAGCTGAAATCTCTCTCCATAAGAAAAGCTCATGTTTAGAAAAGGACTAAACCTCAAATTACAAAAATGTGTGGTTATTTGAAATCTAGAAAACACAACAGAAATCCTAAGTATTATCAGAACTGTTAAAAAGTGTTAAATCCACTCCTCCAAAATTATCTCATTGTTAAAAAAGGCATTACCGTTAATGTTGTCACAGTAGTAAAAGTATTCATCATTTAGAGAAGGACATGCCGAAACCAAGTCCTGCAGGCCTGCACCAGTTACAGTGAGACAACCAGAGAGATTAAGGTGCTCCAAATAAGGCAGCCCTCCTCCCAGAGTCAAAACCCTGCAAGAGAAGCAATCCAACAAAGAGAACAGATTAATAATTAAAAGACAGACTCTATGAAAACTTACGCATGTGTATGGTCCAATGGAATATGAACAGATCCTTCAGTCTGAAAGTGAGGAAAACCAAAGAATTTCTATAAAACATGACAACTAACTTCATCCTTAGGTAGGACACTAGAGACACAAAGACATTTTAACAGAGACACAAAGACATTCAATAAACAAGTCTTTGATATTAAGTCGATTCTTACAGGAAGGAAATACTGAATATTAGAATTGTAATATTCATTCTCCTACCAAATTGTCTAAGTAAAAATTATCAAGAAAATTACTGAACAGTTTGGTAGTTCCTCGAAGAGTTAGAGTCAGCCTATAACCGAAAATTACTCTCGTAGGTGCATATCCAAGGGAAGTGAAAACACATGCTCATAGAAAAACTTGCAAACAAATGTTCACAGCAGCATTACTCATAATACCCCCAAAGTGGAAACAATCCAAATGTTCACCAATGAATGAGTGGATAAACAAAATTTAGTATAAATAGGACGCAGCTACAAAGTACTGATAAACGCTACAGCAGTGCTTGAAAACAGTGCTAAATGAAAAAGTCAGACCCAAAAGACCATATATTAGGTAATTTCATTTATACAAAATGTCCAAAATAGGCAGAAAAGACAAAGTGGATTACTGGTTGCCAGGGGCTGGGGACAAAGAGGAATGAGGAATGACTCCTAATGAGTATATGGCTTCTTTTTGGTTTAATGAAGATGTTTCTAATTTGATAGTGGCAGTGGTTGCCAACCTTGCAAATATATTAAAATCACTGATTTGTACCCTTTAAAAAAATAGATTTAATGTGAATTCCATTTCACTAAAAATGAAAACATCAGCTTTCATGGCATACCTTAAAAGAAGTTTTTAAAACACTATTTATACAAAAACGGTAAAATGAGAAATTGACTAAAATGACAATGGCAGAGCTGAAAAATATCAAGAGCAAAATTGAGAACATCAATTTTCAGCATGCAACAGCAAAAACTGGGAAAACTAGCAGCAGTCCATCTGGACAGGGATATCAAAAAGCTTATAATACAATAAATTCAGTAAAAAAAAAAAAAGACAATTAGCATCATTACACAAGCACATGGAAATTAGGAAGTAAAGTAAGTAAAAGTATGTAAACTATTGAAATCAGAATAAACTAGGGAAATATTTATAAACTCTGAGAAACACTAATGGACAAACATCAGTATATACATTTTAATGTTTTGTCACTGCATGTTTAAAAGAAAAAAACTGGTCAATCAAAAAGGGTTTTATCAAGACCCCAATATACATAAGAGATTTAAATGCACACTTCTCCTGATATTTTAACTGAAAAAGACTGATTCTTTTTCTTAAATCACAGATTCCCTGATCCCTACCGGAGTTTAACAACAGCAGCAGTTCAGAACCTCTGTGTCTTCACCAGGCCAAGTAATTATAGACAGACATCTTTAAAGGAAGACAATATAAGATTTACAGTTTACTGAATCTTTTTTTCCTGTAAAGATGAATAGCTCATAATAAAAAATAAAACAGCTTCTAAAAAGTGACCTAAAAGATCTCAGAAGGTATCTCAATGCACAGACTACCTCATGTTCTAAAACTTAAAAACTTTCAGGACATTGAGGCAGACTGCATGGAATATAAAACTTCGTATCACAAACACACTTGAGTGAGCTACATATGCATTCACTCGCCTCACGGATTCTAGTTGGATAACAAATGAGACAAAAGTTAACAAGCAATTATATGATGAATGCTCTTCCAGGAATATAGTTAAGGGTGGTGGTGGCCTGAGGGAGAGGGGGTCGCATACAAAGCGACATTTTAACTGGAATGGAGATAGAAACAAGCAGCAGTCAGCCAACACACACGTTACAGAGACAGCAAACGCATAAAGACAAGAGAAACACAGTACAGGCAGACCTCAGAGACAATCACAGGTCAAGTTCCAGACCACTGCAACAAAGCAGCTATCACAATAAAGCAAGTCATACAAATTTGTTTTTCTAGTGCATGCAAAAAAGTTATGTTCACAGCATACTTAGAGTCTATTAAGTTTACAACAGCAATGTCTAAACAATTATATGCATACCTTAGTAAAAAACATTTTATTGCTATTAGATTGGTGCAAAAGTAACTGCAGATTCCAGCGGCCATGGGACTGGAAAAGGTCAATCTTCATCCCAATTCCCAAGAAGGGTAGTACTAAAGAATGTGCTAACCATCAGACAACTGCATTCATCTCCCACATTAGTAAGGTCATACTTAAAATCTTGCATGCTAAGCTTCAGCATTATGCAAACCAAGAACTTCCTGATGTCCAAGTTGGGTTTAGAGAAGGAAGAGGGACCAGAGATCAAATTGCCAACATTCGCTGGATCATAGAGAAAACTAGGTAATTCCAGAAAAACATCCACCTCTGTTTCAGTGACAAAGCCTTTGACTTTGACCTCTGTTTCACCAAAGCCTTTGACTGTGTGGATCATCATAAACTGTGGAAAGCGCTTAAGGAGATGGGAGTACCAGACCATCTTACCTGTCTCCTGAGAAACCTGTATGCAGGTCAAGAAGCAACCGGTAGAATCCTGTATGGAACAACTGATTGGTTCAAGACTGAGAAAGGAGTATGACAGAGCTGTCTGCTGTCACCCTGTTTGTTTAACCTATATGCTGAGCACATCAGGAAAAACGCCTGGCTGGATGAGTTACAAGCTGGAGTCAAGATAGGAAGGAGAAACATCAACAACCTTAGACATGCAGATGATACCACTCTAACGGCACACAGCAAAGAGAAACTAAAGAGCCTCTTGATGAGGATGAAGGAGAAGAGTTAAAGAGCCAGATTAAAAAAAAAGAAGGCCACGGCATCTGTCCCTACCGCTCCATGGCAAATAGAAGCGGGAAAGGTGGGAGTGATGGCAGATTTCCTCTTCCTGGCTCAAAAATCACTGCGGACGGTGAACGTAGCCGTGAAGTCAGAAGACGGCCGCTTCTTAGAAGGGAAGCTATGACAAATCTAGACAGTGTGGTGGAAACCAGAGACACTATTCTGTCAACAAAGGTCTGTATCATCAGAGCTATGGTCTTCCCAGCAGTCACATACATCTGTGAGAGCTGGACCGTAAAGAAGGCAGAACACCAAAGAACTGATGCCTTCCAACTGTGGTGCTGGAGAAGACTCCTCAAAGTCCCTCAGACAGCAAGGAGATCAAATCAGTCAATCTTAAGGGAAATCAACCCTGAATACTTGTTGGAAGGACTTGATGCTGAAGATGAACTCCAGTATTCTGGTCATCTGATGCGAACAGCCAATTCACTGGAAAAGTCCCTGATGCTGGGAAAGACTGAAGGCAGAAGAAGAGGCATCAGAGGATGATGAGTCAACTGGATGGCATCACCGATGCAATGGACATGAACTTGGGCAAACTTTGGGAGAAGGTGAGGGACAGGGGAGCCCGGCATGCTGGCAGTCCATGGGGTCGCAAGAAGTCGGACATGACTGGGTGAAGGAACAACAATAGGCTGCTGCAAAAGCGCCTGCAGATTTTGCATTGTTGAAATCTGCCGTTTGACAGTGGAATGCTTTCCTAAATAAAGGTGGCTAACTTATACACCATTTCAACGCACATTTCTTGCTTTGTCTTTTTGCTAATGACTTATTGTGTGCATGTTAAGTCACTTCAGTCGTATCCGACTTTTTGCAACCAGATGGACCACAGCCTGTCAGGCTCCTCTGTCCGGAGGATTCTGCAGGCAAGAATACTGAAGCGGGTTACCATTTCTTTCTCCAGTGGATGTTCCCAACCCACGGGCTGAACCCGCAACTCTTGAGCCTTCAGCATTGGCAGGTGGATTCTTTACCGTATTTTATTTTTGACTAGGGAAATGATGTTAGACAAAAAGTAAATTCAAGTGATTTTCTTATTTGACTTCAAAATAGATCATAAGGCAGTGGAGACAACTTGCAACATCAGCAACATACCTGGCCCAGGAAATGCTAATTAACGTACAATAGTGGTGGTTCAAAAAGTTTTGCAAAGGAGACGAGAGCCCTGACGATAAGGAGCACAGAGGACGGCCATGGGAAGTTGACAACCAACTGAGAGCAATCACCAATGCTGATCCTCTTACAACTACACGTGACACTGCTGAAGAAGGTCAACTGCTCTGCGGTCACTCAGCATTTGCAGCAAATTGTAAAGGTGAAAAAGTTTGATAAATGGGTCCCTCATGAGCTGACCTGGAGAAGGCAATGGCAGCCCACTCCAGTACTCTTGCCTGGAAAATCCCATGGACAGAAGAGACTGGTAGGCAGCAGTCCATGGGGTCTCGAAAAGTCAGATGCGACTGAGCGACTTCACTTTCACTTTTCACTTTCATGCACTGGAGTAGGTAATGGCAACCCACTCCAGTGTTCTTGCCTGGAGAATCCCAGGGATGGCGGAGCCTGCTGGGCTGCCGTCTATGGGGTCCACAGAGTTGGACATGACTGAAGTGACTTAGCAGCAGCAGCATGAGCTGACCACAAATCTAAAGAACTGTCCTTCTGAAGTGTCTTTTTCTCTTAATCTGAACAATAACAAACCTATTCTTCATCAGAGTGTGATGTGCAATGAAAAGTGGACTTTATACAACAACCAGCGATAACCAACTCAGTGGTTGGACTGAGAAGCCCCAAAGCACTTCCCAAAAGCCAACTTGCACAGAAAAAAGATCATGGTCACTGTTTGGTGGTCTGCTGCCTGTCTGATCCACTACAGCTTTCGGAATCCCAGCAAAACCGTTACATCTTTAAAGTATGCTCAGCAAATCGATGAGATGCAAGGAGAACTGCAGGGCCTATAGCCAGCATTGGCCAACAGAAAGAGAGCCCAATTCTCTTCCATGACAGTGACCGACTGCGTATCGCACAACCAATGCTTCAAAAAGTTGAGGGCTAGGAAGTTTTGCCTTGATCCACAGGCTGCAGAATGGATGCTCAGCAAATCAATGCGATGCAACCAAAACTGCAGTGCCTACAGCCAGCACTGGTCAACAGAAAGAGGGCCCAATCCTCTTCCATGACAATGACCGACTGCACATCGCACAACCAGCACTTCAAAAAGTTGAATAGGGCTAGAAATTTTGCCTTGATCCACAGGCTACAGAATGGATGCTGTGTTAGCAGGCATGAAAACAACATTAATCTCACTGTAAACTTCCATCACTCTTGGGTGACCAGGTACATTGTCTCTGAGCAATATTTTGAAAGAAGCTTTTTTTTTCCTGAGCAGTAGATCTCAAGAGTGGGCTTAAATAATTCACGTTGTAAACAGATGCACTGTCATTCAGGCTTTGTCACTTAATTTACAGAGCACAAGCAGAGTAGATTTAGCATCTTTCTTAAGGGCCCTAAGATTTTCAGAATGGTAAATAAGCACCAGATTCAACTTGAAATCATCACCTGCATTAACTCCTAACAAGAGAGTCAGCTGTCCTTTGAAGCCAGGCACTGATTTCGCCTCAGTAGCTGTGCAAGTTCTAGATGGCATCTTCTTTCAATATGAGGTGGTTTCATCTGTTGTTTAGTGTAGCTACTTTCATTATTTACCTTAGCTAGATCTTCTGAGTGATTTGCTGCAATTTCTAACACCTTGCACTTTAACACATTATGGCTTCTTTCCTTAAATCTCATGATCCAACCTCTGCTGGCTTCCAACTTTCCATCTGCAGCTTCCTCACCTCTCTCAGCCGTCACAGAGTTGAAGAGAGTTAGGGTTTTACTCTGAGTTAGACTTTGGCTTCAAAGAATACGGTGGCTAGTATAGTACCGTCTATCCAGACCTCTGTATCTTTCTCCTTACCAGCAACAAGGTTGTTTTGCTTTCTTATCATTCACTGGTTCAATGAAGTAGCATTTTTAATTCCTTCAAGAAATTTTCCTTTGCTTTTACAATTTGGCTAACTGGTGCAAAGGACCTAGTTTTCAGCCTGCCTTGACTTCTGGCATGCCTTCTTAACTAGGCTTAATCATTTCTAGCTTTTGATTTAAAGTGAGAGATGTGTGATTCTTCCCTTTGCTTGAACAATTAGAGGTCACTTATAGGGCTATTTACTGGCCAATACTTCTGTGTCTCAGGATGGACACAGACAGGGAAACAGTCAGTTGGTGAAGCAGTCAGAACACACACAGACAACATTTATCAATTAAGTCTGCCATCTTATACGGCTTGTGGCACCCCAAAACAATAGTACCATGAGAGATAACTGGTCACAGACCATCATAACAAATATAATAATAATGAAAGTTTGAAGAATTGAAGTGTAACACAGAGATGTGACGTGAGCAAATACTGTTAGAAAAATGGCATTGATAGACCTGCTCAATGCAGGGTTGCCACACACCTCCAATTTGTGTGAAATGCAGTTATCTGCAAAGCATGATGAAGCAAAGTACAATAAAACAAGATATGCCTATATGTTGGAGGAAAAGGAAATAGATAAGTATAGTTAAAGAAAGGAAGGTTCTCGTGTGTGTGTGTGTGTGTGTCATGTTTATATTTACCTATTTGATGTCTTTTATTTGTGAAAGGTGAAGATGGGAGGAAGTAAAAGATACTTAAAGAAGGTAACAAGAGATAAACTACAGGGGCAATCAAGGGCCAAGAATGTGAACTTTAATCAAAGGGCAGTTAGACTCACTGAAAGACTTAGATAAAAGAGTAAAAACAAGCAATAAGAAATGCATTCTAGAAAGACAACTCTAGCCTACTTTTTATCACCAATGTCCAAGTATGCCAGGCACAGGCCTATACAGTAAAACGCAAAATACAATCTCTGCCTTAAACCAAAGACAGAAACATTTAAACAAAGTATTAATAATACTTGTGATAAGAAAAAAAATTTTAGAAATATATCAAGTTAAGGAGATAATACAGATCAGGGAGTGATTCAGAGCAGTAATCTTTAAAAGAACAGAACAAAATCCAGAATTCATTTGATTTTGTACAATTCACATTATCTGGTATCCAATCAAAAACTATTAAACATACAAAGAATAAAAAAACAAATCAAACAATAAACAGACCAATAAATGATAAAGATGATGGAATTAATACATAATGACTTTCAAATAGATTTTATGTTAAATATGCTCAAGGATTTAAAAGAAAATACAAACATAATGAAACAGAAAAATATCTTATGTATTTTTACTATTTTGGCATGTTTTAATACATTTACATACATTGTGTATTTAGGTGTACATGTGTAGGTATATGGGGGCGAACACAAGTACACCGAATGAAACTTCAAGACACACAAAATACAGTACCTGAAATAAAAAGTACACCGAACGACATCAGCAGTGACTAAACACTGTAAAACCAATTCGTGGACTTGAAGAACAACCAGATGAACCAAAACAAAGCACCAAGAGAAAAACAAAAACAGTAAGGAAAAAAAAAATAAGGAAAAAATAAAGTATTATGAGTTGAACTGTGCCCCTTCCCCTCTGTCTTCAAAAAAATATGTTGAAGCTTTAACCCTCAGTATCGTAAGGGTGACTCCAGTTGGAAATATGATCTTTGCAGAATTAATCAAGTTAAGATTAGGTCATTAGGGTTCCTTAATCCAGCAAGACTGATGTCCACACACAAACACGCACACAGATAATGCCATGTGAAGATGCATAAATACACAGACGCAAAAATGGGACGGCCATGTGCAGAGCACCGAGGCAGAGGCGGGGGCTATTGTGCCACAGCCCGACCAACACCTAGTTACATGAGAGGTAGGAAAACTTAAGAAAAGACGCCCCTTACAAGTTTTCAAAGGGTGCACGGTTTGGCCAACACCTTGATTACAGAACTCTAGTCTCCAGAACTGTGAGGGAATGAATTCCCGTCATTTTAACCACACAGTTTGTGGTTCTTTGTTATGACAGTCAGGGAACTGTTACAATTAAGGGACCTATGGACAGCATCAAGAGATCTGACAGATATGAATTCCCAGCAGGAAGCAAGAGTCACAGAACAGCAAAGAGAGAAAAAGTACTGGAGGAAATCACGGCTGAATCTTGTGTTTCAATTTCATGAAAGCTAGAAACAACAGATCCAAGAATCTCAATAAGATATCCCAAGCAAGATAATGATGAAGCTATCCAAAGCTACACCAAGGCATACCATGTGCTAAATGCTTTCAAAACAGAAATGAAGTTTTTAAGGCAGCTTAAGAAAAAAACATGCATTACATACAGAAGAATGAAGATAAAAACTGAATACAATTCTCATAAATTATGGAAACTGAAAGACAATGGAACATCTTAAAAGCGCTAAAACAAAACTACCAACCTAAATTTCTATAAACAGTGAAAATCTTTATAAAATCAAAGTGAAATAAAGAGCTCTCCAGACAAGAGTTGATAGAGTTTTTACTGTCAAAAGACTTGCAGTGCAGAAAAACTACAGAGGACTTGGCAGGCAAAAGAAAAATAATACCAAATGGAAACATGAAACTTTACAAAAGAAGCATGCCAAAAAAGGTGAAACAAGATTTGTTAACTTTTTTTTTCTAAAACACAATTGTTCAAAGAAAAAATATTAACAATGTTACTATAGACTTTAAAACATATAGAAATAAAATATATAACAAAAACAGCACAAAGAATGGGGAGGGGAACAAGAGCTTACTCTTTGAAGATTCTTACACTCTTTGAGAAGTCATATAATACCATTTGAAAGCAGAAAGTGATTAATTAAAAATGCACATACAAAAGCATAAAATGTTCATTATAAATTTATATTAAAGGGTACACAAAGTATAAAGAGCTTCCCTGATAGTTGGTAAAGAATCCTCCTGAAATGCAGGAGACCCTGGTTCAATTCCTGGGTCAGGAAGATCCGCTGGAGAAGGGATAGAGGCTACCCGCTCCAATATTCTTGGGCTTCCCTTATAGCTCAGCTAGTAAAAGAATCTGGCTGCAATACAAGAGACCTAGGTTTGATCCCTGGGTTGGGAAGATCCCCTGGAGAAGGGAAGGGCTGCCCACTCCAGTATTCTGGCCTGGAGAATTCCATGGCCTATATACAATCCATGGGGTCGAAAAGAGTTGGACATGACTGAGCGACTTTCACTTTGTACTTTGTATTATGTATAAACGGGGCAACAATGGAGAAACAGACATAGAAAACAGACTTACAGACATGGGGAGAAGGGAGGAGAGGGTGAGATGTATGGAAAGAGTAACATGGAAACTTACATTACTGTATGTAAAATAGACAGCCAATGGGAATTTGCTGTGTGGCTCAGGAAACTCAAACAGGGGCTCTGTAGCAACCTAGAGGGATGGGATGGGGAGGGAGATGGGAGGGAGGGTCAAAAGGGAGGGGATATTTGTATACCTATGGCTGATTCATGTTGAGGTTTAAAAAAAAGAAGATGTAACCTGTACCTATAACAAATAAAGGGAGATGAGACAGAGATGTCAAGAGTAGGGTATTTGTACATGATTGAAACTAAGCTGATTATTAAACTACATTGTTCTTACGTTTCAAGGTGTTAATTTTATCCGTTAAGATAACAAAAAAAAAACTTTAAAAAATAAAGAAAATGGGGGGAAAGGGAATCAAATGGTATACTACAACAAACAAAACATAAAAAGAGAACATCACTGAGAAAATAAGGAACAAAAGCATGAAAAGTCATAAGGAAAAGAAACAGCTATATGGCATAAAGTCCCCCCATCAGTAATTACTATAAATACGAATCCATCAGATTCTCCTACCAAAAGATAGCAATTAGCAAACAACAGATTTTTTAAAATTTTAATCAAAAAATTTTAAAAACATGGATCCATCTATACACTCTGTATTACAGACCTCACTTTTGACACAAAAACACAAAGATTTGGTTAAAAAGTGAAGCATGAGAAAAGGTTTCCATGCAAAAAGCAACCAAAAGAGAGGACCTCCCTGGCAGTCCTGCGGTTAAGGTGCCACAGGTACACTGCAGGGCGCACTGGCTGAGTCTCTGGTTGGGGAGCTAGGTCCCACCTGCCCCAGAGCACGGCCAAGACAAAGTAACCAAAGAGAGCCGGGGGCTACAACACTGTGAAATGAGAGAGATTTTAAATTTTAAAAAGGCAACCTTTCAAAAGCAAAGGATACAATATACTAGCAAAAGGCTCACCACTCCACTCAAAAGATTAAAAAAATTATGAACACACACACATTTAACAGAGCTCCAAAATATACAAAAGTGAAAGAACTAAGGGGAAAAACAAACAGTCCTCCAAAAACAGTTGGAGATTTCAATACTCCATTTTCAATAACAGATAGAACAATGGAAGAAGACCAAGAGGGAAGTAGAGAACTTGAACCACACCACAAATTGATAGCCCTAACAAACATATATAGAGAACATCCCAGTCGACAGCAGAATACTCATTCTTCTCAAGTGCACAAGGAACACTTAGACCATGTTGGGCCACAAAAACGATTTAAAAGGCTGACTCAATTTTAAAAGATTGACTATTCTGTCTGATAGCCTACTTTTCTTGTCTTCCTTCTACCATTAGACTGTAAACTCTGTGAAAGCAAGGACTTTGTCTCATTTACTCTGGACCCCTATCAGCTGGAAGAGGGCAAGTCACATAGTAGATAATCATTACCAAGATAATCTAATTAAAACAGCTGCACTTTTTAAAATCTGAGCTGCACTCAAACTGCAGTTCCTAAAGTAGTTCCTATGTCCCCCATTCCCCCAATGAATTCTTCCCTGAATTTAAACTTTGTCATAGCCTTATTGCCCACTATTCCCCAATACACATCCTTCACTACAACCAAACCAGAAAACCAAATCTCCTTTGAATATTCCCCAGAGTCCAACTTAATCTGCTAAAGACCATACTTAAAAGACAAGAGGGATTATTAGGCTTTATGCTGGATGAATTTTCACTGTTTAACATGCCTGACACCCATTATTCAAGAGCCTGAGTAAAATTCAAGTCTATGACAGGATAAAAGAGAAAACATGAAATCAATTTCTGAAGGCTCATGTCACAGATAATCAAAACAAATACTGCACACTATCAATGCTGAGAACAACTGTTACAACAAAATAACCTAACAACAGATATACAGTGTTGCTGCTGCTGTTTAGTCAGTAAGACATGTCTGACTCTTTGCAAACCCATGGACTGCAGGCCATCAGGCTCCTCTGTCCATGGGATTCTCCAGGCAAGAATACTGGAGTGCGTCACCATGCCTGTCTCCAGCGGATCTTCCTGACCCAAGGATCGAACCGGAGTCTCCTGCCTGGCAGGCACTTTACTGTGGCCTCAAATGACCACTACTGCCTGGAATGGTCTCTTCTCCTTCTGTCATCCATCAATGTCCCTCGTCTTTCTTCAAAGCTCAAGTCAGGGTCCTCTTTTCATTACATTTTCTGATCATTTGCTGCAACTGGCTGAGAGGCCTCTCTCTCTCTGCCTCAGAGAATCTGTAATCCAACATCCCTTAGAGAATGAACACACATAATACACAGAAGACGTGTATTCCTTCTCCGTTACAAGTCTTAGAGGGTAAAACCTATGTTATTCAGCTTTACATCCACTAAAGCACCTGAGCAAATGTGTTGGAGGTATTTGTTAAGTATTTGTTAAACTTTTAATTTCTTTCTCGTCACAAACGAACTGAAATGATTGAAACGTCACGCTGAAGTCATATCATTCCAACAGTGCGATATAGCAGAAGCGGTTAACTCTTTCAGGTAAACAAACCAGCTGATAGGAATAACTTAAATTCAAAACTTTACGCTCCACCGAGGAGAACACGTCCGTTTCCTAACACTCTGCAACCAGTTACTCACCTGAGCCCATGGTCTGTGATCTGGTAACACCCGGACAGACTGAGAAACAGCAGCACACGCCCAGTCTCTTGGTCGGATTTTTCACTCCCAGAGTAAAGTAAGTCTCTTTCCCGAGGCAGTCTAGTCCTTGGTGCTTTTCTACACAGCTCGGAAGACTCTGGGAGAGCTGACATAGTTCTTAAAACTGTTCCTGTACAACAGTATGAATGACCACAAAACGCAAAGGCCGGAGAAGCACACTGCTGCTGCCAGCAGACAGTAGTCCTTAGTCCAACAATGTCCTTACTGTAACAAGCAGAGGAACAACTGAAGCTGGATGCTGTTTCCATTACACAAAGACTTTCAACATTTCTATGTCTCCATTCTACAGCATCTTCAATATCAGCCAAATCTTCAGCATCTAACATCCACACATAAGGTGAAGTGAAATTGTCAGAAGAAATAGGCTTAGTCCAGGGGTGTTCATTATCTACTTCTTCTCCAATGTCCTTGTTAGTTACATCATGCAAACAGGCAGACTGCTTGGAGGACTGCATGGCAATGTCTTTATTTTTCCATGTAGTCGAAGTAACTTTGCTTGTAGAAGTTTTTAAAAGGCCACTCTCATGAGTCGTCAAAATTCCAAGAGCTCTAGAAATCTTCTCTAGAGCCACATCTGTGATTTTTTCACATCCAGATAGATCAAGATGCCGAAGACTCTGGCAGCAACCAAGCCAAGACCAACTGTTAATTAAGAGGTAACAAGACTATTCGTGAATATCGTTAAATTCTTCAAAAGCATTTATTTATACGTAAATAAATGGAAACTACAGGAAAGAGTTTACATCTTATATAATCAATCAAACATTTACTGAATATCTATTGTCAAGAATTTTTTTTAGATGCCGGGAATATGCAAAAATAACCGGAGTAACTGGGAACTAACTGTTTCAGAAGAACAAGCTCCAGGAACTAGTAGAGAATTAGCCTTAGCCAGGGAAGCATACACTGCCCTCTCTGGACCAGGAAGACAGGTACTGATATAAATACTAGGGTGAGAACATGCAGGGTGAGGCAGGAGGAGGAAGAAAGTAGCAGCATCCAAGGAAATAAAGTCTGAATACAGCTTGAAAATAAGTGTCAGAACTTCAGAGTAAGTATGAAGAGTAAGAGCGAGCTCTGCCAAAGGGTACTGCGAGACTCACTGAAAACGAAAGCGTCTTTAGAACAGCCCCAGTCTACACCCCTGCAGCACAGCTCAGGAGCCTAGACACGGGAGGAGGCTACGATGACAGGACGATACAAATATGTTCTGGGACCTAAAGACAGGAATGAAGAATTGGAGGGTGCCATCAAGTTATCGCCATAACATGACCAAAATCTGATAGCAAAAAATAACAGTATGATTCAGCAGCAATGATGCAAATGAAAAACTACAGAACAATTCTATCAATTCATAGTTAGAAATCATCAAATTTAAATACTCAAAAATAACTAACCTGTCAAACGCAGAATCTGAAATGTCAGTTTGGGTGAGATCCAAATGCTCCAAATTAGGACAAAGCTCTAAAATCTGCCTAACCTAAAAGGGGGAAAAAAATCACTGTGAAGATCTGCAGATGCTTAGTTAGGGTTAGAGACGTAACTTTTAGTGAACAATATATCCAGGAGCTCTTGCATGTAAAAATCACTTCAATTCTGCATTACAAATATATATTGTGATGAAACCCCAGAAAATCTGTTTTTATTAATTTACATTTTTAAGGAATACCCAAGAAGATTCTGATGTAGGATGTCACAAGATCATCTTTTATAAAACCATGATTTAATCTCACCTGCCCACCTTACCATGCCTTGCATATTATAAAGAGTCATGTATGACTTCCCGATAGTCCAGGGGTTAAGAATTGATGCCTCCAAGCCAAGAAGCCTGGGTTCAATCCCTGGTCAGGAAACTAAGATCCCACATGCCACATGGTGCGGCAAAAAAAAATTTTTAAACAAAAAACCTGGGCTTTGTCACTTAACATCTATGAAACTAAGTAAATTTTTTAACCTCTCTTGGTCTCTGTTTCCTTTTCTATAATGTATAGCAATGATATCTACATACAAAGACTACGATGAGAAATGAAATGAAAAAAGAAGAAAATGGGCAGTGTATGCCTACCTATGGGAAGGCACACTCGTGGGTAAAGTTATTTTTCTCAAGCTTAGCAATAAGCAAACCAAATGGAGGTCATTGCTACTTTTTCTTAACACCCAAGCTAGTGCAAATTTATACCTACCATTTTGCTGGAAACTGCAGAGCTGTAGGCTAATACTAAAGTTTTTACAGAAGTGCCAACATATGGTAGAACATTATGAATTAAGCCGTGGAGTAAACGTTTCTCCATTTGTGCAATGCTGATAGCAATCGATTCCTCTCCAGACTCTTCTAGAAAATGAATTCAAAAGTCTAAGAAAATGACACACCACTTATAATCAGGCTACTCAAGGAATCACTATATTATTAAATATGAAATACTTTTTGCTCTCCTTAAACTCCCTTATATATGCAAAGCAAATTTAATGGACAAGTTCTCATTAGCCAGCACTTAACATTTAACAGTTCTGATATCAACTGAAAAGAGACAAAGGGGGAAAAAAAGTTTAAATGGGAGGGAAGGGAGAAATTTTTTACATGATTCAAGGTTGAAGGTAATTTTCTTCTCAAGCTAATTAACGGAGGGAAGATCAAAGATAACCAAAAAATGGGCCAAAGAACTAAACAGACATTTCTCCAAAGACATACAGACGGCTAACAAACACATGAAAAGATGCTCAACATCACTCATTATCAGAGAAATGCAAATCAATGCCACAATGAGGTACCATTACACGCCAGTCAGGATGGCTGCTATCCAAAAGTCTGCAAGCAATAAATGGAGAGGGTGTGGAGAAAAGGGAACCAACCCTCTTACACTGTTGGTGGGAATGCAAACTAGTACAGCCACTATGGAAAACAGTGTGGAGATTTCTTAAAAACCTGGAAATAGAACTGCCATATGACCCAGCAATCCCACTCCTGGGCATACACACTGAGGAAACCAGATCTGAAAGAGACACGTGTACCCCAATGTTCATCATATCACTATTTATAATAGCCAGGACATGGACGCAACCTAGATGCCCATCAGCAGACAAATGGATAAGGAAGCTGTGGTACATATACACCATGGAATATTACTTAGCCATTAAAAAGAATTCATTTGAATCAGTTCTAATGAGATGGATGAAACTGGAGCCCATTATACAGAGTGAAGTAAGCCAGAAAGATAAAGACCATTACAGTATACTAACGCATATATATGGAATTTAGAAAGATGGAAACGATAACCCTATATGCAAAACAGAAAAAGAGGCACAGATGTACAGAACAGACTTTTGGACTCTGTGGGAGAAGGCAAGGGTGGGATGTTTCGAGAGATCAGCATCGAAACATGTATATTATCTAGGGTGAAACAGATCACCAGCCCAAGTTGGATGCATGAGACAAGTGCTCGGGGCTGGTGCACTAGGAAGACCCAGAGGGATCGGGTGGAGAGGGAGGCGGGAGGGGGGGATCGGGATGGGGAACACATGTAAATCCATGGCTGATTCATGTCAATGTATGACAAAACCCACTACAATATTGTAAAGTAATTAGCCTCCAACTAATAAAAATAAATGGGAGAAAAAAAATAACCCCAGTTTCAGGTACCAAAAAAATTTTGGAAAAAACATTTTGACTACCTAAAGAACAGTGCACGTTCTTCAAAAGAATACAGGATATGAAGAGGAAAATGAACCAGAGTAAAAATAATAAAAATTATCATTCATTATCTTACATAATTAAAAGGGACATGGACCTAGAAGAGATTTGAAACAAGTTAAGTTAGGCTGGGCATAATGAATCAAGGAAGGAAAAATATCTTAGAATTTTTAAGAATTTAAAACTGAGCAAAGCTTTTGCTTTTCACTTAGTAACTTCTGTAAAGCTTAGATGTTTAAAAAAGGATGCAATACTGTAAAAAGTACCGAAACCAAACAACAAACAAAAAACCCAATTTGATATACGGAAAAAAAACACACTATACTAAAAACAATGAATTAATAATCTTATCCTATTGCTTTCTTGCAATCTAACTCGAATGTCTCTAAACATAAAACAGTTCAACAGGAGAAGCTGAGGAGGTCTCGTTTAACACAAAACTGAGTGTAGCAGACAAAAGGAATTTAAGTAGAAAGAGTAACTGAATTTGTGACTAATGTTTCCATGTTACAGATATTATTCTAAATTCTTCCTTTAGCCAAACATAAATGTGAAATATAGGGATAAAAATGACTTTTAGTGAACCCTATTTATTCTACTATAATTTTGTTTCCAAATGATTCTTTTGTTTCTGTGGTTGTCTCTAAATATGTACTGTTTACTATGAAATCCTAAGAAAAAGAAAACAAAACATCCTATGAAGAGTAATAACTTCTCTGCAAGACTAGTAAAGACAGCTAAGCTGAAAAAGTACTAACATAGATGGCAGATCCAAGTTTAGTCTTAGATGTACTACATAGCTAAACAGATATATTACCTTAGAAAGGCTCCACCATTATAACCTTAACCATTCCCTTTCAATGTGAAAGAAAACAACAGTTGTCTCTTTGTCTATCTTTAAGAGCTGAAATAAACACATTAAGTTTTATAAGATCTTTAAAACTCAACATGGATATTATAAATTGATTTTTTTAGAATGGGTAAATCAAGTCTTCCTAATAGTTCAGTTGGTAAAGAATCCGCCTGCAATGCAAGATATCCCGGTTCAACTCCTGAGTCGGGAAGATCCCCTGGAGAAGGGATTAAATACCACTCCAGTATTTTTAGGCTTCCCTTGGGGCTCACCTGATAAAGAACCCGTATGCTATTCGGGAGACCTGGGTTCGATCCCTGGGTTGGGAAGATCTCCTGGAGAAGGGAACGGCTATCCACTCCAGTATTCTGGCCTGGAAAATTCCAAGGACTGTATAGTCCATGCGGTCACAAAAAGTCGGACTCGACTGAACAACTTTCACTTCCCTAAGGTGACATAAGACTCAAGACCGTAACTCCTTGAGGTCTTCGCTCAAATTTCACAAGACACCTTACTTCCCACTCTATGGGAAATGCTAACTTCTTTCCTCTCTTCCTGGCACACATTTCCATTCTTTTTCTCCACAGCACTTGATACTATCTAATAAAGTACATATTTTGCCTGTGTTTACTATCAGCAGCCTCCTCTAAATTTTAAGCTAAACAAAGCCAAAGATTTTTTTTCCATTTTGTTACCTATTAACCTCATGCCAAAAAAGTGGCTGCCACAGAGTAAGCAAATCACCAAATACCACTAGAATAGACCTCTTCCTTATATGACACCTTCAAAACATTTAAAACTATGCCATGTTGCTTATTTCATAAAAATAAACCTGATACTGGAAGAGTCATCTCTGCATTTACAGTCCTTACTTTCCACAAGCTCAGTTCTTCTGCCAGACCAGCTGACTATAAGTGGGCAGCTTACAAATAAAAAACCCCTACAGGTTCAATTTTATGACGTATAAGAATATCTTATTCATCAATTCTTTCTTTTTACTACTTCATCATCTTTTAATAATCATTAGCTAGGATAATATCAAGACAGAATTTGCGTCTTTCTCCTCCATATTCCCAAAGAGCATCTTTCTGCACCTCTACCACAGCGCTCTCCAATATGCACCATGATTAAGAATCTTGTATTCTCAATTCTCTGGTCTGTGAATTCTCTGAGGGCAAGGTCAAGTCTTAGTCACCTCTGAATTCTCCCACGGTGCTTAATGAATGCCTACACCAGTTTATAAAATCCTCTACCATTTACAATGAGTTCCCATATATATTACCTCGTAATTCTACAGCCACCACATAAGGCAAGTGGCATGACTGTTTACAAATGAATAAACAGGTTCAATAGCTTCATGGTGCTTCCTCTGGGCCACAGACAACTCATAAATACTACTGAACTGATCAAATGAAGTGGCCCTAAAAACACATGGTAAACTGCAGAGGACTATAATGAATGTATATTATTTCGATAAGGAAAAAAGCCATCATTTTCTGATTTTTTAGGTATTTGCATAAATATAAAAGCATGTGGGAATCAAGCCTATACACAATTAAAAATTAAACAGAATTTTAAGTACACTTACTATTCTGTCAAAGTTTTAAAAGCAGTAGGCTTAAAAACACCAGTTACTTTAGAAAACACAAATTACATAAATCCTAGCACCTAAATACTTGTTAAATGTAACATTAATTATTAAAGCACTATGTAACAGTTTTAATTCTAAACATAGCTTACCAGATTCATCTATATCGGCATCTTCATCCCACTCCTGAAAAGCACGACTTTCATCTTGTCTATTCTTCACCCATTGCTCATCAGGTTCAGTATCAAGTTCAGTTGCAGGACCACTATACCAGTCACCTACTCAACAAACAAACAAAAGGAACAAAGTAAGATCAGACTGTGCGCTAAGTCTCTCAATTGTGTCCGACTCTTTGCAACCCCATGGACTGTAGCCCACCAGGTTCCTTGGTCCATGGGGATTCTCCAGGCAAGAATACTGGAGTGGGTTACCATACCCTCCTCCAGGGACTCTTCCCAACCCAGGGATCAAACCCAGGTCTCCGGCACTGCAGGCGGGTTCTTTACTGTCTGAGACAGCAGGGAAGCCCAAAATTAGACTGGCTATCATTAAAAACAAACAAACAACAACAAAAAACTATTTTTTTTCTTCTCCTAAAATAACTTATTTATAACAAAAACCTCTGCACAAAAAAATGCATGAGCTCTAGGCAATGAGCTAGCTATTGCTAGAAATACTCAACTGCAATTTTAAAAAGTACACTTAAATAAGCACAAAATTCAATTTCAGACACACCAAAAGAACTATGACAAATAATTATCAATAGTCTTAACATGCAATTTCAGAAATCACTGAAAACAACCAAACCTTTTTCCCTTGCTGTGGCTTCAACACTGGCTCCAGCAATACCTCCATTACAACAGCTAATAAACAAAAGGAAGCAAGACTTTCTATTCAGCAGTGAATTAGTCAGCAATTCAGAAGTAGGTGGGAACAGAAGTCAAAGGAAAAGAGTATGGTAAACCATGCATTTAAAGATCCCTCAGAATGCACTGAAATTAAATTATTTTACTGTGAAGAGACTATGCACAATTAAATGTCTGAACTCCTAACATTAGTACACCTATCAATAACTTAGTGATCCTCAATCTTCAGTTCAGTTCAGTCACTCAGTCGTGTCCAACTCCTTTTGACCCCACGGACTGCAGCACGCCAGGCCTCCCTGTCCATCACCAACTCCCAGAGCTTGCTCAAACTCAGGTCCATCAAGTTGGTGATGCTATCCAACCATCTCATCCTTCTCCTCTCGCTCTCAATCTTTCCCAGCATCAGAGTCTTTTCCAATAAGTCCATTCTTCGCATAAGGTATTCAAAGTACTGGAGTTTCCAGCTTCAGTCCTTCCAAAGAATTTTCAGGACTGATTTCCTTTAGGATTGACTGGATTCTAAGGTTAAGGATCTTCAACCTTAGCACCAATGATATTCTGAATGGGACAACAGAGGATGAGCCATGGGGTCGCAAAGAGTCAGACACAACTGAGAGACTGAAGTGAACTGAAATGATATTCTGGACTGGCTAATTCTTCCTTGCAGAGGGCCCTCCCATGCACTGGGCGGTGCTGAGCAGCAATTCTGGCCTCCACTCAATGGATGTCAGTTAATACTTCAAGCTGGGACAAACAAGAACACTTCCATTTCAAAACAGGAAACATTTCAAAACATCCCTTGGAAGGGGTAAAATCAATTGTGATCAAGAACAACAGGAAACAAATACCATAAATAAATTAAATTAACATCATTTTTATTGGGTCGAACTTTTTAAGTATATTAAAAACAGAAAAAAGCAACATACAGCATATACAAGATATAGCTAACATCACAGAAATCTAGCCTATCATTGTTTATATTTGATCTTTATATCAAACAGTACCTAATTATGCATTAATAAGTAATTTTTCATAATCAAAGATACAATTAAAAAAGAATATTTGATATATCCAGACTTGCTTTATTTGACTTTTCACTTATTATTATCCTCAATAGGAAAAGTTATTACACATTAAAATAATAATTCTAATCATTTGGATTATATACATCTACCCAATATTCCAAATAGCTTAATGAAAAAAATTAAATACCCAGCAAAAGCCTATTTTAAAAGTGCTACATATTAATATAAAAAATAAAACTTTTAAAATTAGGTTTATAGCTTATGTAAAATAATATATATTCCCATGTCAAAGTGACAAATTACAGAAAAAAATTTTTTTAAAAAAATCAATGTAAATTTGAGGTAAATACTCACCTAGAAAAATTGTTTTAATTCAGTGACAGAAGAATAAATGCCAATTAGTTACATTTATACCATGACTGCATCATATACTCATGAAAACAAAATTTTCTTTCTTTACATATAAAACTACCTTAGCACAATGAAATTAATTCAAAACAGTTAAGTTAGAGCATGAGGCACTACTAATCACAAAAAAATATGCTACAGACAAAAACAGATTCAGTTATCTTGAGCCACTTTCAAAATGGAAACAAGACTGCCTTATTTTTTAATTTTATCAGATTAATTTATTCTGTATTTCTAAAATACTTATCTAACTATTTAAAGTTGCTCTAACAACCTATTAATTTTAGTTTTAACTTACTGTTACGGAAAATTCCAAACGTAATCAAAAGTAGGAATAAGCAGCATTAAACAAGTAGGATAACGAACACCTAAGTATCTATCACCTATCTTCAACAATTATCAATGTTTTGCCAATTATTTTTCATTCCATCCCCAATTATTTTTTCCTAATTATTTTACAGGGAACTGCACACATCACACAATTCACCCATGAATACTTAAGCACTGCTAGCTTTTACAAACCGTGCACAGAGAAAGACCTATAATCTAACTATAAAACCTAGCTTTTAGTCAACCTTTCAGAGTTCCCCTCTCTGGCCTTACTTATTAATGTAAGTATTCACCTAAAAAAAAAAAAGACCAAAATATTTTTAAAACAAATTAAGCATCTCTTTACCTACCTCTGGCCCAATGAACAGGGTAAAGATGCTTCCAGAGTGATCCAGTCTTTGCCAGCTGAGACCATTTAGTGCTCACTTGACTGCAGCGACATAATTCTTGAGGATTAAGATAACTGAAAATTGACACCATTACCTCAGGAGGAAGATGAGTTATACCTGCGGATTGTTCTGACACCTCTGCTTCTGAAATAAAAAAGGAAAAGTTTAAGATTAAAGGCTACAAGAGCAAATGCAGTAAGAAATTACAATCACATTTCTATAAGTAAAATCCAGTGCCTAAAGTCCACTCCTTCCTGCTTGCAAGATGTGAAAAGGAAATAACATGGATTAGAGGTAACATGGAGATGTTAAACTTGCTAAGGATCTGCAGGGTTAAACTATCATGGCCCAAATCATACTGCATCAGTGGGAGCTACAGTAATGAACACAGAACTGACTTCCTTTTACAAAGGCGTCACCAAAAAAAAAAAACAATGCTCACTTTATAGTATAAGAAGCATCATTTGAAAAAGGAATCCAACAGGTTACACAGCTTTAAGTCAGCAAGTATAGAGTCAGCCAGATTATGAGATCTCCAAGGCATTTGTAATGACATACCAACCTCACCATGTTTTCCGTTCATGCATAACAAGTATCTCCCTTGTGTTTCCTCTTTGATTTTCACATTTCTTATAAGAGCTCGTGAAACCTGACCTCTTTAACCTTTAGGTGCCCTAATCTACTTATCCTATTTAAGAGCCAGTTGAGACAATATAATGTAAATATTTCTAATGCTGGTATACATTTTACCAAGGATCTTTGTCAGCAACTATTACAGAAAACAGTCACTAGATATCCAATCGCCTATAACATATTATTTCAGTAGCAATATTTCAAAGGAAAACTGAAAATGAGATATACAATAAAGAATATTAAAAAGTTTCAAAAATAAATAAATAAAAAAGTTTCACCACTAAAGTAGTGAGAAGAATTTGAATATTTTATACACTTGTCTTTCACAAAGCAACTTAAATAAAGAAATGTTATCATCAAATTACTTTAAACTAACCCTTTTCAAACGGCAAATATTTCAAACACAGCACAGCTATAATTTACTTTGAAGGAATGGGAAACTTCAATGTAACAAGTATGGTGTTTTTAAATCCTATGTTATAATTACAACTAAACCGGACACAGCAGGTCTTGGCTTGGTGTGTAAGGCAGAAGCTGTACTTCAGAGTGAAGCACATAGGCTTTATGGGTTTAATTACAGCTTACGCTATAAAAACAGTTTAGTTTCAACACGTTCAACATGCATCTCACCTACTTTGTGCCAAAAATGAGAGAAAAGGACCAATTTCAAAGACTTTGAAGCAATTTAAGGAATGTCATTGCTACGCTCATCTAGCAAAAGCAAAGGAATCTTTACTAGCCTAAGGATACCAATAATTTTATTTAATGATGTTTTAAAACGCAGAGTTATTGAAGAAAAAAAAGAATAAAAATGAGGAAACAGTCTGTTAAGAAAAAAAGCAAACATTTTATTTCCATTTGTCATTTATTTTCTCAAAGTGACTATACACAGAAAAACTACGCCTCTCATACTCACTCCCCTGTGTATTTCTGCATATAAGCTATGAGAAAGGGTAAAGATGAAACTATAAGCATCAAATGATTTTGAAAACTGATTAAAAACAAAGCAGGGACAGATATAAACAGCCACTGTGGTCAGTGGAGCTCAGAAAATTGGATGACACTGCAAAAGTGCTCTATATATGGTAGTTTCCAATAATTTTGATTGGCAATAATAATACCTAGTATTACTGAAATATTATTAAAATATTATATATAAGTAGTATTGACAGTTATTATTGCTAATCAATATTATTATTATTATATATAAACTACTTTAAGAAACACTATGTTGCATGTGGACCAAATAAATGAGCTGTATAAATTATCACTGGTGTTTACTCGCTAAGTCATGTCCAATTCTTCTGCAACTCCATGGACTGTAGTTTACCAGGCTCCTCTGTCCATGGGATTTCCGAGGCAAGAATACAGGAACGGGTTGCCATTTCCTTCTCCAAGGGATCTTCCCCACCCAGTGATCAAACTCCTGTCTCCTGTATTGGCAGGCAGATTCTTTACCACTGAGCCACCAAGGAAGCCCGTAAATTATCACAGACAATAATAAATTCTAAGGAACTATTGTCCTCAATTAAATTTACTATACTTAAAAAGAAATGGCTTCAATTATTTTTCAAACAAAATATTAAGTTCACAACAAGAAGTATGGCCTTGGGATGAATAAATCACTAGCCATCTAAACATATGACTCTCACCTTTATCTGACTTTTCATCCACAGAATATTTAAAAAACTTCTGCCGCTCCTCAGCTTGATTCCAGAGGCTAAGACCTTTAAGCAGTTCTGCAGTATCCTTCTGAGAGCAGTGCTGTGCAATCACTTTCTTTTTAATATCCTTAAGCTCTTCATAGGTAAAATATTCCATTAACATGGGCTGAAAAACCTAAAGGAAATACGCTTAATTAGTTTTGTTTTAACCTACATCTTTTAAAGTATTAATAGTTCAACTGTAACATTAGGACCACATATTTGGAAGGCTTTATAAAAGCTGCTGCTAACACTGAGCACCAACATCAAGATCCTCCTTTCTATGGCTTTTTCAGTCGATTTAAAAGTATTCGACCCAGAAGGTCTCCCTGCATACACTGTATCATACATTCTTAATCATCCTCTTCTGGCAAGACATTTAAGTCAGTTAACTGTCTTCTGCCTCTACAGCAACTGACCTCTACCCAAGCAGGGTCCTCTGAATCATAGGAGAATGGTACCCAGTGGGCTGAAACCACAAAGTCAGAGCTCGATGACACCTTCACCTATTCAGTATCATGTAGGAGATTCTTTCTTCAAAACAGATGCTTGGTCCCAACCTCCAACTGAAAGAATCAGAATCTTCAGAGGTGGACTAAAGCGAGCTTTTTCCCTTTGTTCCATAGATAATTTTGGTGTGCATCGAAGGTTAATAAACACTGCTTTAGTAACTCAGTGGTTTTAGAACTGGTTGCATATTTGCATTTTACAGTGATCTGGGGAGCCTTTAAAATATACCCATGTTAATATCTACTTTCCATGTGATTTAACTGATCTAGAAAGGGCTTAAAGGTAGATTTTTTTAATAGCCATCTGATTATAAAGTGAAGCCTTATTACAGTGAGAACCACTATAATACCTGATTTACAGCTGAACAAAAATCCAGTACCTCACAAAATATTCCCTCTATTGCTTTCTTGATACTCACCCCACTTTAGAGAAAAGAGACAATGAGGAAGTGTTTTGCTCATCCATTCAGTGACATCCTAACAGGAATGCACTAGGCATAAGGCTGCTAAGTTCAACACCACCATTTAGTTACTAAAATTCACTACTAAAAAAAAGACACTAAAAACGTTTAAACTTGGGATGAACACAGAAAACATTAAAAAAATATATTAAAATCTTCCAACAGTTCAGGAAAGACACTAGAGGCATAAAAAGTTAACATTCAACATGGTAGGTACATCAACAGAGTAAGACAATAAATATGTTTTGAGTAAATGAATTCATCCTTCATTCAATGAAAAGCAATAAGCTCTCTAAGGAGACAAAATTAATGCTTTTTTCCCTTGGGTTTTTCTTTGTTTTCTAAAATGTTCTAGAGGTTCATCTTCCTATGTATTATTTTGAAGAATCAAAATAACACTTTTTAATTTTATAGACCAAAATCACAAGGAGGAAAAATTATACTTACCTCCTCTTCCTCTTTCATGTGAGGAAGAAAGTCTCTTGTAAAAGCCTCCAGTCTCTCTTTCAGTTGTTTTGCATAATTTAATTGCTCATACTCATTCTAGAAATAAAAAATTGTATTCTATAAAAATTTTGCCTCCTAATTTATATCTGATCCTATAGTCAGTTTAAAATATTACTTGAAACTTCAGAAAAAAAATTAGACAAATACCAAAGTGGGCTCTGTACTTTTCTAAGCACAAAAGATGGCCTCAAAACATCTCTAAAGAATCTTGAAATCTTTTACTAATGTGATCTCCTACTTCTTTTTAAAAAGTCATTAAAAAGTCTAGAAATAGCAAGCACCTGCTCAAAACTTCTACTGATTTCTAATGCATAGATTTATACCATTTCAATATGTTCATTTCCCTAATATACCTCTAAGCAGTCCACAAGAGTCTACTGGACTATATTCACTACAAAATCCCTTTAAGGTTGCCTAGTGTATCCTCCACTAAACAATTCAGAGTAGCTGTTACATGACCCTGCAGAACACCATAAACACTTCTGAAGGCAAGGCTCTCGATGCAGCCTGAAGGAAAGCACTGTAATCCTGGACAACAGCTAAACTGTTCCTCCCCATATGAACCAAGATCGTATCTCCCTGTAACTTATCCATCACTACATGTGGAGCATTTACAAAATAGTGAAACTGATAAAACATGGGAACATTTTATTCCCTGCAAAGTCCTCTCTAGTCTCCTCCTTTCTCAACTAATTTATAGTCAACTGCTTCTTAACAGTCTACCCAGTCCTATTCTCTCAGGATTTTACACATTTTCCCTAAGCATACTCAAATCTGCTTCTCCAAACCAAATTACTCTTCCAAGCTTGAAGCCCAACTAACGCTTCCTCCTGCTAATCACCATCCACCTGGACTGCACAAACAAGTCACACTCAACTTGTCCATAATGGATCTCTTCATTCCCAAGTCTCATCTACATTCCCTAGAAAGCCAAGCTCGATTCTCAGTTTCCTTTTGTTTCTTCTTTCTCCTTTCCTCCCTTTATATGCAAAGCACTGGTGGTGGCAGTCGCTAAGTCACGAACAACTCTTGGGACGCCATGGACCTAATCCGCCAGGCTCCTGTCTGTGGGATTTTGCAGGCAAGAATACTGTAGTGGGTTGCCACCTCCTCCTCCAGGATATCTTCCTGACCCAGCGATCGAACCCGCTTCTCCTGTACAGGCAGGCAGATTTTTTGCCACTGAGCCACCAGGGAAGCTGTTTGCCAGCGCTACCTTTATCAACCTCATGTCCTACGTTGTTCTGAAGTCTGTTCCCGCCCCTCTGTCTTTGCGAGTCACTACTTTAGTTCTGATCTTAATCATTTCATTGCATAGGCAACACATGAACATAACATGAATGCAAAGAGCATAATGAAGCATTTAAAAAATACCACCTTCCTTCCCAGTACCTCTCCCTAGGCAATCTCCCACCTCCCTACACGTGGCTAGTATGCACTCTTCTACAGACTACTATAATCATCTTTTTATAACAGCCATCCTGCCTGAGCCTTTTCTTTCCCTTCAATCCGTCCTCTTCCCTGCTGCACAACACCCTTCCTAGAATACAAACTTATCAATGAAAGGTGCATGGTGGTCTGACAGAGCTACAACTGAAGTCCATGTTTCACCACGCCAAAAGGGGGACAGAGGAAGATCAAATTGCAAATGCCCTATAATAAATAATAGAGAAATTTCTCTACACAATTATCCTAAACAATACCCCAAAATATCTTTAATCTTATGTTACACAATTAAAAATTATTCTTTGTAATCAGTCCCATGGCCCTGTTCATTCTAAGTAACAATCTTACCTTTGGCGGTAGTCACTAAGTGGTGTCCAACTCTTGCCACCCCATGGACTGTAGCCTGTCAGATTCCTCTGTCCACGGGATTTCTCAGGCAAGAATACCGGAGTGGGTTGCCATTTCCTTCTCCAGGGGATCCTGAGGACCCAGGTTTCCTGAACTGCAGGTGGATTCTTTGCCAACTGAGCTGTAAGAGAAGCCCACCTCACCTTTCGTCACCAGTAACTGCATCTATTCGGGCTTTCCTAGTGGCTCAGTGATAACGAATCTGCCTGCAAAGCAGCAGACCCAGGTTTGATCTCTGGGTCAGAAAGAGCCCCTGGAGGAGTGTATGGCAACCCACTCCAGTACTCTTGCCTGGAGAATTCCATGGACTGAGCCTGGCAGGCTACTGGCCATAGGGTAGCACAACAGCGACTAACTGATAACAAAGAAGTGTGACAAAGATGCTCACTAAACCAGAGTCTTCTCAGGCTCTACTGAGTCTTCTCAATTAGGCTCTGACCTTGAGGTCTGTCCTTGGCCCAGTTGAATTCCAGTTTTAGCAAAAATCATCCAGAATCAGTTTATCCACCGTACCCCCACCACCCTCAGCATTTGATAACCCTCAAGTATCTATGCATCCTCAATATCTTGCCACCTTGGTCTATCCTCAGCAAAAGGCAACAAGAGTCAGTCTAGCAAGAATCTCCCAGCCTTGATGCTTCCTCTCAGTAATTTTCCTGACCCTCAGCCTGTTCTCTGGCTTTCCCCACTGGTCCTTGTCATATTCTGAGTTCAGCCCAATCTCTCTCCCTGACTGCAAAACTCCACTGAAGTAATCCCCTGAAAAAAGTCTTCCTTACTGTCTTGAACAAGTGTCATTTTTTTTAACACATTATTTGCTATGAAACACTAACAAGTTTTGCCAATGATATATCAGAAGATGGCACAAGCTGTGATAAATATCCATTTGTACAACTCACCTTAACATTCTTCAGACCCTTTTCAAAGAGGCTAAGCATCTCAGAGAGTTTATTGTCAGAATGTACATTATAAATGGTCTGGCTGCGTTGTTGAAGCAAACCAATAATGTATTCATTTTCAATCTGCTCGTGCATTTTGAACTCCTTAAAAGTAGCATACAGAGACTGCAGAAGAGCACGGAAATCATTGTTGTTGGAAAAGTTGGTTTTAGAAAGCTGGAAAAAATTTAAAAAGAAGGCATAATAAGTACATGCAAATATGCATCAAAAGGAAATATTCAAATGCAGTCCTATTTAGTTTTGTACAGAGCAAAATACCTCCCTTACACTTTGTTAAAGTAGAAAAGGAAATTCCTAAATTATAAGTTTTAATTGTAGAATAAAAAGTGCCCCAGGTAGGGAAGATGTTGATTTCTGAAGGAAAGGATATATACACCAACAAATCATACAGTTTCTTTAAATATGAGATTAAACCAGACTTCCTCAAAACCTAAAATTCCATTACTCTATATTCCATATACTAAATTTCATATAGTAAACACAGATACTTCACAGAGTTATATGTAAACATTACAGGAGCTGTGTTAGGATAAAGTGACATACTTTTTTCTTTGTTCAAATGCCCTGTATGCTATTATACTACTTTTACAATATAAGAAATTCAAAAACTTTCTATTATAGATTATTTTAACTTCACTACCATGATGAGTCTGATTTGTTCAGAAAATAAAGTACTGAGCTACTAGAACATTATTAGATAATTTTAGGAGAACTAATTTTTTTTTTTTTTTTTTAAGAAAACCATGGTAAACACTTAGCAGTTTGTGTAAGGAACCATGTACTTTTCTAGAGTGGAGGCACTTCAGTAGTATAGTGTGAAAACCTTGTACATCAGGGCATAAGAAAGTACATGCTCTTGAAGGAAAGGCTAAAACCAATGAAAATATAAATAAATAAATACACTGTCATTTTCTCTAATTCTATTCAACAAGAGAAAATGACGATCCTGATATAATTTTATTTTTCTGCATTTAATGTCAAGTTAAATTCTCATGTTGAAAGCATACATATTATCAAGAAACTTGATTCAAGCTGAAGTTCAAAGTAATATTCAAACCTTCTGGTATCTCCACTGTCATATTCAATGCATCTTCTATGATGTCAATTCCAATTTCAAAACCCATTTTAAAAGTGAAAATCTGATTAAGTTAAAAACAACACAGAGTAAATGAAGAAGAATCTACAAACACCATACTTCCTAGACTTGTTCTGCCAAGTCTGATCTAGTATTCCGAAAATAGAGAAGAGTCCATGGTATCTTAATTGCCTGTTTTGGGCAAGAAGACCAGGCTCATGACGAAGCATCAGAAAGATGACAAGACTCCTAAAGTAAGACTATTCCACTATATAATTTAACCAAGGATCTTCTGTGAAAGGCAGAGGAATGAGGCATAAGGGTCATTTACAAAAAAACAGACGTTAGCATCAGATTCTCTAGGGGTGGTTCCCTCCTACTTGTCTGTTAAGCTCAGTAACTCTGGGCAAGCTATTTTTTGCCAATGTCTTAGTTTTTTCTCAGTGTTAAATGGGAATAATAAAACTACCTGTACTTCACATAACTGCTGTGAGATTAAATTGGTGCCTAATAAATATTAGCTATCATTACTTTGAAAATTATTCATTTTTATAAAAATTCAAGTGTGTTTTTTTAACCTTATTCAAATATTTAATGAGCAGCTATTATAATCCAGTCACTGTTTCTGGTAGTCGGGATAGCTCAGTGAACAAAACAGACATCTCTGCCTTTTATGAAGTTTACATTCTAGTGATGGGAAATAAAATAACAAACTAACCACAATAAATAAATTACTTATAACAGGTGCTGGCAACTTTTTCTGCAAAGGGCCAGATATTCTAAGTTTCATTGGGCATACCATCTGTAGCAACTATTTAATTCAGTTGTTGTAGCGCATAAGTAGTCACAGGAATCCATGGCCATACTCCAATGAAATTTTACTGATATTTATGGGCACTAAAATTTAAATTTCACACAATTTTTGCATGTCATAAAACATTATTCTTATTTTTTCCAATGACTTAAAAATGTAAAAACCATTCTTAGCTCCTTAGCCACACAAAAATAACTGGGGATAGAGTTGGTTAATCCAAGGTTGTAAATTTTCTCCTAAGAAATGTCACACAAAATTACAAGAAAATTCACCAGTGGCTAACCTCAGCAAATACTATCATGTGTCATTATATTAAAAGAAATTAAAAATGAGTGAGTAGAGATATTGATAAGAGGTATAACAAATGAAAGCATTAATGATAACTTTTTTAAAAAAAACAAAAGGATAGCAGAAAACTAAATAATGTCCTCATGTGAGTTATGGAAAATAACATCTTAAAAAAAGACATGCAGGAAGCTTCGCATATATTCTCACTGAACTATTAAGAGAATCTTTCATATTTAGTAACAAGCTCAGGTAAAGACCATGTCAGGCTACGACTGAGAACCCAAATTAGAGGAAAGGATTCTACGTAGTACAGTCAGTGCCGCAGAGTGGTTAAAGATGCTGACTGCAGCTAGACTGCTTAGGTGTGAACCCATCTCTGCCAGCTTTGTACCTCACTCGATTTCTTCCTCAGTAAAACAGGCCTAATGACATGAACTACCTAATAAGGCTCTCGTGACAATTTAGTAAGTTAATATATTTAAAGAACAAGGAATATAACACACATAACCCTACTTAGGTTTTTCTCTTATTCCTTATTCCTATGGAAAAGTGAAAGTGAAAGTGCTCATCACTCAGCTGTGCCCAACTCTTGTGAAACTCCATGGGCTGCAGCCCACCAGGATGCTCTGCCCATGAGTTCTCCAGGCAAAGAATACTGTAGTGCGTTGCCATTTCTTTCTCCAGGGGGATCTTCCCAACCCAGGAACTGGACCCGCGTCTTCTGCATCGCAGAGATTCTTTACCAACTGAGCTATTTAGCCCAAATAAAGTTAGAAGTCCTTATCCTACTGAACAGTTTTTCTCCACTTGAAAAGAGCAACTGTCTTTAACCAGGTATCTAAAGTCAGTGCAGTGAAAAGAATAACCTAAGCATATCACAAATTAACTTTTAAAAAATTTACGTATATGAATCATTTTTTAAAATTGCTTGCCTCTGCAAAGTTATTCAATCATAGAGACTTGACTGAAACAAAACAATAAACATAGACACTAACAACATCTGGGACATACTGAGGCCTACAACATGGTAGTTACTATACTAAATAATTTCATGTATGACTTAATTCTTAAGAACAATCCTAGTAAATTGATGTTACATTTATCATTTTATAGGTGAAAAACCTGAAGCTCAAAGAAAATAACTTATCCCAAACCATACAACTTGCAGACACAAAACAGAGATCAATCTCTGGGTTTGTGAGACCTGCTTATTTCCCACAAGATACCATTTTAGTCTCCATCATACAGCCATCTTTTCAGATCCAACAGAGTAAACTGTCAGAATGCTTGCTCTAAAGGACTCCTTCTCACTAAGGGGTTGATTTTGCCCCCCAAGGTACTGCTGGACAAGGTCTCTACTGCATCTTGGTGGGTATGGCGGGAAAGGACAGCCTCCACAGCAAAGCATCATCCGGCCAAAACGTGACAGTGCTGCAGCCGAGAAGTGCGGCTCCAAGTAGGTGTTTTTTCCAACCATGTTTAACCAGAGGGCAGGAGGAGAAGGGGACGACAGAGGATGAGATGGTTGGATGGCATCACCGACCCGATGGACACGGGTTTGGGTGGACTCCGGGAGTTGGTGATGGACAGGGAGGCCTGGCGTGCTGCAGTTCATGGGGTCGCAAAGAGTCAGACATAACTGAGTGACTGGACTGAACTTAGTAAGAAATACAGTCCAATCTAGACACATACACTTCTACCAAATTTCAGGAATCAATACTTCCTAACCTGTGATGTCCTCTCATCATTTACTTTTCTATTTCACGTTTTAAATGCTATTTCTGATCCACAAAACTGATTCCAGGACATACAAATGGGTCACAGAACTCACTCTGAAAAACACTGTAGGATTATAAAAGTTCAAAAGTGACCTGTAATCTTACATCCTCTTGATGCACGGCAAACTTAACACAGGACCAGGATACATAAAATGAAAAAATAACAACATTCAGGCACATAATATCTCCTATATTTTCAAAGAATTTATAACTGACTTTCTGTCTCAGACACTCTACAATGTAAAATCATACTTACAGACTGGCTTTAAACTGATTTGAAGTTGTGTGTCACTTAAAAAAAACTATGTATTAAGTTCAAAAACAGATATGAAAAACAGTGTAACAAAAACTCAAATATTACCCCAAGTAAGTTTTTACTTTTTCGTTCCTCAGCCAGACAATCCTTTCATTTGCTCAAGACAGATTTACACTGAATGAAGAAACCTTAGTAATTATCTGCTCAAAATGACAGAAAAACCTATGATCCACCGATGAAACGTTCTGCATAAAATCATGTAATTAGAAATAAGCAGCAGAACGAGTAGGGTTAATGCAAAAAAAACATGGGCTTCAGGAAGGAAAAAAAAAGTCCTAAAGACGAAAATTCAGCCTCCCCTAATTACTAGCTAAGTGAGTTAGTTCAGTAAGTTATTAATACGTAACCACTAAGTCTGTTTCCTCATCTTTAAATAAGGTCAATACTTGTCTCACAAGGCTCTTGTGAAGATTAAAAGTAAGGAAGCACGTAATAAGAATGTGTTGAATTCCCTTTTCTTTCCCCTCCTTAGCTCTCAATTCAATATTCTCTCCAATAAATCAATCTTCCCAATGTCAGTCAATAACAGTTTTTACAGATATGCAGAGAAATAGAAAAAACAAGGAAAACTAAATATATTCTTCATAAAGCTATACTCATTCAATTTTTTTTAAAAAATAATCTATTCAAATTATTCTGAGCTTGTTTTATCCCTAAGGTTTTGGTCATAAAATGTCCTATCTTTATAAAATGATAAAATAGATGGCATAAGATTCTTATCTGAAAAACCTGGGCACTCCTTAAAGCCTCCGCCAACTGAACTTTTTATAGCTGGTCAATGTGTAAGTCTGGAAATCTCTGTACCATGCACATCCTTACAACCATCACCTACTTTGCTCTCAGAAATCAATTCAAAGAGGCTATTAGCCCACTTCTGACCCTTTAATGTAAAGCTGACCAAATACTGCCCCCTTTGCTCCCACCATAGGTCATCTGGATTTCCACAAAGCACAAACCTTAGACTACCATCTGAAGAAAAGGAACAACTTCTCAAATGGCCAATACAGCTACTACAGGACCAACTGACAGTAAAAACTCCAGGCTCACTGGCAGAATTAATGCTGTTAAGTTTTGAGGATTAAGGAAAAACTGAGGCATTAGAATAAACTGGAAAAAGGATGTGACCCAATATAAATATTGCCTAAAATCATCCCGATTTAGAAAGTAAGCGTATTAGCAAGATTTCATAATAGATTGTCACAAAAAAAATTTTTCAGAAACTATTCTGGTTTCATACAAAGAAAATTAAACTAGGAATCAGTATCCTGACTTGGCTTCTATTTGGATCCATCACTGACTACTTATGCAAACTTGGTCTAACTAATCTAAGCCTACACATCCCCAGCTACAGAACAAAAATATTTCTTTTACCTATCTAAAAAGACTGCTATCTGGATAACAAGTGAAAAACTTTTCCATAAAACCTTCTATAAATGTAAAATAAAACTCATGAGCAAAGTATTAAATTAGGTACTATACAGCACTATTTAAAATGGCTCATAACTTCAGAATAAATTATTGTAAATCAACTAGCTTAAATATATAAATAATGGGTGTTACTAATAAACAAATGAATGCTTCTAAAATACACCACACTTGAAAAGTCAATATTCAAAATAAAACTGACTTTTTTATAATTACTGAGCATTCAGAGACAACATAAAGAATACCATGAATTAACATATCTTGTATTAAGTACAAAAACTAGTTCTCATTTTGTGAGGTTTTACTATACGCTGTTTGGGTTGGATACCCCTGGTCTATCCAACCAAAACACGGTAAAGGCAAAAGTTGAGGTGATAAATGAATAAACATGTATAGTCCTTTGAGACAATTCAGTCATCATAAAATACTTTTTTCCCCTCTAGCTCCCAAGGGCATACTAGGAGAAATTTCAATTAACTATTAGCATCAAAAAAAAATCCAGATGTAGAATTCCTATGGATTTTTTCCCCTAAATCACCTTGTTCTCCGATCCATAGTTCATAAAAATTGGAATTTTTAATCTTCCGGATGAATATATACAACAATCTAATCAATTAAAAATTAGTGATAATTTTAATTTCTGCTATAGCAAATTGAAAATGCTTTCAAGAAGGGACACTGAACTACCAAGAATCTTATCTGACTAAAATAGTGCTTTTAAAAAGGGCACTGTATTTTCAAAATCTGTTCTAACATTCTCAAATCACCAGGTAATGACACACAATATTAGTGACTGACTGCTTCAAATTTTTTACATAGGGCTGGTTAGTCTAGCATGTAACTAAATAAAGCTGTGATCCTTAACTATCTGGGGAGGGTCACCATCATTTGGAAATCTGATGAAAGCCATTAAGCACTCAGAAAAATGCACCAAAATTTTCAAAACGATTCCAAGTGGTCCCGGACTACCTCTACCCAATCTATAATAGAAGACTTCAAATTCTATTACTTCCTCATTAACTTTACCTTTGCAATTTTGAGAAAGTTAAAAATCCTCCCTAATTTTTTTCTTTCCTGCAATTGAAGGATACTGTCAGAATAACTAAGTTCAAAGGTCAGAGCAGGTAAACAGGTAAAAACACTACAGTAGGCTAACTTAAAAATCCGAAGTTATAGACTTCACTGACTACTTACCCACTTATTATGTTTCTCCTGGATAAGTGACTCTTACCTTTGGCTGCACGCTGGACTCGCAGAGAACTTTAAATACCTGATGCCAGGTCCCACCCTCAGAGATGCTGATTGTAGTGGTTAGGGCACAGGGACTTCTAACAGCATTCAGGGTGATTCTAACGAGCAAAGAAGGTTGAGAACCACTATCCTAGACTACCCTGGTATTTAAACCTATAGCTGAATCGTGTATTTTTAATTTTCAAAATGGAGGGAGGAAAAAGATGGTTGTGGATGCTTTTTTAAGTGTGGCCTGGCACTGAACACTGAAGGCATCCTCCAATCAACTTACTGGGCTGTAAGAACACCTCTTTTCTCTCAACTGTGCTGTAATTTCTGAAAGTTCATCAAAGTTGACTTCTACGCTGAAGCATTAGAGGTCTTTAAGTGCTTTTTTGTTTGATTCACTGCTACACAAAGCATGATTGCCAGGTCGTCTCAGAATACCCGTAGGTGGACTCTCCCCAACACAAATGTTTGACAAAAATGCGGACTCCTAACACCGTTTTAAAATTATAGGCAAAAAGCCCTGGGATAGCTCCACAAATATGCTTTTTCAGCTTTAGGCTGCACCTATTGAGAGTACAAAACGGCTCACGCAGTTCCACCAACTTGTTCCCAGGCCCTTTTATTCGAGCCCACGTAAAGAATTCCAGCAGAGAATAGCTGTCTCATAACAAAACCGACCTCCAGTAAACGCTCCGGACAATCAAAGTTGCAAGGGGGGTAAAAAAATGACCGCAAATAAAAGAGTGAATGTTCTCTGCTTCGTAAGCCAAGAAACCTTTCTCCCAAATCAAGCCCCTGCAAAGCTGAGGGGGGAAAAAAAATGGGCAGAGCGAGTTGGAAAGAAGATGCCTGCGGGGCGAGGACGCAGGTCAGAGGTTCAGAGGAAGGATGGATGGGTGATAGTTAAGGAGGCACGGGGAGACCCCCCAAAGCCGCGGGGGG
>CM035298.1:41379293-41392546 GCA_020226075.1 Hydropotes inermis
GGGGGGGGGGGTCTCAAAAAGTCAGACACGACTGAGCGACTTTCACTGACTAGGGTATTTTAACAGTCTGAGCGACTGAGACAAATACCTACCTCATAGGATTGTTGTGAGAATTAAGAGAGTTCATATAGTTTAATTGCTTATAATAGTACCTAGCACATAGTAGGGTTTCCCCAGTGGCTTAGTGGTAAAGAATCCAACTGCAATCTGGAAGCTACAGGAGACCAGTATTTGATCCCTGAATCGGGAAGATCCCCTGGAGGAGGGCATGGCAACCCACTCCAATATTCTTGCTGGGAAAATCCCACGGACAGAGTAGCCTCTCAGGCTACAGTGCATAGGGTCACAAAAAGACACAACTGAAGTGACTGAACTGTGTGAGGTGTACTGCAGGAAACTAAGTCTTGGTGATAATTGCCTAGCATCCCACCAATTAATAAGTGAGGAATCTGGCCGTATGAATCTAGGCCCGATAACACCGTGCCAGGCATTCTGTTAGTTGTGTGGGATATGGAGGTGATGGCTTACACATAGTCTGTCTTAGAAATGAGAACAGTTCTTGTATAGAATATAGAGAAGATCCTTGATAGCTATTCCACTTTCTCTCATCCTCTCCCCCGTCTTCATTCTTTTTAAACTCTGCTATTTCACTACGGCTTTGCGTCTATATTTTCTGATATCCCCCAGAAGACATTTTCTTATTTTCCTTCTGTTTCTTTACCCTATTCTGATCTGTCACTCAAGTTGTTTCGAAATGTGGACCCAGACCTCAGGTCAACCAGTTAGACAGAGCAGTGAGCTCCATGAGACTAGGCACATGGTTTTATCCTCAGCACTTAGAACAATGCCTGTCATACATACACTGAGTACTCAATCTTTGTCGAATAAAGAAAGAAGGAATGAAGGAAGTTCATGGCATTCTGTAATTTCCCCATTTTGTGTGTTAGTCGCTCAGTTGAGTCCAACTTTTTGCAACCCCATGGACTGTAGCCTGCCAGGTTCCTCTGTCCATGGGATGCTCCAGGAAAGAATACTGGCGTAGATTGACATTTCCTTCTCCAGGGGCTCTTCCCAACCCAAGGATCGGAACCTGGTCTCCTGCATTGCAGGCAGATTCTCACCATATTTTGTTTCACAATACCAATTTGTGTCTGTTGTTCACTAGTATACCCCTAGAACCAGGCACATTGAATAGGTGTTTAACAAACAAACAAAAAAAGGCATTCCACACAGTTTCATTGTAACCTAGACCCTGAAGCAGTGTAGTTAGCTGAACAGTAGTAACAGCCATATTGGACTGATCATTTCAGGGAATTTAAGATGATAAAATGAAAGAAAGTAATAAAAAAAAAAGTAATAAGTCCTGTGGGTCATTCTTCCTTTCAGAAGAAGCTATTAACTTTTGCACCATGTGCTGAGTAAGGTAATAATTAATCACCAGATATATCCAGAATATATGATTGATTTACATTAAACTTTCGCCCTAGAAAGAAGACATTGATCAGTCTAGAATCATTTTTATGGGTTCCTGCAACTACGGCAGATCAGGAACTGCTATTAAGGTCAAGGTTATTAATCATGCCTTTATGATTTCTTCTGACATATGAAAGTGAAGGAATTCTAACAACCATCTCATAACATCACGTGAGGAGATTTCAACATCTGAATTTGATGAGGGCTCAAGCAGTGAGTTTATGGCTGTATTAACTCCATTTTACACATGAGGAAACAGAGGCACAGAGAAGTCACAGGTAACAAGGGACTAGATAAGGCATAAAAACAGAGCAGCAAAAATGCACGGTGCAGACTGCCCAGTGGACTGGGAACGCCTTTCCTTTTCTCATTCTCTCTGAGAACAGCATGCTATGGGGGAAAAAATGCCAAATCATTCCCCGGTGACCTAAATGTCTGATGACATGAGGCCTCTTTACTGGTATTGTTGCAGTGAAAAGGAAAAAAGAGGAATGAGTTGGGTTTGGTTGTTTTTTTTTTTTTTTCCTCTTTCCTAAGAACAAAGAAGATAGCGAGCAGGCCTGATCACTCCTGGTTTTTCCTTTGTTACGTTGACCATCTGATTCGAAGAGCTGACATACTGGAAAAGACCCTGATGCTAGGAGAAGATCGAAGGCCAAGGAAAAGAGGGCGGTAGATGATGAGTTGGTTAGATGGCAGTTGGTGATGGACAGGGAAGCCTGGCATGCTGTAAAGAATCGGACAGGACTTAGTGACTGAACAACAAACTGTAATCTGTGTCTAAATTTGCTTTTCTGCCCCCTAAATCTTCAGAAGCTGTGGGGCTGCAAAATTGTTTGATGTATTTTGACTAGTCGATATCTAGTTTCCCTTTTACCGGTGTCTATAATTCATGTGTCTGATATTTTTCTTGTTGGGTTTTGAAGCTGAGAAATAAGTTTTATTATGCGGGGCTGCCGGGGCTGGGGCTGGCAGGCAGCCGGGACTTGAGTTTTGGTTTCCGTGAAATCCTAAGTTTGAACAAAAGCCCACGCCGTTTGTACCAATAGAATTGCTTTAAGTTTAAACAAAAGCCTGCGAAGTTTGTACCAATGGGATTGCTTTGCAAACATGTAACCAATCACTTTGTAACCCGTATGTAATATGCTGATAGGATGGTTTTTTTGTCTATAAAAAGCTTGCCCAATTTGCTGTTCGGGGTGTGCTCTGCCTCCCAGGAGATCAGAGTCACCCGGTTGCGCAGCCGACAATAAACCCTCTTGCGTGTTGCATCTGCTGGGCTCGTTTATTGGGTCGCGCGGTTTTTCCTCCTTGGAACAAAGGCCCGAATTCTGGGTCTTACAAAGCTACATTTCATACCTGTTACCATTTGATTCTATGCTAATTACATCCTGTTTCTGGGGCTCACCTTTACAAACTACCTCTCCTAGTTTTTCTCTTTTTGCATTATAGAAAGAGGGCCACAGGGTTACCAGGCTGTCAGACTCAATTACTGGGTTACCTGACACCAGCCTGTGACTGTTACTGAAACAATGCAAGAGGAAGAAGAATACACGATCCTGACACCTTTGTTCCTCCCCCCTCATCTTATATAAGCCTCTGGACTCCTTGTGGAAGGGCCATGGGCACACACAGTTCTTTAGTCAGGAGCCCACAGGGTGTCCCCCTCACCCCATCCTGCCCCCAACCACTCCACCAGCTGAAAATTAGAAATAGAAAGCCACCTTTCTATTTCCTCCAAACTCTGTCTCCATTTTTTTTTTAATTCATATTTGGTGGGCAGAGAAAGCCAAGTTTGGCAGCAACACTGTTTTCCAGCCCCAGTTTTGAGGGCCCTGGAGAGGATTACAAGTTAGGGAAAGTCCATACTAAGGCATTTATACTTAACTGTGTTTAACTGAGTTTATGACACAGCACTTTTCCCACCAAGCAACGCGTTAGTTGTGAAAGCAAGCAATGAAAGGCCTTTGCTAACCCCAACGGAGAAGGAAGTGGCAACCCGCTCCAGTGTTCTTGCCTGGAGAATCCTGTGGACAGAGGAGCCTGGTGGGCTGCTGTCCATGGGGTCGCACAGAGTCGAACACGACTAAAGTGACTTAGCATGGGTGCATGCATTGGAAAAGGAAATGGCAACCCACTCCAGTGTTCTTGCCTGGAGAATCCCAGGGACAGAGGAGCCTGGTAGGCTCATGCGGTCGCGACTAAAGTGACTTAGCATGCGTGCATGCATTGGAAAAGGAAATGGCAACCCACTCCAGTGTTCTTGCCTGGAGAATCCCAGGGACAGAGGAGCCTGGTAGGCTCATGCGGTCGCACAGAGTTGGACACGACTGAAGCAACTTAGCAGCAGCAGCAGCAACCCCCAACAGTTGGAATCCCAGACCTAACTCAGTACCAGAGCTGATCCTTACTGTCAGTCAAAATAAGCAACTAAGCGCGCACGTGCACACACACATACACACACACGCGCACATACACGGCAGGCTAGGTTGATTGATTTAGTAGTAAAGCTCTTAGCAGGGATGATGGCATTTTTAAAAGAAAAGATAGACACTGAGTTGAAATGTGAGGCCCAATGCTATGTTTTTTCTTTTTTTTTTTTTTTATTATTTTCCTTTCAAATGCTGTATTTGCGCATGAAGCCCAGAATATGAAATATACATAGGTCTGCACTTTGCTGCATGCTTTTACTTTCTGTCTTTTAACTTAAATAGCAAGTGCTATTGTTATTTTCCCATTGGTTTCCACTAAACAGAGATGAGTGGTTGTGTGTATTCTTTTGCTGGGGTGGTCAAAAGTAAATATCACAGACTTAACACCAGAAACTTTCTCACAGTTCTGGAAGTCCAACATGGAGGTGTCAGAAGCTTTAATCTGAGGCCTCCCTCCTTGGCTTGTAAATGGCCACTTTCTCGAGGTGTCCTCAGGTGGCTTTTGCTCTGTGCCTGTGGGTGTCTGGCGTCTGTGTCCTAATCTCCTTCTCAAATAAGGACACCAGTAAGATTGCACCAAGGTCCACCCTAACCACCGCATTTTAACTTAATCACCCCTTTAAAGCCCCTATCTCAGAATACAGTCACCAAGGTACTGAGGGTTAGGACTTTAATATATGAATTTGAAGGGAGCACAATTCAGCCTCTAACTCTACAGAAAGAAAAGCTTGTCATAAAAGGCACAGTAAAGGCTTTTTCACAATAAGAAAAATAATGGGAAACAACTGGATGTCTCTCAATAGAATACCAGATAATTGATAAATTATGGTACATTGATTCAATAGATAAATAAATATGCACTTGCTAAAAAGTACAAGATAGATCTATATTTGCTGCTATGGAATGAAACCAAGGTGTTCCAAGTTAAGAGGGAAAAAACAACGGAGAGAACATTTTGTTAAGTATGTTCTCCTTTGTTTTCTTTTTTTTAATATAGTATGTGTTTCTAGAATAAAACAGGAAAAATTTGTAAGCAGGGCTCCTAGGATGAGAAACAGTTAAATGTTTTTAAAATATATCCATACCCTTTGGTACAGTTTTAATATTTTGCCATGTTCACCTATTTTCCTTATAGTTATAAAAATCTGTCAATAATAATGCATTTTGAGAGAATTTTAAATCAATAAAAATACTAACATGTTTGGTTGTATATAATCAGTAGCAACAGTTCTAGTTTCAGTTAGAGCCATCTCATGCTGTGTCAGTTGCCAAGTTGGGTACAGCTCTTTGTACTCCCATGGACTGTGTCATGCCAGACTCCTCTCTCCTCTGTCTCCCAGAGTATTCTCAGATTCTTGTCCATTGAGTTGGTGATGCTATCTAACTGTCTCATCCTCTATCCCCTTCTTCTCCTGCCCTCATTCTTTCCCAGCATCAAGGTCTTTTCTGATGAATCAGTTCTTCATGTCAGGTCGCCAAAGTATTAAAGTTTCAACCTCAGCATCAGTGCTTCTAGTGAATATTCAGGGTTGATTTCCTTTAGAGTTGACTGGTTGGATCTCCTTACTGTCCAAGGAACTCTCAAGAGCCTTCTTCAGTACCACAGTTTGAAGGCATTAATTCTTTGGCACTCAGCCTTCTTTATGGTCCAACTCTCACATTCATACATGACTATTGGAAAAATCATAGGTCTGACTATATGGACCTTTGTCGGCAAAGTGATAGCTCTGTTTTTTAATATGTGGTCTAGGTTTCTCATAGCTTTCCTTCCAAGGAGTAAGTGACTTTTAATTTCATGGCTGCAGTCACCATCCTCAGTGATTTTGGAGCCCAAGAAAATAAAACCCATCACTGCTTCCACTTTTTTGCCTTCTATTTATGCTTACCCCAAAACTATATTCTAATCTGCCCTGCCTCTGACTACTCTGATTACACTGCCCTTGGGTCCACATCTATTTTTCCAATAGGAATGGAAGCCTCCTTGAGGGAAGGGACAGGGTTTTTTATGACCTTGTAGAAATAGGTATGATAAAAGGTTAACTGAAAACAACATGATCACAACTGCACATGATCCACACCAAGCTTATAAAAATGCATAGAAAGGATTGCAAATAAGTGGCACGGAGTCTTATTAAGTCTCCTCTGAGAGACACAGTTACAGATGATTCCCTCCCTCTCTATATGTTTCTGTTCTTTCCAGTGTTTTGAATGAGAATGTTTGCTTTTGATGTCAGAATACAGAAATGACTATATTACAAACAATCTTACCGCAACTATATTTTAAAATACCTTTGAAAGGGGATTGGAGAAAGAAATGGCAACCCACTCCAGTATTCTTGCCTGAAAAATCCCACAGATGGAGAAACCTGGTAGGCTAAGTCCATGGGGTTGCAAACAGTCAGACACAACTGAGCGACTTCACTACACTTCGAAAGGTGATAAAAGGAAATGCTGTGTATCAAAATGTTGGCACTGGCTTTTGGTGGTGGAACTATGACTGATTGGAGGAGAGGAGAGCTACTTTTTTTTTCCTCGAAATTTTAGCAACCAATTTGTTTCCAAATTTTGTATTTGAAAGACAAAATTAAGGGTTTTTTTTTTTTAAGATTTCAGTTTAATTAATATCGATCACCTTTAGATCCACCATTACAGAGCTATGTATCAGTTTCTTGGAAGCCCTGCTCTACCACCCGGACATATAGATGCTTCCTGTACCTCTGCTGGAGGCCTATGAGTGCATCTCCTGCCACACGGTCCCATCTTCTGGAGTGGGTCTCTCCCAGTCTGTCACTAGGAAACCACTCCAGTGAGTTCTAGCTGAGTTCTCATCCTTAAGACCACCAAGCCATTGTGGCACTTCGTACAGGACACAGACTCAGGACCCTCTTCACCAAGGCTAGGCTGCCCTGGACTTCCCTGGTGGTCCACTGGTTAGGAATCTACCAGCCAATACAGGGGACAAGGGTTTGATCCCTGGTAGGGGAAGATCCCACATACCATGGCATAACCAAGCCCTCGAGTCCCAACCACTGAAGCCCATGCTCTGCAAGAAGAGCAGCCACCGCAATGAGAAGCCCCCGCAACGCAACTGGAGGGTAGCAACCGATCACCACAACTAGAGAAAGCTCCCGCCCCTCAACCAAGGCCCAGCACAGCCACAAATCAATAAAAAAGTAAGTAATAAAAATAAAGTGCAGCTAGTTGCTAGGAGGTTGGGGGTTAGCCCCCACATTGGGCATTTTCCTGTCTGGTGGCCCTCTGTGCTCACAATGAGTCTGTGTCCATTTCTAGAACTTGAAGTTTGCATTTCTGGAGCACATTCTTGACTCAAAGAAGGAGGCAACAGATCGGAATGCTGGTGCTACTTTCTCTAGCCTTTTTTTCAAGTTGTGGAGCTCTCTCCCCTAGAGGAGGTTTACTCATGCCTCACAAGTGAGAAAAAGAAATGCTGGGACATATAAAAAGGCACAGGAGAACACAAGAGCTGAGGAGAAGAGGCATAAATGATAGGACAGACATTAAAAGATGAGGAAGCGCAGAGTGGGGGAAGGATTAGAAAAAGGTAGAAGACATAGGTGGAAGTAAACAGAAGAAAACAATAATCAAGATGCACTGATGGGAATTTGCTGTGTGGCTCAGGAAACTCAAACGACCTAGAGGGGTGGCATGGGGAGGGAGAGGGGATGGAGGTTCAAAAGGGAGGGGATATTTGTATACCTGTGGCTGATTCATGTGAGGTTTGACAGAAAACAACAAAATTCTGTAAAGCAATTATCCTTCAATTAAAACAAAACAAAACAAAAGATGCACTGTGGTCAGGACTTCCCTGGTGATCCACTGGCTAAGACTCTGTGCTCCCAATGCAGGGGGCCCAAGTTCAATCCCTAGTCAGGGAACTAGATCCCACATGCCACAAGTCTGAGTTCCTGCACTGCAACTAAATCCTGAGTGCCGGAACTAAGAACTGGTAGAGACAAATAAATAAAGAAAATTTTTTAAATGTATTGAGGTCTTAACATGTACCAGGTACTTAAGTGCTTCACATGAGAATTGTCATGTGTAATCCTCACAACTACTACATTTGGAAGGTTCTACCATTTTTCCCACTTGATGGGAAAAGGAAAATACTGTTTAGAGTTATTATTTGTCCAAGGTCATAGAGGTAGTGAGTGGGAAATTAGGAATTTAATCTATGTCGTCCGCACCCTAGAACCTGTACTTAACCTTACACTGAAAAACAGTTCTCTGTCATCAGTTTACATCAATGCACTAAACGCCTAACATGTGCTATTAACCTTTGAACAGGAGCCAAAGGTGACAAGGAAGAATATAGGCCACACCACAAACTACATAAGTGTTTAAATACAGAGTAGTTCAGTTCCTTAGATTATCTTTGGAAAAGACACAGTTTAGATAATGCTAAGACTATAGTTTGCTCCAGTAATGATACTGCTGGGCCCCATGGGGCTTCTGGGCACAAGGCCTTTCATGTCTTCTGTTTCTTCGTTGATAGGAAATAGCCTTCATTCAGCCACCGTGACCTTTCCTGAGTTCCAAAGAGCAGATTCAGTTGTTAATTGGGGAAGAGAGAGGATGTGAGACCAGGAGAAACTAACAATCAGGAGCAGCCTTGGGGCAAGGTCCTATTTCCCCACCAAGGGATGAAATGTTATTTTTGTTTAGGTGCTAAGTCACATCCGACTCTTTTGTGACCCCGTGGCATGTAGTCTGACAGGCTCCTCTGTCCATGGGATTTCCCAGGCAAGATTATTGGAGTAGGTTGTCATTTCCTTCTCCAGGGAATCTTCCCAACCCATGGATGGGACGTATGTCTCCTGCATTGGCAGGAGGGTTCTTTACCACTGAGCCACTAGAGAAGCCTCATGCACAATACCTTTGAGCTATTTTGCAAATACTATAACCCCTTCCAGGTGGGAGAAGGTAACAATTGACGATGGAATGCTGCCATAAGCATGTAGACCTCAGTTGGACCTGAAGGTTGATGATGTTGACTCCTACTAACCTCACTACCAACTCATTAGAAAGATGTGCACAAGCTGATCATGCCCACTTTGAACAATTACTATAAAACTTCTCACTATGTTCCCCAAGTTGGGACACACAGTTTTGAGGGCATTAGCCTACTGTGTCCCTCTTTACCTGGCAAAGCAATAAAGCTACTTTTCTACTTCACTCAGAACTCTGTCTCCAAGATTCAATTCAGCCCCAGTGCACAGAGAAGCCGAGCTTTCGGCATCAGTAGGAATATGCAGATAAGATGTGCACAGTGGTCCATAATGTTTCTTTGCAAAATTTCCAGAGAAATAAGAGCCTCCATTTCCTAAACATACCTGTGTGTCACTTACCCATTCTTAATATTGCCAAGTCAACACCAAATCCAATCAAAGACTCTATTATGAGCTGACTTGCAGGATGGCTGAGTGTGTATGGCCCGAGGGAAAGGTGGTGACTAGTATCATGGACAACTTGCTTCAGCTGTTTTCAAATGTAGTGAGGGAAAGTATAACCAGTTTCCGGAATGGAAAGGAATGATAAGCTTCTTGTAAATTGTCAGGTTTGCATTCATTGTAATGATGACATCTGGCAGGTGATTACTTAATCTCTGCCTACGCAGGCGGAGGTGAGCGTTTAGAGAAGTATCAATTTGGTTTCCTTCCTCATAAACCCAAAACACAGTACAAAAAATATTCCCAGGTGTATAAGACAACTCTCAGAAATTTAAATGCTAAGAGGTATATGAAAGTCCTGAAAGTGTTAGCCACTCAGCCGTGTCCGACTCTTTGTGACCCCATGGACGGTAGCCTGCCAGGCTCCTCTGTCCATGGAATTCTTCAGGCAAGAAAACTGGAATGGGTAGCCATTCCCTTCTCCAGGGAACTTCTCGACCCAGAGATTGAACCTGGGTCTCCTGCATTGCAGGCAGATTCTTTACCATCTGATCCACCAGGGAAGCCCATATGGATGGCAAAAGTTATATAAGCAGAAGGAAACAGGCCTATCATATACACCTCTTTTCCAGTAGTCATGGACGGATATAAGAGTTGGACCATAAAGAAGGCTGAACACTGAAGAACTGATGCTTTCAAACTGTGAGGTTGGAGAAGACTCTTGAGAATCCCTTGGACAGCAAGGAGATCAAACTGGTTAATCCTAAAGGAAATCAACCCTGAATAGCCACTGGAAGGATTGATGCTGAAGCTCTAGTATGCTGGCCACCCTATGTGAAGATCTGACTCGTTGGAAGACTCTGATGCTGGGAAAGACTGAGGGTGGGAGGAGGGGTGACAGAGACAGAGGATGAGATGGTTGGATGGCTTCATCAGGTCAATGGACATGAATTTGAGCAAACTCTGGAGTTAAAGGACAGGGAAGCCTGGCATGTTGCAGCCTGGCATGTTGGGGTTGCAAAGAGTTGAATGCAATTGAGTGACTTAACAAAACATACAAGCCTGATTCTCATTAGTTGATTGGGTTTAGGGGGAACAACTTGGTTAATTCATAAAACATTGTCTTGAGATCTAATTCCATCTTTCGTGCCACACTACTGAACCCATAAACTCCAGAGCCTGTGTGCCACAACATAGTACAGAATCCTGTATGCTGAAACAAAAGATCTCACAGGATCCCCTTTGGCACTCTGAGCTGCACCATGGCGGTCGGGAAGAACAAGCGCCTTACGAAAGGAGGCAAAAAGGGAGCCAAGAAGAAAGTGGTTGACCCATTTTCTAAAAAAGATTGGTGTGATGTGAAAGCACCAGCTATGTTCAATATAAGGAGTATTGGGAAAACACTGGTCACGAGAACTCAAGGAACCAAAATCGCGTCTGATGGCCTCAAAGGTCGTGTTTTTGAAGTGAGTATTGCTGATCTGCAGAATGATGAAGTAGCATTTAGAAAGTTCAAGCTAATTACTGAGGATGTTCAAGGCAAAAACTGCCTGACTAATTTTCATGGTATGGATCTTACCCATGACAAAATGTGCTCCATGGTCAAAAAATGGCAGACCATGATTGAAGCTCACGTTGATGTCAAGACTACCGATGGTTACTTGCTTTGTCTGTTCTGTGTGGGTTTTACTAAAAAGCGCAACAATCAGATCCGGAAGACCTCTTACGCCCAGCACCAGCAGGTGCACCAGATCCGTAAGAAGATGATGGAGATCATGACCCGAGAGGTGCAGACAAACGACTTGAAAGAGGTGGTCAATAAATTGATTCCAGATAGCATTGGGAAAGACATAGAAAAGGCTTGCCAATCTAGTTATCTGCTCCATGATGTCTTCGTTAGAAAAGTAAAAATGCTGAAGAAGCCCAAATTTGAATTGGGAAAACTCATGGAACTACATGGTGAAGATAGTAGCTCTGGAAAAGCTACTGGGGTCGAGACAGGTGCTAAAGTTGAACGAGCTGATGGATACGAACCACCAGTCCAAGAAACAGTTTTAAAAGGCAAACTCTTAATGGTGACAAATAAAAGATCTTATTTGTGGTAAAAAAAAAAAAAAAATCTCACAGGATGCAACAAAGATTCCATGTGCTGCCACTAAGTGCAGATACAGCCAAATAGATAAATATTTTTAAAAACAGTTAACTGACCTTTAATCAATCACTATTTTCTTTATAACTAGTTTACCTGTGATTTGTTCCATCCACTTTTTTAAAATGTCTCTGCTAGGATGATTCTTTGGATGACCACAGACTTTTCCCCGTATGTGCAAGACTGTAATAAAACACTGACATATGCTTGTAACTGAACTGAAAGTATTCTTGAACAATAGAGAAACTGTAAAGGCAAAGTGGGTAGTAATGTGGAGCCAGTTTCCTCACCTGTAAAACACAGTGAGAGTCTATACCTCCCAGGATAACCTGAGAATTACATGTTGTGTGGAACAGAGAGCCCAGCATAGAAACACTAAATATTAGCTGTCACTTTTACCTATAAAATGAAAGGATTGGACAAGATGCTCTCTTTGGTCTCCTGCAGTTCTCAGTTTCTGGGACCCAAAAATAGTATCTTGAAGGATATTTCTTCAGGTTAATTCTACAGATTAATTTAACAGGAGAAGAGAGGGACTTAGAGTTAGATTTGGATGTTCAGTGACAAAAAGTCAGTGGTTAAAACAAGATAGAGGTATTCTTTGTCTCATGGTATTAGCTATCTATTGCTGTATGACTCATTACCCAAAACTTAGTGGTTTAAAACCTTTGTTTCAAAATAATAAAATAAAACCTTCATTTCACAGTTTCAGGGGATTAAGAGTTCCATAGTGGCTTAGCCAGGTCAATCTAGCTCAGGTTCTCTCATGACAATACAATTAAACTGACAATCTAGTCACACAAAATAAAACAGCAAGGCATACTGACCGAGTCTGCCAGGAAATAATGAATAAGGAAGAGAAGGTTGTGAAATACTTACCAAATATAAATGCCCAAGTTGAGTCACCTTTAGGATGGGTGGAAATAAAAGGAATGCTATCATTCATGAAGAATCACAGATTTAAACATGTTTAATCTTGCCTGTCTCTAACTGAGCATTCCTGGGAAATGAGATTTCCCCCCTTTTTTACACACAGTTTTAATATTTCTATGATCTTCCTCTTCCAATGTAGGGGTAAACCATGCACTGATGACAGCATCAGTCAGGGAAAGACTGGCTGTAGACTAGCCGCCACCTTATCTGACAACATTGTGAAGTAGGCTCTGCCAACCCAATTTTACACAGGAGGGAACCAAAGCTCGGAGGTGCAGGCAGGATTTGAAGTCGTGTCTCTCATTTTCACTGCACCATGGGACTCTTTCCCCCTGTACTTTATTTCCTGTTAAACACAAGTCCTACCATGTAGTCTGCTGAGAGCTTGATTAGAAGAAGTGCAGACAGTGGGGAGTAATATATGGCAGAACAGGAGACAGAGTGCATGCTGCCTCGAGATTCTTGAGCTAAGTGTCAGCTTACTATTAGCTAAATTAATGGGAGAAGATCTGAAATAATAACTAAGAGTTAATGGTATGGTGCTGACAAAGCAAGTTCAGTGACACTTCACCCAGAGAGTTGTGGTGCCAAGAGTCCCTAACTAGCCCTATTCCTGATGATGCTCCTCGAAATATGGTCCTTTTGGAACTCAATTAATATCACACCCCATTCTTTTAAAGATCTGATTTCTGAGACTCACCTTTGAAAATCTGAGTTAGCATATTTGGGTCAAGGTCTCAGACCATATCATTTAGTTACATATGATTCCTATGTAACTAAAGTTTCAAAAATACTATTCCAGTTATTAGAAGACCCCGGTTTGATTTCTGGGGTGGGAAGATCCGCTGGAGAAGGGAT
>CM035298.1:41392556-41676596 GCA_020226075.1 Hydropotes inermis
AGGCTACCCACTCCAGTGTTCCTGGGCTTCCCTTGTGACTCAGCTGGTAAAGAATCCACCTGCAATGTGGGAGACCTGGGTTCTAATCCTAGGTTGGGAAGATCCCCTGGAGAAGGGAAAGGCTACCCACTCCAGTGTTCCTGGGCTTCCCTTGTGACTCAGCTGGTAAAGAATCCACCTGCAGTGTGGGCGACCTGGGTTCTAATCCTAGGTTGGGAAGATCCCCTGGAGAAGGGAAAGGCTACCCACTCCAGTATTCCGGCCTGGAGAATCCCACGAGCTGTATAGTCCAAGGGGTCGCAAAGAGTTGGACCCGACTGAGCAACTTTCACTTACTATGTGTCCATAATTAAAACTGTGTCTGTAGTTAAAACTGTTTCTCAGACTTGATAAGGTGATTGTAGAATTCATGTAACTCATGGTATCATTTGCAAAACACAATGACATGATACCCGAAATGTAACATAGCTAAATTTGCGTGATCGATTACTAGAGAAATGATACAGAGTGATTATTCATGAGTAAACAGAGCTGAGCTCAAATCTCTTCACAGTTATGTAACTATGGCAAGTTCCTGGACACTTCTGAGTCTAGGTTGTCACTTCTGTTAAATATTGATTATAATGTCTTGATGGGTTATTGTGGAGACTGAAGATAATGAACATATAATGCTTGACATATACCAGTGAGTGTGAGTAAAAGTTGCTCAGTCCTGTCTGACTCTTTGCAACCCCATGGACTATAGCCTACCAGGCTCTTCTCTGTCCATGGGATTCTCAAGGCAAGAATACTGGAGTGGGTTGCCGTTCCCTTCTCCAAGTGACATACAGTAGCCATTCACTTAATAACAGGTATTTTTATTACTGAACATTTAAAACTATATAAAATAAGATACTATATGATAATAGAATCTAATATTAAGAGATATTAAAAGCCAAAGATTTCCAAATGGCTTGAGCCATTATAATGGTTCAGCAGACCCAGATGGGAATCAGACTGTCTGGATTCCAATCCCAGCTGGTCTACTTTCTCACTTACTACCAGCAGAGAAAATCAGAACTTTCTTTGCCTTCTGGGAATGGAGTCTTTGTTAATTTTGTTAAGCTATGATCCTGTTTACTCTTCTGCTAAATTAACTGTGAAATGGAAATAATACAACCGATCTGACAGCAATGTGTGAGAATTCCGTTCAGTTCAGTTCAGTCGCTCAGTCATGTCTGACTCTTTGCGACCCCATGGACTGCGGCAAGCCAGGCCTCCCTGTCCATCACCAACTCCCGGAGTTTACTCAAACTCATGTCCACTGAGTCGATGATGCCATCCAGCCATCTCATCCTGCTGTCCCCTTCTCCTCTAGCCTTCTCTCTTTCCCAGCATCAGGGTCTTTTCCAATGAGTCAGTTTTTCTCATCAGGTGGCCAAAGTATCGGAGTTTCAGATTCAACATCAGTACTTCCAGTGAACATTCAGGACTGATTTCCTTTAGGATGGACTGGTTGGATCTCCTTGCAGAGAGTCCCTTGAACGCTCAAAAGTCTTCTCCAGTACCACAGTTCAAAAGCATCAATTCTTCGGTGCTCAGCTTTCTTTATAGTCCAACTCTCACATCCATACATGATTACTGGAAAAAAACATAGCTTTGACTAGACAGACCTTTGTTGGCAAAGTAAGTCTCTGCTTTTTAATATGCTGTCTAGGTTGGTCATAACTTTTCTTCCAAGGAGCAAGCATCTTTTAATTTCATGACTGCAGTCACCATCTGCAGTGATTTTGGAGCCCCCCAAAATTAAGTCTGTCACTGTTTCCACTTGTTCCTCATCTATTTGCCATGAAGTGATGGGACCATATGCCATGATCTTAGTTTCCTGAATGTTGCGTTTTAAGCCAACTTTTTCACTCTCCTTTCACTTTCATCAAGAGGCTCTTTAGTTCTTCTCTGCTTTCTGTCATAAGTGTGCTGTCATTTGCCTACCTGAGGTTATTGATATTTCTCCCAGCAATCTTGATTCCAGCCTGTGTTTCATCCAGCCCAGCATTTCTCATGATGTACTCTGCATATAAGTTAGATAAGCAGGGTGACAATATACAGCCCTGATGTACTCTTTTCCCGATTTGGAACCAGAGAATTAAATTAAATATGAGAATTAAGTGGGATTATACAGGCAAGGACTTTATAACAATGCCTGGAATATAACCAAAGAGCTTAAACAGGAAGACCTTGTTCATTTCTGTTGTTATCCAACAAACACTGTGCGTCAGAAACTCCAGATTCAACATAGCCAAAAGCAAACTTGAAAGACAGGGGCAGGGGGTAGGGCATAAATTTTAAAAGAATGACATAGCCCAAGGACACACACAAACTGATTAGAATCAAGTAGGCCCAGGACGGCAGACAATTCAACTTCCACTAGACCTTGAACCTCAGTAGATGCTCATTGTAACACATAAACAACTGATACTCACCAGTTCTGTGACACTTCTGAGGCCGACCATCAAAGATCAAAAGTGCCTTGTGGCCCAATTTCTAGAAATATTCACCCCTTCCTCATAAAGGGCTTCCCTGGTGGCTCAGATGGTAAAGAATCTGCCTGCAATGCAGGAGACCCAGGTTTGATCCCCAGGTTGGAAAAAATCCCCTGAAGAAGAGAACGGCTACCCTCCCCAGTATTCTTGCCTGGAGAATTCAAGAGGAGCTTGGCCAGCTATGGTCCACTGGGGTCACAAAGAGTTGGATATGACTGAGAAACTAATACTCCCCAAAATAGCTGAAGAACGTCTCCCACTCATTATTCTATGAAATTACCCACTCCTATAAAATCAGATAGCCCCGTACCCTGGGGTTAGCCATACTCACCTCATGAGATGGCGCACATTCTGTCTGCAGAGTGCATTTCTTTCTAAATAAATCCAGTTATTACCTATCACTTTGTCTCCCTCTGAATTTTTTCTGAGATGAGACACCAAGAGCCTGAACTTCATTGAGTCCTGAGACCAGGCATGTGACCTCAGTCAAAAGACCTCGGGCTATTTCAGATTCAAAGCCCAGTCAGGGTTTTGGCTGGGTTCAGGTCCCAACCTGAGGTGCGTTGTTTCAAACTCACCATTTTCTCTGTCCTGTGAGTGTGCCAAGTCTCTGCATTCTTATCACCCTGGCTTTTGTCACTGTTCATCTAGTCACCCCAGCTAGAACAATGACAGCAAACAAACTTGAGTACAAGACCCTATTCTAAGGACTCTCGGTATAAAATATTATCTTTTCTCTGATGGGAGTGTAGGCACAATTATCATCCCTATGTTACTGCTGCAAAGAAACAACTCATTGGAAAAGACACTGATGCTGGGAAAGATTGAGGGCAGGAAGAGGAGGAGGCAACAGAGGATGAGATGGTTGGATAGCATCACTGACTCATTGGACAGGAGACTGAGCAAACTCAGAGACATAGTGAAGGACAGGGAAGCCTGGCATGCTGCAATCCATGAGGTCACAAGACTTAGTGACTATACAAAAACAACAACTTTACAGATACAAAAACTGAGATGGAAGAGATGCAAATTTTGCCCAGGGTTATCCCACTAACACAGAATCAAGATTTTAACATAGCCAATCTAGCCCCCAAAACTGTTATTTTATTTTTTACTTATTTTTATTTTTTGGCCACACCTCAAGGCTTGCGGGACCTAAGTTCTCCCACCGGGCCCTCTACAGGGAAAATACAGAGTCTTAATCATGCGTATTTCAAGGAAACCTCCCAAACCTGTTATTTTAACATACATGATACGGCCTTTAGAGATTTCTGAGTTATTTTTAAAGATTCAACTCTGCATCACTTGGATATCTAATAAAATACACAGCCTTCTTAAACACCCCCAATCCATCCCCTTCCCTACACACACTGACATAGACCTAGTTTAGGCTCTAGTACTTTCTGCTTGAATGACCAGTCTCCCTGGTTTTGGCTTCCTCTCATTCGATCCTGCCAAAGCAACCAGTTAAAAGGTTTCTAAGATAAATCTGATAAATAACTCTCCCTTGATTAAAAACTTTGACTGCCACCCCAGTTATTACCAAATAGGATGCAAATACATGTGTCATTTAATGAGGTACCTGGTATAGTACCTCACAAACAATATTGAGTGTGTTACATTTTACTTTTATCCATATGACCATGTCTTTTTCCGCACTAAAGTGGGCCCTTTTTGAAGGTAAGGACACTGTTTTGTTCATCTTTATTTAACCCATAAATCCCCAGGTCCAAGCAGAACCATAGATATGGATGAAGCCACAAGACTGTTAATATGTGAATCTGAATGATTCATTGCCCCACCAGCATGTGAGAGTTGGACCATCAAGAAGGCTGAGTGCAAAAGAACTGATGCTTCTCTGATTTTCTTCTGGAGAAGACTCTTTCGAGTCCCCTGGACTGCAAGGAGATCAAACTAGTCAATCCTAAAGGAAATCAACCCTGAACAATGATTGGAAGGACTGATGCAGAAGCTGAAGTCCCAATAGTCTGGCCACCTGATGCTAAGGAACCAGCTCATTTGAAAAGACCCTGTTGCTGGGAAAGATTGGAGGCAAGAGGAGAAGAGGGCAGCAGAGAGGATGAGATGCATAGCTGGTATCACTGACTCATGGACATGAGTTTAAGAAAACTAAGTGAGATAGATAATCAACGACAGGGAAGCCAGGAGTGCTACTGTCCACGCAAAGAGTTGCAAAGAGTCAGTGACTGAACGACTTACTGACTGAACAACAACCAGCGAGTGCAGAATCTGTAGCTTCAGGAGAACCTGTCAACATTACTAAGAAGTGCTTTTGAGCCCCTAGGTGTGTTTCTCACAGTTCAGTTCAGTTCACTCAGTCATTTCCTACTCTTTGCAAGCCCATGGACTGCAGCACCCCAGGCTTCCCTGTCCATCACCAACTCCCGGAGCCTGCTCAAACTCACGGCCATTGAGTTGGTGATGCCATCCAACCATCTCATCTCTGTCGTCCCCTTCTCCTTCCACCTCCAGTTTTCCCAGCCTCAGGATCTTTTCAAACGAGTCAATTCTTCACATCAGGTGGCCAAAGTATTGGAGTTTCAGCTTCAACATCAGTCTTTCCAATGAACACCCAGGACTGATTCCCTTTAGGATGGACTGGTTGGATCTCCTTGCAGTCCAAGGGATTCTCAAGAGTCTTCTCCAACACCACGGTTCAAAAGCATCAATTCTTCAGTGCTCAGCTTTCTTTATATTCCAAGTCTCACATCCATATGTGACTTCTCACAGACTCTGTAACAAATTCACTCTCTTTATATTATGCCACTACCTCAGATAACAAGAGAGCCATTGTGTCTCTTCCTTTCTTCCCCTGAGCCCTGTATTCTCATATCATGAGCTTAGGTGCCAAGTTGTAAAGAATGGCTTTTTTCTTTGTGACATATTGTTAAAGTGATCCCAAAGAAGGCTTATTTCAGCACTGTGTCTTCAGTGAAATAGCTTTCAACTGTATCCACTTACAGCCCTCCAGCAGCCTCGGCACCAGATTTGCTCTCAGGGGTCTTAGTCAGGGAAAATTTGAGGTTCAGCCACGCTGTCATATTCAGAATCCCCACTTCACTCCAACAGTGGCTTTAGTGTTGATGTTCAGAGCTCAGCTTCTCTGTACACAGGTGCCAAACTGAATCTCAGAGACACAGTGCCGGGTGAAGTAGAAAAGAGTAGCTGTATTGCTTTGCCAGGCAAAGGGGGACAAAGTGGGCTACTGCCCTCAAAACTGTGGGTCCCAACTTGGGGAACATAGTGAGAAGTTTTATAATAATTGTTTAAAGAGGACATTCAGTTCCGTTCAATTCAGTTCAGTCACTCAGTCATGTCCAACTCTTTGCAACACATGGACTACAGCACGCCAAGCCTCCCTGTCCATCACCAACTCCTGGAGTTTACTCAAACTCATGTCCGTTGAGTCGATGATGCCATCCAACCATCTCATCTCTGTCGTCCCCTTCTCTTCTAGCCTTCTCTCTTTCCCAGCACCAGGGTCTTTTCCAATGAGTCAGTTCTTCTCATCAGATGGCCAAAGTATTGGAGTTTCAGCTTCAACATCAATCCTTCCAATAAACACCCAGGACTGATCTCCTTTAAGATGGACTAGTTGGATCTCCTTGCAGTCCAAGGGACTCTCAAGAGTCTTCAGTTCAAAAGCATCAGTTCTTCGGGGCTCAGCTTTCTTTATAGTCCAACTCTCATATCCATACATGGTTTTTCCAAACCATAGCTTTGACTATATGGACCTTTGTTGGCAAAGTAATGTCTCTGCTTTTTAATATACTGTATAGGTTGGACATTGAGAGAGCCAATTTCTAGGTAGGTTGATAAAAAGTCCAGGGTCCCCGAGGAGGAGAAAGGGGTCTGGGGCTCTCCAGGAGTAAAGGGCAGAGGTTCGTTTCTACATTGCTTTGTCTTAGTCAACATACCAATGTATCTTGCTAGAGGACATGTGTCTCCTTAACAAGAATCTTCTGACTAATCCTGTCATCTTAAAACATATATTATGGGAGTGGGTCTGGTAAGATCTTTCTATTGTTCATTTTAATCTTGTTAATTTAAGATGTAAGTTATGGGACTGGGTCTGAAAAAGTATGTAAGTCCTTAATAAGACTAGCTAAGGGGGAATTCTCCAATCCCCTTCTTTTTTTTTTCTCCATCCCCCTTCTGATGTCTGTGTCAGAAACTTTCTCTGTCTCTTTTCTTAGTTAAAGCTCTGCTACACAAAAGCTCTTGAGTGATGAAGCCTGGTCCTTGGTTCCAAAGCTAAATCTTCTTCAGAGATCACGAATCTGACATCGTTCACTGTTAAACTATCAACGTGGTCAGCCTGTGGTCATTCTTCTAATAGGTTGGTGGTGAGGTAACTAGGAATCTGATGCTGGGAAAGATTGAAGGCAGGAGAGCAGGACGACAAAGGATAAGGTGGTTGGATGGCATCACCGACTTGACAGACATGAGTTTGAGCAAGCTCCGGGAGTCGGTGATGCACAGGGAAGCCTGGCATGCTTCGGTCCATGGGGTCACAAAGAGTCGGACACAACTGAGCGACTGAACTGAACTGAACTGAACTGAAGTAGGATTCAACATCATCAGCCTTCAAGTCTAACTGTTCTGGGGTCTACAAGCTTGTCGGCAACAAAGCATCATTAATCATGGGGGAAGAGAGTTGGGTATCTGCCAACTAGCTTAAATATATTGTTGTGTGTATCCATTGATGGGGAAATAGGACTTTGCCCCAAGGCTGCTTTTGATGGTTTATTTCTCCCTGGTCTCGAATCTCCTCCTTTCCCTAACTGACAACTGCTTGAATCTGCCTGTTGGAAGTCAGGGAAGGTCCTGGAGGCTGAGTGAAGTCTGTCTCCTGCAATCAAAGAAGTGGGGGACACAGAATGTCCTTGTGCCCAGGAGCCTCATGGGGCCTGGCATGGTACCAGTCTCGGTCCAGCTCAATTATTTTTCCCTTAAGATGATCTGTCTTGCATAAGTTACCTCTGTAAATTAGGTAAAACTTCCTACCAGTATGCCAGAGGTACCTAAAGTGATCTGAATCCCAGAATGCCCACAGGGGATGCCCAAGGTATGCACTCCAAGGTATGCTTGTCTCACCCCTTCCCATGCCCCTCACCAACCCCACTGCCTAGAATGGAGCTTTGTTCATACCAGAGCCTCAGTCAGTATTTTAAGACATGGAATAATATTTGAGATTTTATGCCACTTAAAGAGAACTAAAATTTATCTGAGGAAAGGAACAAAAACTAGAATGAAAAACTATATGACATTCAGTTAAAACGACACAGAAATCCTGATATTTAAGGGGGAAAAGAAAAGACAAAACAAAAATGAAAACAAAAACCACGGACTCTCAGCTGAGATGAATTTAGCTGTTGCTAAGACTATCTATCGTCATCAGTATACACGAATCCATGTTCTCCAGAGGAATCTTCTGAAGAAATCTGGGTCACAAGTGAATTAATTGTTCACAACCACACGCCACACCCTTTGGTCTGAAGAAAGAAGAAGTTGATTCACTTTCCTTATGGCCAGTTGCAGTCAGAATTGCATCAAGTTCCTGTTGACACACTCTTTTCTTAAAAAAAAAAAAAAGAAACCATTTAATTATCTTGTTTCTGTATTGCAAATCGCTTTGGTTGATTTGACTTTTCAGATTTTAAATGTATGAGATTTGTTGTTGTTGCTCTGATGACACTGCAGCCTGTTAGGCAACGTGGTATTAATGGAGAAAATTCACCCAGTTGGTAACTAGGTTAGGGTTTTAAACATTGGTAGTGTTTTCAGCTTATTAAAGCTGAACATTTTAATGTGAACATTTCAACAATATTTAGTACCGTTACAAATTGCAACTATTAATGATGAAAATCTCATCTCAGCCTTAATGGTTAGAATCATGGTGTCATGCAAAGGGCACTTGACTACATTTCTTAGTTCTTTGTCTCTTTCACTAAACAACTACATGATCATGGACAAGCTCGATAACTTTTATGACAATCTATGAGAAAACAATGTAAAAGCGCCTAGCATAACACTTGGCATATTGTATAGGCATTCAATATCTGTTAAAGTGAAAGGTTTAACAAACATTAAGCAACTTAGTCTTCATGAATTATGCACTAATTATATATTTGACTCTCCTATTTGACATGTAGAGCTTTCCCTGGCAGCTCAGCTGGTAAAGAATGCACCTGCAATGCGGAAGACCCTGGTTTGACTCCTGGGTTGGGAAGATACCCTGGAGAAGGGATAGTCTACACACTCCAGTATTCTTGGGCTTCCCTGGTGGCTCAGAGGGTAAAGAATCCACTGCAATGTGGGAGACCTGGGTTTGATCCCTGGGTTGGGAAGATCTCCTGGAGAAGGAAATGGCAACCCACTCCAGTATTCTTGCCTGGAGAATCCACCTTTAGGAGCCTGGCGGGCTATAATCCATGGGATCGCAAAGAGTCAGACATGACTAAGCAACTAAGCACATTTGACATGTAGATGTGGAAAGACTCATCATTACATTCATATGAGACTAAGCAAAGTCTCATATTGCCTCTAAATACAAGTCAAAAGTCATAATATAGTGCTTTAAAAAACAACAGGTCACAAGCTAATTGTGGACTGAAACCAGCAAATCTTTTTCATAGAAGATGCCAGAGAAATTTACTCAAAGTCTGAGCAAGGAATATACCTATTGCCACAAGTACCATACTCAACAGTGGCCACTGTTACGAGAAAAAAAAATTAATGAAGAGGATGTGATAAATAAAACATGAATTGGTCAGGATATTTTGATTGCTGTCTTCTCATTAATTCCTGGTATAAGCTGGTCAACTTAAATACACATTTGTCAGAAAATATATAGTATGGTATTTTTGATTTTGTAACTTGTAACATTTTAATCAAATGAATACAGATTGAACTTACATCATATTTTTTAAGCAATGAGAATAAAGAATGATAAAGTGAAAACTGTTCAGCTACTGAATCTGGGGTGTAAAAACAATAAGGAAAAAAATAGTTATTTTAAACAGCAAATTTTGACCTCATTCACGACACCTTCTAAAGCAGAAAAAAAGTACAATACAAAAGATTATAATAAAGTTTTTTTCTCTTTTTGGCTTCTCCATGTGGCTTGTGGGGTCTTAGTTCCTTAACCAGGAATTGAACTTGGCCCTTGGCAGTGAAAGTATGGGGTCCTTACCGCTGAACCACTAGGGAACTCCCATAATGAAGATAATTTAATATGTAGGTTTAAAAAAAAATGTAGGTTTATCAAATTGTCAAAGATATTTTTAAAATAGAAGCTTAAAATCTTCAAAATTAAAAATCTCCTTGGACGCAACCTACTGAATTTATTGATAAGGAAAGGGGAAAAATACATCAAAATCCCAGTCTAAGCATTGTTAGTGATTAAACCTTACTACTGTCATTAAAGCACATTGAGAGACAGAAACTAATTCACATGTTTTCTTACAGCATGTTTGGATATGGTCTGTATAAATTAAAAATATAATAAAAAATGCAGAGTGCTAACACGGTAGCTCATTTGTTTTACTACTGTGAAACACTTAGAAGCAATACTTACCACAAGTCCATAGAAATGTCAAAATCCAATTTGATGAAAATAAGCTGCATAACATTTTTAGTTTGTTGGATATATGCAGTAAGATCAGTTCAAACAGGATATGTTATGTTGTTAAACTATGACATCACACAAAATTTAATTAGATATATTTATTTTAGATAATATATTACTGGTAATATAAGTTTAAAAAAATATTTTTGATGGAAAATTTCAAATGAAAACAAGAATAGAAACACTGGTATAGTGAACATTGTCAGGCACCAATAATTATTAGCTTCAATAATTATTGACTAACATACAATATAACAAAATTCTGTTATCTGAATATGATTTTGGTAATTTCACTGAGGTGTTAAAGAACACAGGGATAGTTATTTTGATTAAATATTTACTACTATTTGGTTGACTATTTTTTTCTAGTTGAAAAATAATTGTGATTTTGCAAACATTTCTGAAGACTATCTAAGTAATAACATGACATACATAAATGATATTTTCAGTATTCTCAGTGAACTTTCTTTACAACTACAGGGATTTATTTCAACATATAAATGTATTTAAAGGTTCCAAAAGGCATTACTGTCATGGCAGTAATCACACAAGATATTAGTACTCCCCAGTTTTTCACAACATATGGAAAGCAATAAGATATTTTGAAAGAAAGATATATTTGGTGGGGGGAACCAAACTATTTTATTGTGGGACTTCAGGGGAAAGGTCAAAAGGCTGGGAAGATGAGATCCAATATCCTTCTCCAGGCCATCTGCCCAGCTTCTCAGCTGCTGAAACTGAAAAAAAGATATTAAAAAAAATTTATGTATTTGACTGTGCTGGGTCTTAATTGCAGCATGTGGAGTCTTTAGTTGGCATGTGGGAATCTACTTCCCCATCTAGAGACTAAAACATCACCGCCGGAATTGGGAGTGTGGAGTCTTAGCCACTGGACAACCAGGCAATACATGAAGGAAAGATATTGTGTATCTAATATTTCTGGCACAAACTTTTGTAACAGGTTTATGGAGGTATCACTGACATACAGTGAACCATACATATTTAAAATGTACAGTTTGAGGTCTTGGCAGAAGTATAAAAACAAGAAACTGTCACCTGAATAAAAATAATGAAAATCTTCCCCATCCCCAAGTCTCATGGTATCTTGGGTAAGCCCTGCTCTTTCCCCTGCCCCTCCACTCCTGTCCCCACACCCCAGGCAATTAATGCTCTTTTTGTCTCTATCTCTTTAGTTTGCATTTCTGACAATTTTATATAAATGGAATCATTTGTCTGACTTCTTTCACTCAGCATAATTATTTTTTAAACCCATCTATGTCATGGTTTGCTTCAATAGGTGATTCCTTTTTATTGCTGTGTAGTATTCCATTGTATATTTTCTACTGGATACCAGTTTATTCACCATGGACACTTTGGTTATTTCCAAATTTTGTTATTATAAAACGATAAAGCTACTGTGAAAATTTCTATACAAGTTTTTGCATGGACAAATATTTTCTTTTGGGTAAATATCTAAGAGCAGAATAGCTAGATCATTTGGGAGATGCTTCACTTTACAAGAAACTGCCAAAGTATTTTCCAAAGTGGTTGTACCATTTTACATTCTTTGTTGTTGTTGTGTTGTTCAGTCACTAAGTCGTGTCTGACTTTTTGCGATCTCATAAACTGTAGCATGCCAGATTTTTCTGCCCTCCACTATCTCTGGAATTTGCTTATTTTGTCTATTGAGTCAGTGATGCTATTTAACAATCTAATCCTCTGCTGGCCCCTTCTCCTTTTGTCTTCAGTCTTTCCCAGCATCGGTATTTTCCAATGAGTTGGCTCCTCACATCAGATGGCCAAAAGTACTGGAGCTTCAGTTTCAGCAACAGTCCTTCCAATGAATATTCAGGGTTGAGTTCCTTTAGGATTGACTTCTTTGATCTTCCTGCTGTCCAAGGGACTCCCAAGAGTCTTCTCCAGCACCACAGTATGAAAGCATCGATTCTTCCATGCTCAGCCTTCTTTGTGGTCCAACTCTCACCTATGAATGACAACTGGAAAAACCATAGCTCTGACTATACGGACATTTGTTGGCAAAGTGATGTCTCTATTTTTTCATGTGCTGTCTAGGTTTGTCATAGCTTTTCTTCCAAGGAGGAGCATGTTGGAATTTCATAGCTGCAGTCACCATCTGCAGTGATTTTGGAGCTCCCATCAAAGAAAATCTGTCACTGCTTTTACATGCTTTACTCCTGGCAATATTCTTTGCTCTGAAATCTACTTTGTCTAGTAACAATAGATGTTTTAAATTTCCTTTAATTAGTGTTACCATCATATCTTCTGCAGAAGGGCATTACAACTGAGTCCAGCATTCTTGCTGGAAAATCCCATGGACAGAGGAAACTGGCAGGTTACAGTCCAAAGGGTTGAAAAGATTCGGACATGACTGAAGCGACTTAGCACGCATGCAAACACTGTCACATTTCTTTTTGCCTCCTTTTTAATCTACATGTGTCATATAAGCAGCATATAATTAGGTCTTGCTCTTTTATCCAATCCAACAATCTCTGCATTATACAAACATATAGAGCCAGTGGTTCTCAGCCAGAGGCAGTTTTGCAGTCCCAGAAGAATTTGACAATCTCTGGAGATATTTTTTTAATACAGTACACTAACGCATATATATGGAATTTAGAAAGATGGTAACGATAACCCCGTATGTGAGACAGCAAAAGAGACACAGATGTACAGAACAGTCTTTTGGACTCTGTTGGAGAGGGTGAGTGTGGGATGATATGGGAGAACGGCCTTGAAACATGTAAATTATCATATGTGAAATGAATCCTCAGTCCAAGTTTGATGCATGAGACAGGGTGCTCAGGGCTGGTGCACTGGGATGACCCAGAGGGATTCGATGGGGAGGAAAGTGGGAGGGGGGTTCAGGATGGGGAACACATGTACACCCATGACGGATTCAAGTCAATGTATGGCAGAATCAATACAATGTTGTAAAGTAAAAAAGTAAATAAAATAAATAAATAAATAAATAAAAATAAAAAACCAAACTAAACCTTCTAACTCCACCCAACAATGGGAAATTCTCTCATATCTCATTACTGTTGCTGGATGATTTATGTACTCCACAATGGGGAGTGAAACAGTAAAGCAGCTTAATGACTATGAACTGAAACAGTTATCTGCTGTGAAAGGAAAATATGAACTATTTGGAAATAAAGCTAATTGATGACTTGTGAAAAAAATAACATTTTAAAAATGTAAACACTATTATTAGATTGCAGGCAGTAAACTGACAAGTCTGCAGATCAGTTTGCCAGTCTAGTGTGTTTTCTTTTGCCTGAAAGACTGGATTTGCTTTGACATTTCTTGCATTACTCACAGATCTGCTAGTGATGAATTCTTTCAGCTTTTGCTGGAAAAAACTATTTTGCTTGTTTCTGAAGTATTTTCTTTGGGCATAGAATTTTAGATTGACAGGTTTCTTTCTAGTGCATTAAATGTTTGTCTACTGACTTCTCAACTGAATTATTTTCTAAAAGAAATCTGATCTCACTCTCATGTTGGAAACAGTGCTTTTTTTCCCATTTTTTTTTCTTTTTTTAAAGATTTTATCTTAATCATTGGTTTTAGGCAATTTGATTATGATGTGCCTTGGGGTAGTTGTTTTCCTGATTCACATACTTGGGATTCATCAATCGCCTTAGATCTGTGGTTTTATAACTTCTGTCATTAAAAAAATGTTTAGCTATTTCTGTAAATAAATCCTTCAGGTTTCTTCCGCATCTCTTCGTCTCCTATTACAGGCATATTAGGCAGTGGTTCACAGATCACTTGTTGGTCTTCTGCTTCTGGGCTTTATTTTGGATAGTTTTTATTGTAACATCTTCAGACTCATAAATCTTTTCTATAGTGTCAAATCTGCCATTAATCCAGCCAGTGTTTTATATCCCACACACTATAGTTTTCATTTCTAGATGTTTGGTCTATCTCACATGTCTCTACTTAACTTTTTTAACATAGAGAATACAGTATGCTTAGTCATTCGTTGTGTCTGACTCTTTGTGACCCCATGGACTGTAGCCCACCAAGCTTCTACAGGCAAGAATACTGGATTGGGTTGCCATTTCCTTCTCCAGGGGATCTTGCCAACCCAGGGATCGAAGCGAGGTCTCCTGCATTGCGGTAGATTGTTTACCATCTGAGCCACCAGGGAAGCCCCCCCCCCCAAATAGAGGCAAAGTGTGTGCTCAGTTGCTCAGTTGTGTCTGACTCTTTGTGACCCCATGGACTGTAGCCCTCCAGGCTCCTCTGTCCTGTCCATGGGAATTTCCAGGCAGAAATACGAGAGTGGGTTGCCATTTCCTTCTCCAGGGGATCTTCCCGACCCAGGGATGGGACATGTCTCTGAGTCTTCTACTTGGGCAAGCAGATTCTTTACCTCTGCACCACTTGAGAGGTTACAGTATAATGTCTGCAAATTTTACATCTATATCAGTTTCAATCTATTTGTCTCCTTACTGTGGGTCCTATTTTCCCACTTATTTGCATCTTTGGTAATTTTTGAGTGGATGCCAAGCAATGAAAGATTTACCTTTCTAGATGCTAGATATTTTTGTATTCCTATAAGACTTTTGCTCTGGCATATTAACTTGGAAACCATTTGGTATTTTTAGGTCTTGTTTTAAATACAAGGCCGAACAGTGCTCAACCTAGGGCTAATAATTCCCCGTAACTTGGCAAGACCCTTCTATGTACTCCATCCATTGCTTTGTGAGTGAGGTTTTTCCATTATGTCTTGTGGGAACAGCCATTATCCCCAGCCCTCTTTGAGCTGGGGTCTATTGCTTGTAATACCTTCAGGTGGTCCTTTTTTTGGCCTCAGGTAAGTTCCTCACCTTTGTGCACTGATCAGTACTCATCTGAAAACTCACGGGAGCAAGCATCTTTCCAGATTTCTAGACTTCTCTTTCTGTGCTGCTGTCTCCTATTAGTCTGTGTTGCAAACTCTAGCCACTGTGGTTTCACCAGACTCTCAGCTCTCTCTCCTGCAACCTAGGGCCCCACCAAACTCTTCCTCTGTTTCCCACAGCCATGCTGAGCCTGGAGATTCTCTCAAGGCAGTAAGAGGGAGCAACCATAAAACTTACCTTGTTCATTTCCTCTCATTCAGGGTTCACATCCTTTATTGCCTGTTCTTCATTGCCTGATGTCCAGTGTGTTTAACAACATTTTTTTGATATATGTTGCCTATTTTTTTTTCTTTTTTACTGTTTCTGGCATGGTTCCATGTTAACCATTGTATCCCAGAAAAAAAAAAAAAATTGATGCAATTCAAGGAAACTATCCAGTTAGATTCATTTGCCTTCTAAAACCCTGGATTAGAAATTGAGTTGTATATACTTGGTAATTAAAGAACATGAAATATTACAGCTTACTTTTCATAGACACAAAAGATTAGGAGACATTAAATTTATGATTCTTTTTGATGAAACAAGACTGTCCGCAGACTTCCCTGGTGGTACGGTGGTGAAGAGTCCACCTGCCAATGCAGGGGATGCAGGTTCAATCCCCAGTCTGGGAAGATTCAGATGCCTCGGAGCAAGTAACCTGTGCCCAGTAACTGCTGAGCCTGTGCTCCAGAGCCCGGGAGCCGTACCTGCTGAGCCCTCATGCTGCAACCGCTGCAGTCCACGTACCCTAGAGCGGTGCCCCTCGAGAGAAAACCCTGCTCAGTGCAAGTGGAGGAAGTCCGTGAGCAGCAACAAAGGCCCAGCACAACCAAAAAACAAATAGATTTTAAAAAATGATTGTTCATTGAAAAGCAGAATTACTGTAATACTATTCACTTTCAATATTTAATTCAATCAAAACAAAGCAGAGCTAACCAGATATGTGGAATTGTTCTTCTGCATCTCACACCGGAATGAACGTAAGAATAGACAGTGTACTCATCACATTAAATAAAATATTCCTGATTTTTATCTGTATTGTGTTTATTTGGGATTATTTTTCTGTGCTGCATTTAAATATTAGTGAAACTATATTTAATCATAACATTTCTCCCCTACAAAGTAAAGGCATCATTTCATGAAACTTTTAGTCATAAATCTTCCTTCCTCTTTATCAGCTCATTTCTACTATATTAGAAAATGATCAAAGTAATGGCTTTAAATGATAAATTTGTCATGTACCTATAGTCATTGTTTTTGCAAATTCCCGTCAGTTCACTGAGAGTTATTGATAAAGAAAGCAGTGAGCTTGCCACTATCATCCACTTTTACTCATCAGAAAGATGAAGCAACTCAAGATATTTCAGTGAAGTGTAACCAGGCTTGTAGAAGATTTTTCGCATCACTAACTTCACAGCATCTGTTCAGTTATGTAAGCTTTAGAGGAATGTAACTTCCCTCTAGTTTTCACTTCCTATATTTTGTTACGTAACTCATTTTCTTCAAATTGGGGTGAACTTGCAGATATTCATTAGAGAAGTAAAAACAAAAATGGACAACAAAGTACATCGATACAAAAAGAAATAAAGTGAACACACACAAATTATTTAGGACTAAATAACCAGTGACTATTTTAAGCTATGGGCTTCCCAGGTGGTGCAACGGTAAAGACTCTACCTGCCAATGCAGGAAAGGTAAGACACAGGAGTTTAATCTCTGGGCTGGGAAGATCCCCTGGTAGGAAATGGCAACCTGTTCCAGTAATCTTGCCTGGAGAATCCCATGGACAGAGGAGCCTGGCGGGCTACAGTCCACAGGGTGGCAAAGAGTTGGATGTGACCGAGTGACTGTGTACGCACACAAACACACACGCATGCGTTTTAGGCTATAAAGATTTTCTTGCATTCTTCGTATCCCGGGTTTACCAGGTTTTCAGGCTTAGGTTCCTGTCTAAGGTCCCTCTGACTATTGCTTTCACTCTCAAGTCTTAGCCACCACACTGGCAGTGAAAACAAACAGAACCACTCACAAGAGCTGAACGTTTACTACTGGGCACACTTCACACAGTCAGACGTGTACTGCGACTTGCCTTCTTAGTCTCAAAACCCCTACTTGGAACAGGCAGAAACGCCATCCTGACCACTTCTGACTTTTTTCTGATGCATGAAAATCTTCAGGTGAAGGTCTGCACACCTGAGGCAAACATTCGAAAGGGAGTATTAGATGGAAAAAAGCTCTACTTCTGTTAAGTTAGTTGTTTGGCCTCTGGCAGATATTTAACTTTCTAGGATTTAGTTTCAGTTCAGTTCAGTTCAGTCACTCAGTCGTGTCCAGTTCTTTGTGACCCCATGGGCTGCAGCACACCAGGCTTCCCTGTCCATCACCAACTCCCAGAGCTTACTCAAACTCATGTCCATTGAGTTGGTGATGCCATCCAGTCATCTCATCCTCTGTCATCCCCTTCTCCTCCTGCCTTCAATCTTTCCCAGCATCAGGGTCTTTTCCAATGAGTCAGCTCTTCGCATGAGGTGGCCAAAGTACTGGAGTTTCAGCTTCAGTATCAGTCCTTCCAATGAACATTCAGGACTGATTTCCTTCAGAATTGACTGGTTGGATCTCCTTGAAGTCCAAGGGACTCTCAAAAGAGTCTTCTCCAACACCACAGTTCAGAAACATCAATTCTTCGGTGCTCAGCTTTCTTAACAGTTCAACTCTCACATCCATACATGACTACTGGAAAAACCATAGCTTTGACTAGAAGGACCTTTGTTGGCAAAGTAACATCTCTGCTTTTTAATATCCTGTCTAGGTTGGCCTTAGTTTCCCCACCTGTAAAAACAGGAATATTAGAAATGAAAAGACTACAGAGGAACACATTTATAATCCTTAATGATATACATTAGGACACTGTTTTCACTTCCTGATATGAACGCAGTAGAATATTTACGTGTTGTGCTCAGTCATGTCTGACCACTTGCAGCCCCATGGACTGTAGCCTGCCAGGCTCCTCTGCCCATAGAATTTTCCAGGCAAGAATATTGGAGAGGGGGTGTTGCCATTCGCTTCTCCAGGGGATCTTCGAAATCCAGGGATCAAACTCACATCTCTTATGACTCTTGCACTGGCAGGCAGATTCTTTACCACTAACACCACCTGAGAAACCCCTTAATAAAATGTTTATAAAACACCGCATAAGTATTTTACCCCGATTCCTGAAAAAAAAAAAACTTCATTCTAGTCAATCATCTACCCTTAAATAGCAGTTCATAGGAAATATGCTTCAAATATACAGGCTGCGTGATACTATGAGGATGAAATCAGCCAAATCCAGAATATGGGAAATTCACCTAGACAAATGACCCAATCTCTACCACAAATAAATGTCAATGAAAGAGAGGGGAAGAGAGCCTATTATATATTAAAAGAGACATAAGAAGTAGCAAATGAAATATACAGATAGTTTAGATCCTAATTCAAAGAAACTGGTGTGAAAGATAGTTTTTTTTTAGAAAATTAGAAAAATCTGAACCCTGGAGCATAGATGAAATGAGAGCTAAGATTTGCTTTAAACTAATCCTAACTGAGTGGGGCAGGATATGTGAAATGTGTTCATGTGGCCTGGGCTGTGGGAAGAGAGATGGAAAAGAAACGAAACTGGTCTCATACTAACAGTGGTGAAAGCCTGGTGTTGGGTTGTTAGGCTCACTTTACTATTCTCTTTGAAAACTTTCATAATAGTAAAAATACATATGATTTTCACACCTATCAACTTTATGTTTATTTACCTAATATACCACTAGGCCTTGTTGAAGATATGGAATGCTCTGAACTAAGTACAAAGTCCTAAGAAAACAAAAAGACAAAAAAAAAATAGTCATTAAAAACCCAACTGAGGGACTTCCCTGGTGGTTCAGTGACAGAGACGCCTCACTTCCAGTGCAGGGGACCTGGGTTCGATCCCTGGTCAGGGAATTAGATCTCATATGCTACCACTAAAACTTCACATGTCTTGAATAAAGATCCTGCATGCCACAACTAAGACCTGGCACGGCCAAATAAATCTTTTTAAAAACCCAATTGAACTAGCTAACAAGTGATAATTCTATATATGTTAAGAAAATAAGGCACTGATACCTACAAAATTAATACACCTGATTAGCCTCAAGAATGATCAACCCATGGACCATCTTTTTTCACCTAAACTCCATCCATAATACCCCCAAATCCCTGGTTTCATATTAGAAATGGCTTTTTTTTAAAGGTTTATTAGTTTGAGTTGCCTTGAAAAGAATTTTTTTAAGTCTTTGGGGCAAAAACCATTTCCTATGCTTAAACACATCTAGCTCGATTTTCCACATTTGACAACTTCAAGATCATACACATATCAGTTGTTAAATAATTTAATTATGGGTGAGTGGAGAGTGAAAGTCACTCAATCGTGTCTGACTCTTTGCGGCCCTATGGACTACAGCTTGCCAGTCTCCCTGGTCCATGGAATTCTCCAGGCAAGAACACTGGAATGGGTAACCATTCACTTATTCTACGGAATCTTCCCAACCCAGGGATCGAATCCAGCTCTCCTGCATTACAGGCAGATTCTCTACCATCTGAGCCCCCAGGAAAGCCAATTTTATCATATACTTACTATGTTACATATATATGCATAATTTGAAACAAAAAATCCACTTACTGCGTGTGTGTGTGTGTGTGTGTGTGTGTGTGTGTGTGTGTGTGTGTGTTAGTTGCTCAGTTCTGTTCGAATCTGCAACCCCATGGGCTGCGGCCTACCAGGCTCCTCTGTCCATGGGATTCTCAGGCAGAATACTGGAGTGGATTGCCATTTCCTTCTCCAGGGGATCTTCCCAACCCAGGGATTGAACCTGGGTCTCCCACACTGAAGGCAGATTCTTTACCAATGGAGCCACCATAATAATTAAGGGGCTTTCCAGGTGGTGCAGTGGTAAAGAATCTCCCTATCAATGCAGGAGCAGCAAGAGATGCAGGTTAGACCCTTGAGTTAGGAAGATCCCCTGAAAGAGGAAATGACACCCTACTCCAGTACTCTTGCCTGGAAAATTCCATGGACAGAGGAGCCTGGTGGACTACAGTCCATGGGGTCGAAAGAACTGGACATGACTGAGCACCAATGCATGTAGTATTAATAATTAAGACAATGTAATAATGGTCTAGAGATAGACAAAAATCATAATTAGAATAGAGACCAGAAAGAGAACTGCATCGTAGGCAGACTTGATGTATGCCAGAGCTTCCAAAGACTATTCAATAAATAGAAAAAAATAAAAGACTATTCAATAAATAGGGCTAGGACAACTGTTATTAGTGCAGGGAAAAATGAAACTCTACATCTACCTCAAATCAAACATTAAAAAGAAAAATCAATTCCAGGTACATTAAGGATTGAAATGAAAAACATTCAGAAAAAAAGAATATATTCTTTTACTCTGGAGGTTAGGAAGAATTTCTTAAATAAGACATAAGACAGGCCATTAAAGAATAAATCTTACTTTCATTAAAATTAACTCATACCCATCAGTAAGAAAAAAACAGATAGCATAACAGAAAGGTGGGCAAAGATATAACAAAAATTTTATTGATATAGAAATTTTAAAAATACATGAATATATTCCACTCTCCTTAGTTTGCAGGATAGTGCAATTCACATAACATAAACATTGTACTCTCATCCCAACAGACTGGAGAAAGTCAAGTCTGACAAAACCAGGTTTGGGCAAGGATGTAGAATAAGAATTCTCACACATGCCAGTAGGATTGTAAGTTGGTCCAAGCACTTGAAAATAATATTGGCATTACTAATTAAACTGAACTTATGCATAATCCCATCTAGCAATTCTAACTGTATTCAGTTGCTAGGGTAGCAGTAACAAAAATGCTAGAGACTGGGTGGTTTAAAAACCAATGATTTCCTCAGTTTGGAGGCTAGAAGTCCAAAATCAGTTTGGTTTCTTCCCAGGCCCCTTTTCTTGCATTGCAGATGTCTTCTTCAGTGTCTTCACTGGCCTTTCTTCTTTGCATGCACATGTCAAGTGTCTCTCTGTATGTCCAATCTCGTCTTCTTTTTTTTAATTAATTTGTTTTAATTGGAGTCTAATTACTTTACAATATTGTAATTGTTTCTGTCATACATTGACATGAATCAGCCTTGGGTATACATGTGTCCCCCATCCTGAACCCCGCTCCCCAATCTTGTCTTCTTAAAAGAACAGCAATCAGACTAGACTAGAGCACTCCCCACCAAAGGTCTCATTTTAATTAACTATCTCTTTAAAGACTCTCTCTCCAAAGGCAGGCAATTCCTGAGATACTGGGAGATGTTGAGACTCAGGGCCTCAATTAAGAATTTTGGAGAATCCCAATTCAGCCCATACTACCACCTCTAGGAATATCAGCCAGAGAAACTTTTGTGTGTGTTTGAGAATGTTGATAGCATTTAGTTCATAATAGTAAACAACACAGCAGATAATTCAAGTGTATTGTCTTTCTAAAGCAAAATACTATATAGTATCAAAAAGGAAAAGACTATAATTACATACAACGGCTTCCCAGGTGGTACAATGGTAAAGGATCTGCCTGCCAAATGCGGGAGCCATGGGTTCGACCCCTGGGTTGGCAAAATCCCCTGGAGGAGGGCATGGCAACCCACTCCAGTATTCTTGCCAGGATAATCCCATGGACAGAGGAGCCTGGTGGGCTAGAGTCCATGGGGGCACAAAGAGTCAGACACAACTGAGTGACTGAGCACACATAGAAACATGCATAAATCTGGATCATTCTTAGAAACAGTGTTAAATGGAAAAAAATTCATTACAAAAGAATACATGCAAAATAGCTACATTTATAATAAGGTTTAAAAAAGCAAAGATACATTGCATATCTGGGGGATACAGTAGGTAGCCTTATAATAAACTCTAAAGAAAAGCAAAGTAATGAATAACAGAAAATTCAGGATAGTGGTTTCCTCTGGGAAGGAAGGAGGGGGAGTACACTAAGAAAGAGACGTGTGTGTGTGTGTGTTAGTTGCTCAGTCATGCCTGACTCTTTGCAACTCCATGGACTGTAGTCCACCACGCTCTGCTGTCCATGGAATTCTCCAGGCAATACTGGAGTGGGTAGCCATTCCCTTGTCCAGGGGATCCTCCTGACTCAGGGGTTGAACCCACACTGCCTGCAATGCAGGTGGATTTTTTACTGCTGAGCCACCAGGGAAGCCCAAGATTACCTTGGTATTCTATTTGTTAATCAGATGTTCACTGATCATTGCAGGCCAACTGAAACCACTATGTTACCAACAGAAGCGATACTAACTTGGGCAGCTTTCAAGATTCTTTCTCTCTGCATGGAAATACTGGACCAGAGCAAATCCAACTCACACACTGGGCATTTCATTCATTAAAATTGCATCTGGTTTAACACTAAGCTTTTGGGATACTTTAGAACACACTTGCTGATTCATGAAATAAATGGAGATGCAGCCTAGATGCTCACAGAGATAGTCCCAAGCTATGGGGCCCTGAACCTGAGGTGCCCAGTGTAGCTGCAGGGAGGGGAGCTTGGCAGGGTCACTGCCCCTGTAAAGGCTCCACGTGAAACAGACTCTGAAGGCTAAGCATACCAACTATTGTTGCTCTTTCCTTTTTTTTTTTTTTTTTTTTGGTAAAGGTGAAAACCCTTCCAAATTTCCTTCAACTATCAACCCTGGTGCTCTGTGACAACCTAGAGGGGCAAGATGGTGTGAGATATGGGAAGGAGGTTCAAGAGGGAGGGAAAACCTACCACTGATTCATGTTGATGTATGGCAGAACCAACACTATATTATAAAACAATTATCCTCCAATATAAAAAAAAAACAGGTACTAACACAATACAGGTCTTTCCTAAAAGCAAAGTGGCCTAAAGCAAACTTTTAAAAGGGGGGGAGACCTGTATTATCAACCTGAAAAATAGTTGTCTGGTAACAAAATGAACTTTTCTTTGCACTGACTTTTTTTATGCCTAAAAATGTGTTCTGTTAAACTATTCACAGGACAGAAATTTAAAAAATATATATTTACTTGTATACATTTTGTATCTATTTGATGAAGATTTATCTTAAAAATCGGTGAACAGCTAACCTAGAGACACAAACCTAAAATGATTATTAAAATAAGTCTTCCTAAACAAGTAAACTCCTTGGAAGGAAAGGACCAACCTAGATAGCATATTAAAAAGCAGAGACATTACTTTGCCGACAAAAGTCCGTGGTTTTTCCAGTGGTCATGTATGGATGTGAGAGTTGGACTGTGAAGAAAGCTGAGCACGGAAGAATTGATGCTTTTGAACTGTGGTGTTGGAGAAGACTCTTGACAGTCCCTTGGACTGCAAGGAGATCCAACCAGTCCATCCTAAAGGAGATCAGTCCTGGATGTTCATTGGAAGGACTGATGTTGAAGCTGAAACTCTAATACTTTGGCCACCTTATGCAAAGAGTGACTCATTGGAAAAGACCCTGATGCTGGGAAGGATTAGGGGCAGGAGGAGAAGGGGACGATAGAGGATGAGATGGTTGGATGGCATCACTGACTCGTTGGACATGAGTCTGGGTAGACTCCAGGAGTTGGTGGTAGACAGGGAGGCCTGGCGTGCAGCGATTCATGGGTCGTAAAGAGTCGGAGACGGCTGAGCGACTGAACTGAACTGAAATAAGTAAACAAGGTAAATGATAGCTGTTGCTGTTGTTCACTCGCTCAGACCTGTCCGACTCTTTGCGACCCATGGACTGCAGCACGCCAGGCTTCCCTGTCCATCACCAACTCCCAGAGTAATTCTCTTACAGAGACTGACGAAATTAGCACGCTCGCGTGTGGCCTAGCGGAGCGGCCCGGCCGGAGGCGGCGGTTCAGCATCACCAGTCACCAACATCATCAATCACCAGCATCATCAACATCAATCTCGGTTCCGGAGCGGCTGCTGGGCCAGCTGGAAGGTCTGGTTAATTGGTATCAGCCTCTTCTCCGCTCCCAAGGCGCCGGACCGGGTCGAGGCGAGCCCGTCCGCGCTTGACAACAGCCAGAGACTGACCGCCATCGGCGTCTCATTAGACGCTCCCGACTCCGGTCAGTCAGCCTCAGACAGCCGACCGCTCGGTTACCGCCGGAGCCTTCAAATATCTCCCGCGAGAAAAGGAACCACCGCGAGAATACCGCGAGAATAGGGCCGCCTCCTGGCTTCGCGCGTGCGCAGAGGGCCGAGCAGGTCCTCTTCCGGTTGCAAGTGGGACGGGTTTTTCTGGATGCGGGGACGAGGCCGGAAGTGGTGTTTAGCAGGCAATGGGGGGAGGGATACACTGGCGGTCGGCGGGTTCGGCGGGAGGCTCGCGGCGCTGGGCTGGAGTTGAGATGGAAGAAAGGCGAACTCTGGTGGGAGTGGTCCGGATTCGGCTGAAGGGAGACATTGCGGGGTTCGTTGGCGGGGGGCACGTTTCGGTTTTGCTCACAGGACGGATGGACGTCCACCGGAGGTAGGGAGCTGCGATCCGGGATCCGGGGGCAGTTGCTCTCCGGTCGGCTGAAGGGGTCAGACTGGGGTTCGTAGACCTAGTTAGCGCCCTTGAGATCTGGAGGAAACGGGAGTCTCCTGGGAAGACGATTACAGACTAATCTACTTAAAGCTCATACCTGCAAAGCCCTCCTCTTAAGGTATACTTGGTAATGAGTGCACCACAGCAACACAGGAGACGAAAGGAGAATATCAGACAGAGACAGAGGGTACTTTTAAGTTACTGGTTATGAGACAAGCAGGCAGTGCCTTCAGGAAAGAATCACGCCTTAACCATCCCTTTTAAAAATAGGATGTTTTTTGAGTGACACAGAGTAGAAGTAAAACTATAACCAATACGTGTGTACTCAACACCCAAGTGGAAGAATTATTATTATATATTTGAAGCCCTTGGTCTGCTCCATCCAATTCCACTCTGTTCTCTCTTGACCAAGGTCCCTCCCCTTAAAAGCACCTTTATGTTTTATTTTTTAATTACATGTTTAGTGCTGTTTTGCATAGTTTTCACAGTCAGAAATGTGTATATCCTTTGGCAGGTTTCTTTAACTTAATGTAAGATTTGACAGTGTTGTGTAACTCTAGCTCATTCGTTGTTAACATCCAGGTGCGTTTGCTTGTATGAATACATCCACTGTCCATTTTCTTGCTTTATATTCCCAGCGCCTGGCACATTGTAAATCCTTACAATGTTAGTTGAATGGATAAATGCTGTGGCATTTGAGCTAAATCATAAAGAACAAACAGAAGAAGAAAAAAAAAGAACAAATAGGATTTTAAATGACTTAAGGCAAGAGAAGTATTCCAGCATAGGGAATACCAGTCAGAATGAAAGCAGAAGTGTGAAAGTGCCCGAGATATTTCAGGAACTCACTGCAGGCTTAGAGCTTGACGTGTAGGATTGTATGGAGATACCAGTTAAATGACGTTATCCTGAAGAGATTGCACTGGTTCATAGCCAGTAGAGGTTTTTGAATTAGGAGCAATCTGATCAGAGCTGTATTTTTAGAAGATAGTACTCAGAGCATTATGGACATATGTCTAATAGGTAAAAATTCATGGCAGGTCATTAAAGACCACACCTGTCAGGCATCATCATAATGATCATTGCGTTAAGCCTGTAAGGCAATCGTGCAGACCTGCTTAAAACCTTAGAACATTCTCCTAGTCCCTTCACAGCACTTTTGTAGAGGGTTATTTCATACCTTCTGTCAAGCTTGCAACATTTTCTACTTCAGACTCCCATTTAGTTGTTACTTTGTATCCTCTTTCAGTTAAAAAAGGACTTCCACATGCTTTTTTCCTCACATTTGTCAGGTCTGTACACTAATATACTATGTCTACTGTTACTGTAGGTGAATTGTCTGAAGAAAGTGGGTAAGCCCTTTAAGAATACGTTTTGAACACAGCAGTATACACTGTTGCTCTGAAGCACAGCTGAATGGACTCCTAAAGAGGCTTCGCGGGTGGCACTAGTGGTAAAGAACCCTCCTGCCGATGCAAGAGAAGTGGGTTTGATCACTGCGTAGGGAAGATCCTCTGGAGGAGGGCATGGCACTTGACTGCAGTATTCATGCCTGGAGAATCCCATGGACGGAGAAGCCTAGCAGGTGGGCTACAGTCCATGGGGTCGACTGTAGTGTGTATCATTCTGTAATCTCTTTGGGGCTTCCCTGGCGGCTCAGACAGTAAAGAATCTACCTGCAAAGCAGGAGACCCAGGTTCAATCCCTGGGTTGGGAAGATCCTCTGGAGGAGGGAATGACAGCTCACTCCAGAAATCTTGCCTGGGGAATTCCATGAACAGAGGAGCCTGGTGGGCTACAGTCCACGAGAGTCGCAAAGAGTTATACACGACCAAGAGACTAACACTTTGATTTTCAAAGAGGATTGGGTTGAAATGAGAATAGTAAAAATATAAAAGAACAGAATGATTTAAAGACAGTTGTTTTTGTCTAAAAGAATTACTCATACCCATAATAATATAAATGAGATATTCATTTTTTAAAAATCTGTTTCTTATTTTCAGGTAGATTGATGTGTTTGACTTTTTAAGATGAATCTAAATATAGTTTACATTTATGTTTTTATAAACAATTTATTTTGAAATAGAATATTGTCAATCCAGTTTTAAAGGTCTCACTAGTCCTTGTCTTACATATCACCAAATTGTTCAAATATAGTTTGGTAACTTATTTTTCACTGACTGATAAAAATAGAATGTCCATGGTACTGTTTACTACAGGTCATTAAAGACCTGTCATTCATTCGCTGATTTAATCTTTCAAATGCATTTGTTGAGAACCTACCATGTGACAAACACTGTTCTAGGAACAGGTAGATAAAAAGATTCATTAGTGGAAAGTCACTAACCTGAAACTGTATCCCATGCCTCTATTAGTACACCTTGGTATATAAGATGCTTTCAGCTACAAGTATTTGGTTACCTTAACTCTTTAAAAGTCTCTCCTAAAGAATGGCTAAGCTAGATGCACAGCTGATTAAAGAGCATTATTGCTCTTATTCATCAAAGAGATCCAGATGCAGTTGCTTCTCTAGCAGTTTAGTTCTGGTTTAATATGGTGATGCTGTCCCCCATACTCTGCCTCCATCTGGGAGGCATCCGCCAGAAACTCCTTACTCCTGCTAACTACCTTGGCAGACAGGACAGAGACCTCCAAAGAAAAGCTTTGCCTCTTTCTCAGAGGAGGGTAAGATATTTTGAACATGTCATCTTTGGGGAAACATCTAAGGAAGATTAAGTCAGAAGCATCTACCAGACCCTGAATTCTCTCTCCCGTAGGTTGCTAAGTCGACCCCATGGCCTGCAGCACACCAGTCTTCTCTGTCCTTCACTATCTCCCTGAGCTTGCTCAAACTCATGTCCATTGAGTTGGTGATGCCATCCAACCATCTCATCCTCTCCTGCCTCTTTCTCCTCCTGCCCTCAGTCTTTCCCAACATCAGGGTCTTTTCCAATGTCTGACTTGTTAAAAATGAGCGTCCTTGTTAAAAATGCATGTTTACAAACAGTGCAGCAGTCAGGTTCCTTAGTGTTTACCCAAAGGAGTGGAAAACTGTGGTACACACAAAAACTGGCAGCCCATGTTCATAGCAGCTTTATTCACAAATTGCCAAAAATTGGGAGCAACTAAGCTGTCTTTCAGTAGGTGAATGTATAAATAAACTTATAACCAAATATTTTTCAGTGCTAAGAAGACATGAGCTATTAAGTCATGAAACCACCTGGAGGACCTTTAAATGAATATTACCAAGTGAAAGAAGCCAACCTCAGAAGTCTGTATACATGTCATTCCAAAAGTATGGCATCCTGGAAAAAGCAAAACTGTGAAGCTGAGCTGGTTAAAAAAATCAGTGACTACTAGAGATCAGTGTGGGTAGGAAGGAAGGGAAGGATAAATAGAGACACAGGGTTTTTAGGGCAGTGAAAATACTCTGTGTGATGCTATGTGGTGGATACATGCCATTATTCATTTGTCATAACTCATAGGATGTACGACCCCAAGAGTGAGCCTTAATGTCAGTGATGGACTTTGGATGATGGTGATGTGTTGGTGTGGCTTTATCACCTATAACATGTACCACTACTCTGGTGAGGGATGTTGATAATGGGGAAGACTGGATGTGGGAGCAGGGCTATGTGGGAAAAAATCTCTACCTTTTGCTCAGTTTTGCTGTGAACCTAAAGTTGCTCTTTAAGTTTATTACGTTAAAAAAAATGTATTATACATGAAGTCTTACAGAAGACTGTCGCCAAGGCCGCCTCCCTCTGGCAGCATCTTTCTTGTTTCAAGGTCAAAACATGATGCCTCTTTCAAATATGGCATGATTTTTAAAGATTAGACCGGAATAAATGCAGTGGTGACAGGCTGATGGAAACTGATGGCATGCAGATCATTCGTGGGCTTCCCTGATGGCTCAGCAGTAAAGAATCCACCTGCTAATTCAGAAGACCTCTGTCCAAACCCAGGGTTCAGAAGATCCCCTGGAGGAGGAAATGGCAACCCACTCCAGTGTTCTTGCCTGGAAAATGCCATTGATAGAGGAACTTGATGGCCTACAGTCCTGGGATTGCAAAGAGTCAGACGTGACTGAGCACAAATGGAAGACTTTACCCTTCTTCCATTCCATTCTTACCCCCACCCCAAACACACACACAAAGTGGCATCACTTAGTGGAGAGGTTTGTGAGGAAGCGCTGTATTATGCTGATAAGACCCAGATATCCCAAGTTCAAGAAAGCAGTGCAGTAAGTACTTTCCAGACGGGCACAGTCAAAGTGAGCCAGGAGGGAATAACAGTGAGCGAGCTGTGCTTCCCCGTGCTCTGCTGTGTTCCGCTTTGGCAGTGTACTCTGCGTCTGCTGGTACTGACCCCTAGGTCTTACATCATTTTTTCTCTCTCCCAGTCTTGCTTGAAGTGTTCTGCCTTTTAGAAATGGGCCTAAACCTGTATAACATGGTGGTGAGGAGAACTATAGCTTTTTGCTTCAACATTCATGACCTTGGATCTTGTAAAGGTCACTATAGCTGGGAATACTACTCCTCTGTCTTGTAATGTTTAATGTCATATTTCTGGTCTTATTCCCAGGTCAAGGATGCATTCCAAGAAAGCTCTAAAGATATATCACCAGCTCCAGCCATATAGTTGACCTAGACATGGAAAACCTTGTTGGAACCTTACTAGATCAAAGCATAATTTGCCATCTTAAAAAATATGCTTCCCATCAGAAAGTGTCAGGAGTAAAAATCTGAGATATATACCCACCACTTCAAGGAAGTTCCAGTGTCAGCCAACAGTTTAGCAGATCAGCTAGTTTCTTTGATCATCAAGCAGATGTAGTCAGGCTGCCAACACAACAGAAGAAAATGTCTCTGTATCAGTATTTTTCATGTTATGTGTGGGGCCCATTTAGTAGGTCAGGAAATCAATTTTGTGAGTCATGATGAACATTTTTAAAAAATGAAATATCAGAGTGCTTTGCATAAATCCTTTTGCCAGAATTGTGCACGTTGCAGGGAATACTAAGGTCAGTTTCAATATGTGAAAAGATATTTGTTGGAGGGGATATGATGAATATAGTGTCCATTGATTGCTTAAGAAACAGTTTTTCAATCATTTGTCCATTGATACTTGGTTTTCATAACAAAATGGCCGATGTGCAGCATAGTTGTATGTTATAACTTGCAACTGGATATGAAATCTGAGATGTTCAACTGAGATTCAGTTGCAAATTAAAAGTTTTGGAAAGATATTATCTAGGCTATAAATATGTATACACACATACATACATATTTGAGTTAGTGGCAATTGTAACATTCAAAATTGCTTTTAAAATGGATCATTTCTTTTTTAAAAGAAAGAGGAATAATGAAGCAAAATATGCAAAAGCATGTTCAAGTTCTACTTCTGGATCTGGAAGTGTGACCAGTGACAATTATGAGAAAAATAATCTGCAAACATCAACTACATTTGAACCACATTTCAAAAAGAAAAAAGTCAGTGTTAGACATTATAATGAAGATTATTTAAAATATGGTTTTATCAGATGTGAAAAACCCTTTGAAAGTGACAGACCTCAGTGTGTTATTTGTAATAATATTCTTGCAAACAAAAGCTTAAAACCTTCAAAATTAAAAAGGCACTTAGAAACACAGCATGCTGAACTTATTGATAAACCTCTTGAATATTTTCAAAGGAAGAAAAAAGATGTCACCAACACCATTTCGTAGCTATTCTGCTGTCAGTGGGAAAGCTTTATTATCATTGTACTTGGTTGCATATCGTGTAGCAAAAGAGAAAATGGCTTACACAGCTGCAGAAAAAATTATTCTTCCAGCATGCTTGGATATGGTGTGGACAATTTTTGATGATAAATCTGCAGATAAATTAAAAACTATTCCTAATGATAGCACGATAGCTCTTCGAATTTGTACAATTGCCGAGCATTTAGAGGCCACGCTTACTACTCGATTACAGTCAGGAATAGACTTTGCAGTTCAGTTGGATGAAAGCACTGGTATTGGAAGCTGCACAGCACTTTTAGTCTATGTGAGATACACGTGGCAAGGTGATTTCATGGAGGACTTTTTGTGTTGTTTAAACTTAACCTCATGCCTACGTAAATTAGATATTTTCACAGAATTGGAAAAGTGCATTGTTGGTCACTATAACAAACTGGAAAAACTTCAAAGGAATCACAAGTGACGGAACAGCAAACATAAATGGGAAACAGAGCAGAGTAATTAAAAAGTTGCTTGAGGTGACTAGTGCCACGTGGAATCACTGTTTTATACATCATGAAGCATTAGTGTCCAGAGAGATCCCACAAAATCTCATGGAAGTATTGAAAAATGCAGTGAAAGTTGTTAATTTTATTAAAGGAAGCTCACTGAACAGCCTACTGCTTGAAACCTTCTGTTCAGAGATTGGAGCTAAGTATACTCACTTACTGTATCACACCAAAGTCTGCTGGTTGTCTCAAGGGAAAGTACTAAGCAGGGTTTATGAACTCAGGAATGAGGTCCACATTTTTCTCACTGAAAAGAAATCTCATTTGGCAACTATTTTTGAGGATGATATTTGGGTAATGAAACTGGCATAACAGATATTTTTGGCATCCTTAATGAACTCAGTTTAAAACTACAGGGGAAAAACAATGATGTATTCCAACAGATGGAACGGACCCAAGGATTCCTAAAGACATTATTGTTGTGGCAAGCGAGACTGAAAAGCAACCATCCTAGCTATTACATGTTTCCAAGATTTTTGCAGCACATCGAAGAGAATGTTATTAATGAGAACATTTTGGAGGAAATAAAACTAGAGATACTGTTGCATCTCACGTCTCAAACTTTTGACCATTTCTTCCCAGAAGAGAAATTCGAAACACTAAGACAAAATTGTTGGGTAAAAGATCCAATTGCTTTTCAAAACCCAGAATCAATAACTGAATTAGACCTGGTGCCTGAAGAAGAGAATGAATTATTGCAGCTCAGTTCTTCATTCACAATGAAGAATGATTATGAAGCATTAAGTTTGTCAGCATTTTGAATTAAGATAAAGGAAGTTTATCTTTGCTAAGTTGAAAGAGCGTCCTGCTACTGTTACCATTCACGACAACTAGTTTGTGTGAACTGGGGTTTTTGGTCTTAACCCAGTTAAAAACAAAGGAAAGGAATGGATTCAAATGGTGCAGCAGAAATGCGGGTAGCACATTCTTCCTGTGTTCCAGACTGGAACGAGCTCATGAGCAGGCAGGACACTCCCCATGTTAAATCATTTTGACCCAGTTTTTGTTTGCATTTCATATTTTGTGTCCTGTCCTGTGTTGTATTTAAATGTTAATATAGCAGTGTATGTGGTAGCCTCTATGTTTTATTTTTGTTATATTTAAATACTAATAAAATCATAATTTTATGTCCATTGAACAGAAATCTAATGAATTTTGATTAGCGGTCATGCACTGTTGTAGAGGCATTTGGGATATGAAATGAAAACAAAAGATCATTCTCTAGTGGAGCTTTAGTTCTGGCAAGGAGAGAAAGGTGATAAATGTAATAAATACAACCTTTATAATATTTAGCAGATAAGTGCTATAGGAATGGACTTCCTCAGTGGCTCGATGGTTAAAAAAAAAAAATCTCCCTGCAATTCGGGAGACAAGAGACATGGGTTTGATCCCTGGGGTGGGAAGATGCCCTGAAGGAGGGCATGGCAACCCACTCCAGTATTCTTGCCTAGAGAATTACATGGACAGAGGAAGCTGATGGGCTACAGTCCCTGGGGTCACAAAGAGTTGGGACATGACTAAGCACACATAGAGTGCAACAAGTGCTATAGAAAGTAATAAGAAAGGAGGTCAGGGAAGTGTTTGAGAACCAAATCATGAAGGACTGGGCCATTATAGGGCCTCTGGGTTTTGTCAGTGACATGGAGAGCAATTGAAGGGTTCTGTGCAGGAGAGACATGGTGCAAATTAGGTTTTCAAAAACCCTCTGACTTATGTTTTGAGAATAGATTGAATTTAAAGGTTGCCTCTTTAAAGAAGTCCTTCCTAATCACGTTAGTTTGGAACTTTTTTTTTTTTTTTATTCTTCCTTCTATTTCTTTGCTTTCTTGGTGGTATGTAATTTCTAATATTTGTATTTATTTGATTACTGGTTCTGTTAGTCTGCCACCTTGGAATGCAAGCTCCATAGGAGCAGAAATTGTGTCCCATCTTGCATGATACATAGTAAGTAGATATTCCATTTACATCTGCTGAGGCACAAATGAATCCGTGTTACCTATCACTTGTAACCTGAGGTCATATTCCCTGGAATAACTAATGTATGGCAAATTTCTTTGTCCTTTTTTACATTTAAATATATGATTTTGGGGGACTTACCTGGTAATCCAGTGCTTAAGACTTCGCCTTCCAGTGCAGGGGGTTCAGGTTCAATCCCTGGTCAGGGGACTAACCTTGTGGCTCAGCTGGTAAAGAATCCGCCTGCAATGTGGGAGACCTGGGTACGATCCCTGGGTTGGGAAGATCCCCTGGAGAAGGGAAAGGCTACTCACTCCAGTATTCTGGCCTGGAGAATTCCATGGACTGTATAGTCCATGGGGTCTCAAAGAGTCAGACACAGCTGGAGTGTTGTCTGAAACTGAGTGACTCACTTCACTTCAGTGGTCCCAAATGCCGCAAGGTGTGGCCAAGATTTTTTGTAAAATCTGATCTTTGTCAGATTAGAAGTGTTCCCAAACAGCACTGATTTGATGTTCCTTCCTCACATCATTGCTAAAAATAAAGCAACTTAATTGCTTAACATGTCTTCCTCAAACTGCTTTCAACTTCTGCCTCTCATATTTCCTAACTACCCACCCCACCTGTTTCTTTGCAGCCTCTCCTAGCATTATTGTAATATTTGGGGATTTTTTTAGATTTTATACTCTGTTAAAAGAAATAGATTTATCTCCCTTTTGGGTGCTTTAAGTTGGAAGACAGTTCTCCGTGAATAGTTCACATTTCTGCACAATCTGAATCCTCTGAATATAAGTATCTGGATTATAATTAAGAATATGCGTGTAAGGGAATATTCCAGGATGGTGAGATTAGGAACATCCTTCTTCCCAAGGAACATCCCTAGGAAGTAAAGGTCAAGTCTTCTTACTTCCCTGGAGACATTTGCTTGCCTTCCAAGAGTAATGAGTAATCTCTTTGTGGAGAAAGGTAGGAAGATGTACCAGTAGCCCCTTAAAACCCATTTCCTGTGGTGCAAGCACTGCATGAAAAGCTAGCACCTGTGAGAACTGGAGCATAGGAAGCGATCCCACAGTGCTGATCTGGCTCCCCCCACCTTTTTTTTCCTTGCTGTAAGTAAGAAGTTGTATCTCTGACCCGAAGGTCTTTTATCTTTATGGCCAACATGTCACTTCTATAGTTCACAGGGTCACAAAGAGCCAGACACAACTTAGCAAATGAACAACAATGTCACTTCTACAAAATCCCTTTTACCATGTGTGACAACATACTCACAGGTTTCAAGGATTAAGACATTGGCCATCTTTAGTGGGAACCATTATTCAGCCTATCACAGTACACCCCCAGTCCTCACAGACTCTTATACGTCCCACATGAAAAATATGTTCACCTATTACAGGGGCTTCCCAAAATCTCAGCCCATTACAGCATCAACTCAGATCTCATATCTCATCATCTAAAGTATGTATGGGTGCACTTCTGGGTATAACCTATCCTGGAGCAAAATCTGTGGACCTGTGAAGTTAGAAAGTAAGGTTGTGTTTGAAAAATAGAGTGGTAGGACAGGCATAGGGTAACAGATCCTTCCTCATTCAATAAGCGAGAGAATGAAGGAAAAGAGCCAGTTGATCACTTGTAAAGTCCACCTAGGCAAACTCCACTATAAGCATAGAAATAACTTCCATGTCTCACACCTCTGCCCCCTGGACTCCTGATTCCGCTCTCTGGAGCTCTCCACCCTTGAGATCCTTATGAAGAGTAATACAGCTCTGTTGTCCATTGCCTGTTTTCTGTCTGTAGAATATTGGGAATCTAACAGCATTTACAACTTTGTCCCTTGGCCGTTTTCATCCAACCTGACTATATTTCTGTTGGTACAGCAGTCTCATAAACATTGTGGGTGATAAAACTCACTCCATTAGAAGAGGCTATTCCACAGATATTTCCTGAACCACTTCATTTCTGTTTCTGGCTTCTGAGTCATAGAAGCCTTCAATGAGCCCTCTGTGGACTTGAATCTGCTAACCTTTTGTACTTCCAAGTTCAGTTCAGTCACTCAGTCGTGTCCGACTCCTTGCGACCCCATGAATCGCAGCACACCAGGCCTCCCTGTACATCACCAACTCCTGGAGTTTACTCAAACTCATGTTCATCGAGTTGGTGATGCCATCCAGCCATCTCATCTGTCCCCATCTTCTCCTGCCCCCAATCCCTCCCAGCATGAGGGGCTTTTCCACTGAGTCAACTCTTTGCATGAGGTGGCCAAAGTATTGGAGTTTCAGCTTCAGCATCAGTCCTTCCAATGAACACCCAGGACTGAGCTCCTTTAGGATGATCTGGTTGGATCTCCTTGCAGCCAAAGGGACTCTCAAGAGTCTTCTCCAACACCACAGTTCAAAAGCATCAATTTTTCGGTGCTCAGCTTTCTTCACAGTCCAACTTTCACATCCATACATGACCACTGGAAAAACCATAGCCTTGACTAGATGGACCTTTGTTGGCAAAGTAATGTCTCTGCTTTTTAATATGCTATCTAGGTTGGTCATAACTTTCCTTCTAAGGAGTAAGCGTTTTTTAATTTCATGGCTGCAGTCACCATCTGCAGTGATTTTGGAGCCCCAAGAAATAGTCAGCCACTGTTTCCATGTTTCCCCATCTATTTCCCATGAAGTGATAGGACCAGATGCCATGATCTTAGTTTTCTGAATGTTGAGCTTTAAGTCAACTTTTCCACTCTCCTCTTTCACTTTCAGCAAGAAGCTATTTAGTTCCTCTTCACTTTCTGCCATAAGAGTGGTGTCATCTGCATATCTGAGGTTATTGATATTTCTCCTGGCAGTCTTGATTCCAGCTTGTGATTCTTCCAGCCAAGCGTTTCTCTCTGCATATAATTTAAATAAGCAGCGTGACAATATACAGCCTCGATATACTCTTTTTCCTATTTGGAACCAGTCGGTTGTTCCATGTCCAGTTCTAACTATTGCTTCCTGACCTGCATATAGATTTCTCAGGAGGCAGGTCAGGTGGTCTGGTATGCCCATCTCTTTCAGAGTTTTCCAGTTTATTGTGATCCACACAGTCAAAGGCCTTGGCATAATCAAAGCAGAAATAGATGTTTTTCTGGAACCCTCTTACTTTTTTGATGATCCAGCACATGTTGGCAATTTGATCTCTGGTTCCTCTGCCTTTTCTAAAACCAGCATGAACATCTGGAAGTTCATGGTTCACGTACTGCTGAAGCTTGGCTTGGAGAATTTTGAGCATTACTTATTAGCACGTGAGATGAGTGCAATTGTGCGGTAGTTTGAGCATTCTTTGGCATTGCCTTTATTTGGGATTGGAATGAACACTGACCTTTTCCAGTCCTGTAGCCACTGCTGTCTTTTCCAAATTTGCTGGCATATTGAGTGCAGCACTTTCACAGCATCATCTTTCAGGATTTGAAATAGCTCAACTGGAATTCTATCACCTCCACTAGCTTTGTTCGTAGTGATGCTTCCTAAGGCCCACTTGACTTCACATTCCAGGATGTCTGGCTCTAGGTGAGTGATCACACCATTGTGATTATCTGGGTCATGAAGATCTTTTTGTATAGTTCTTCTGTGTATTCTTGCTGCCTCTTCTTAATATCTTCTGCTTCTTTTATGTCCATACCATTTCTGTCCTTTATTGAGCCCATCTTTGCATGAAATGTTCCCTTGGTATCTCTAATTTTCTTGAACAGATCTCTAGTCTTTCCCATTCTGTTGTTTTCCTCTATTTCTTTGCATTGATTGCTGAGTAAGGCTTTCTTATCTCTCCTTGCTATTCTTTGGAACTCTGCATTCAAATGGGAATATCTTTCCTTTTCTCCTTTGCTTTTCCCTTCTCTTCTTTTCACAGGTATTTGTAAGGCCTCCTCAGACAACCATTTTGCTTTTCTGCATTTCTTTTCCATGGGGATGGTCTTGATCCCTGTCTCCTGTACAGTGTACTTCCCAAGCACTAGCAAAAGTCTGTCCACACTTAAAATGGTTAAGATGATAAATTTAATGTGTATTTTACCAGAGTTAAATTTTGAATTTAAAAAAAAGACAACAATGCCTCACCAACCACATCATTGGCTAACTCTCCAGAGGATCCTTTCCTAACAGTCTCTTAACTCCAGTGTTATTTGCAGTCTTCGTAGTCTAAGAATTTCCCAAATAAAATTCTGCCAACTTTTTGTAACAGTTCTCTCCACTTTTTTCTTTCACATTTTACCAAAAGCAACAAGGAGAAACAAGGTCACACCTTCAAAACTTCTCTGGGAAATCTCAACCAAATACCCAAATTTGTTGCTTACAAGTTCTGTTTTCTGTATAATTTATAGGACACAGTATTACTATTATATAACAGAACCCCCCTGCTTCCAATTTCCAAAAACATATTCCTCTTTCCCTCCTGAGATTTTATCAGCAGACACTGATATTTCTTTTTTTTTTGGCTGTGTCACATGGCATATGGGATCTTAGTTCCCTGAGCAGGGTTCAAACTCATGCCTCTGCAGTGGCAGCTTGGGGTCTTAACCACTGGACCACCAGTGAAGTCCCCCAACCCACATTTCTACTAACTGTGTTAACGGCAATCTAGGATTTTCTATCATATTCTTCAAACTTCTTCCAGCTTCTACCCATTACCCACTTCCAAACCACTTTCATATTTTCAGCATTTGTTACAGTAGAGTTGGCAGAGTTTGGAGCCAGAAAAAAAAATCTTTCTTCCAATGATTGAACTCACCACACTCCTTCTCCAATTCCACTTCTTTGGGGAATGTTCCTGGAAGACTCTGGCCAAGATTAGCCAGAGGTAAATGCTCATGATGTCCCTCCCAAGCTTAGTCTTGGATCTGAAGACAAAGGGAGGCAGAAAGACAGACACTTTCAGAGACCAAAACCTGTACTCACTTCCTGTTGCTGCTGTAACAAATGACCATGATATGAATGGCTTAAAACGACATGGATTTATTATCTTTTGGAGACAGAAGTACAACGATCATCTCATTGGACTAAAGTCAAGGTCTCAGCAGAGTTTCTTCCTTCTGGAGACCCCAGGGAAGAATCTGCTTTCCTGAGTTTTCAAGCTTCTAGGGTCTTCCTGCATTTGCTGTCTCACAGCACCTTCCTGCATCTTCAAAGCCAGCAGCAAAGCACCTTCAAATATCTCTCTGCTTCCATCACCACATTGCCTTCTCTCTACGATTGTCTTCACTTATGAATCTATTGGACCCATCCAGATGATCCATTATAATCCCTCCATCTCAGGATCCCTAATTTAACCACATTTGCAAAGTCCCTTTTACCATGTAAGCTGATGTATTCATAGGTTCCACAGGACTAAGACATGGACATCTCTGTGGGACCATTACTAAGTTGACCACAACTGAAAATAAACACAAGGAACAAATAAGACAATGATAAGCATTTAAAGGGACTTCCCAGGTGGCACTAGTGGTAGAGAATCTGCCGGCCAATGGGGGAGACAGAAGAGACATGACTTCCATCCCAACTCTTGCGTCAGGGAGATCCCCTGGAGTAGGAAATGGCAACCAGCTCCAGTATTCTTGCCTGGGAAATTCCATGGACAGAGGGGCCTGGCAGGCTACAGTTCGTGGGGTCACAAAAGAGCTGGATGTGGCTGAATGACTGAGTACAAGTATTTAAAACATTCATTGAAAAAAAAATTCATTGAGAGAACATTATGAAACATCCAAACCTTGAAATTCATTCTCTCTCTCGCTTCATCCTCCAGCAACCAAAAATTTCAACCAGCAAAAAAGACAAAATTTTCAATAGGGAAGTTCAAGAATTACTGAAAGCATTTGTTGTTTAAGAGGACAAAATTCAAATTAGTACAGTGTCCAAGGTCTTTAAGATATAAAATATGACCCTGGAAAGTCCCTGGTGGTCCAATGGCTAGGACTCCATGCTCTCACTTCTGAGGGCATGGGTCCAATTCTTGGTCAGGGAAATAGATTCTGCAAGCCTTGAAGTAGGGCCAAAAAAAAAAAAAAAAAAAGATATAACCCTAACTTTTTTAGTCAGATCTCAACCTGCACACTACTTATCAGTGAAAATAAAATTACACCTTTTTCTAGAGAAGCCCCATGCTTTCCCATTGTTCTGCCTTTGCTCAGGCAATTGGTTCCATCTGAAATCTCTCTTCTCCCAATTCTGTGTATCAGCATTCTCTTCTTTCTTCTAGAACTTCATATAAGGAGAATGATAAAGTATGTATTCTGTTATGTTTAGCTTCTATCATTAAGCACATGTATATTTTTAGATTCTTCATTGTTTGCTCCTTTGTGTCATTTAGTTGTATTTTATTGTAGACTACATCACAATTTGCTTATTCTTTTCTTGTTGGGTATCTGTGTTGTTTAGGGACTACTATGAATTAAGCTGGTATGCATATTCCATGTATAAATCTTTCAGTTCAGTTCAGTTGCTCAGTCGTGTCTGACTCTGCAACCCCATGGCTGCAGCAAACGAGTCTTCCCTGTCCATCACCAACTCCTGGAGCCTACTCAAACTCATGTTCATCGAGTCGGTGATGCCATCCAACCATCTCATCCTCTGTTGTCCCCTTCTCCTCCTGCCCCCAACCCTCCCAGTATCAGGGTCTTTTCCAATGAGTCAGCTCTTCGCATCATGTGGCCAAAGTGTTGGAGTTTCAGCTTCAGCATCAGTCCTTCCAATGAACACCCAGGACTGATCTCCTTCAGGATGGACTGGTTGGATCTCCTCGCAGACCAAGGGACTCTCAAGAGTCTTCTCCAACACCACAGTTCAAAAGCATCAATTCTTCAATGCTCAGCTTTCTTTGTAGTCCAACTCTCACATCCTTACATGACTACTGGAAAAACCATAGCTTTGACTAGATGGACTTTTGTTGCGAAAGTAATGTCCCTGCTTTTTAATACGCTGTCTAGGTTGGTCATAACTTTCCTTCCAAGGAGCAAGCGTCTTATAATTTCATGGCTACAGTCACCATCTGTAGTGATTTTGGAGCCCCAAAACATAAAGTCTGTGACTGTTTCCACTGTTTCTTCATCTATTTGATATGAAGTGATGGGACCAGATGCCATAATCTTAGTTTTCTGAATGTTGACTTTTAGGCCAACTTTTTCACTCTCCGCTTTCACTTTCATCAAGAGAATCTTTAGTTCTTTGCTTTCTGCTATAAGGGTGGTGTCATCTGCATGACTGAGGTTATTGATATTTCTCCCGGCAATCTTGATTCCAGCCTGTGCTTCATCCAGCCTGGCATTTCGCATGATGTACTCTCAGTTCAGTTCAGTTCAGTCTCTAGTTGTGTCTGACTCTTTGCAACCCCATGAATTGCAGCATGTCAGGCCTCCCTGTCCATAACCAACTCCTGGAGTCTACCCAAAGCTATGTCTGTTGAGTCAGTGATGCCATCCAGCCATCTCATCCTCTGCCATCCCCTTCTCTTCCTGCCCCCAATCCTTCCCAGCATCAGGGTCTTTTCCACTGAGTCAACTCTTTGCATGAGGTGGCCAAAGTATTGGAGTTTCAGCTTCAACATCAGTCCCTCCAATGAACACCCAGGACTGAGCTCCTTTAAGATGGACTGGTTGGATCTCCTTGCAGTTCAAGGGACTCTCAAGAGTCTTCTCTAACACCACAGTTCAAAAGCATCAATTCTTTGGTGCTCAGCTTTCTTCACAGTCCAACTCTCACATCCATACATGACTGCTGGAAAAACCATAGCCTTGACTAAGCAGAACTTTGTTGGCAAAGCAATGTCTCTGCCTTTTAATATGCTGTCTAGGTTGGTCATAACTTTCCTTCCAAGGAGTAAGTGTCTTTTAATTTCATGGCTGCAATCACCATCTGCAGTGATTTTGGAGCCCAAAAAATAAAGTCTGACACTGTTTCAACTGTTTCCCCAACTATTTCCCATGAAGTGATGGGACCAGATGCCATGATCTTAGTTTTCTGAATGTGGAGCTTTAAGCCAACTTTCTCACTCTCCTCCTTCACTTTCATCAAGAGGCTTTTTAGTTCCTCTTCACTTTCTGCCATAAGGATGGTGTCGTCTGCATATCTGAGGTTATTGATATTTCTCCTGGCAATCTTGATTCCAGCTTGTGCTTCTGATGTACTCTACATATAATTTAAATAAGCAGGGTGACAATATACAGCCTTGATATACTCCTTTCCCAATTTGGAATCAGTCTGTTGTTACATGTCCAGTTCTAACTGTTGCTTCTTAACCTGCATACAGATTAGGTATGACCACAGGCGGCAGGTCACGTGGTCTGGTATTCCCATCTCTTGAAGAATTTTCCACAGTTTATTGTGAGCCACACAGTCAGAGGCTTTGGCATAGTCAATAAAGCAGAAATAGATGTTTTTCTGGAACCCTCTTGTTGCTTTTTTGATGATCCAGTGCATGTTGGCAATTTGATCTCTGGTTCCTCTGCCTTTTCTTTTTTCTTTTTTTTTAAACATTTATTTTTATTTATTTGGCTACATAGAGTCTTAGTTGTGGCATGTGGGATCTAGTTCCCTAACCAGGGATCAAACCCAGCCCCCCTGAATCAGGAGCGCAGAGTCTTAGCCACTGGACCAGCAGGGAATTCCCCCTCTGCCTTTTCTAAAACCAGCTTGAACATCTGGAAGTTCATGGTTCACGTACTGTTGAAACCTGGCTTGGAGAGTTTTGAGCATTACTTTGCTAGCATGTGAGATGAGTGCAATTGTGTGTTAGTTTGAACATTCTTTGGCATTGCCTTTCTTTGAGATTGGAATGAACACTGACCTTTTCCAGTCCTGTGGCCACTGCTGTCTTTTCCAAATTTGCTGACATATTGAGTGCAGCACTTTCACATCATCATCTTTTAGGATTTGAAATAGCTCAACTGGAATTCTATCACCTCCACTAGCTTTGTTCATAGTGATTCTTCCTTAAGCCCACTTGACTTCACATTCCAGGATGTCTGGTTCTAGGTGAGTGATCATACCATTGTGGTTTTCTGGTTAGTGAAGATCTTTTTTGCATAGTTCTTCTGTGTATTCTTGCCACCTCTTCTTAATATCTTCTGCTTCTTTTATGTCCATACCATTTCTGTCCTTTATTGAGCCCATCTTTGCATGAAATGTTCCCTTGGTATCTCTAATTTTCTTGAAGAGATCTCTAGTTTTTCTCATTCTAGTGTTTTATTTCTTTGCATTGATCACTGAGTAAGGCTTTCTTATCTCTCCTTGCTATTCTTTGGAACTCTACATTCAAATGGGTATATATTTCCTTATCTCCTTTCCCTTTAACTTCTCTTCTCTTTTCAACTATTTGTAAGGCCTCCTCAGACAACCCATTTTTCCTTTTTACATTTCTTTTACTTGGGGCTGGTCTTGATCACTGCCTCATGTATCATGTCAGGAACTTCCATCCATATTTCATCAGGCACTCTGTCTATCAGATCTAATCCTTTGAATCTATTTGTCACTTCCACTGTATAATCATAAGGGATTTGATTTAGGTCATACCTGAATGGTCTAGTGGTTTTCCCTGCTTTCTTCAATTTAAGTCTGAATTTTGGAATAAGTTCATAATCTGAGCCACAGTCAGCTCCTGGTCTTGTTTTCGCTGACTTTATAGAGTGTCTCCATCTTTGGCTGCAAAGAATACAATCAATCTGATTTTGACATCTGGTGGTGTCTATGCGCAGAGTCTTCTCTTGTGTTGTTGGAAGAGGGTGTTTGCTATGACCAGTGCATTCTCTTGGTAAAACCCTGTTACCCTTTGCCCTGCTTCACTTTGTACTCCATGGCCAAATTTGCCTGTTACTCTGGACATATTTTCATTTTTTTCTTTGGCAAATACCTAGTAGTACAATATCTTCCTTGGTGAGCTGTCTGTTCATGTTTTAAAAGCAGATACCATTTAAATATTTGGGTTGTTTTTCTTATTTTTGAGTTGTTGAATTCTTTCTAATTTCTGGATGTAAGTATTAAAGCAGTACAGCATTTACATTATTGTGTCTCATGAATATTATTCATAGCTGAGCTTAGAGTATTCTGTGATTATGTTTTTTTCTTGTAAACTTACTTAACTGAGAGATAATAATTGTCTCCCTTCTCCCAAGTTTATTTGGTTTGTATTCTGTTAACACATATATTTGTAATCATGGTTAAATTGTCTGCAAGATGTATAAATCTCTCAATGCATTCAGAAGCATTAGTCAATACTTCAGGCGATTTCTTTCGCTCTGTCGTTTTCTCTGTTTTGTTTTTTTTTTTTTTTCTTGGAAACATCCTTCCTAGAGCTGTCAGCACAATGAATGGAAATGGCTTGTTCTCTAGTTCATCTCTGAAATTTCATACTCTTGAGATTTATCCTAAAGATTTCCAGAGAGAAAGTCAAATAAACAGGATTCAGGATTAGGAAAATGGCCTTGGCTCTTTCAACAATAACATAAATATCAGAAAACAGTGGCACACTACCTTCAAAATTTTGAGGGAAAATGATTTTCAGCTTAAAATTCTCTCCAACCAAACTCTTAGTGAAGTGTGAGGGTAGAATAATGCCATTTTACATTATTATGCAAAAGTCAAAAAATTTAGCCCCTATGGCATCTTCTGAAGATGCTGATGGAAGATGTGATCTAAAAAACAAGAAAGAAGACAGGAGATCTAGGAAACAGGACATCAACTCAAGACAGAGGAGAACCAGCATCTCCCTGGACCACTGCAAGACAACTACACAGCAACTTGAGAGCAGTGAGCTCAGACTGGAACAGTAAACTGGACAAGAAAGGATGTTTCCAAGAAGCAAAAAGAAAGAGCATGAGACACTTGAAATATTGACTGATGCTTTAAAATGGATTGAGGGATTTACAAGCCTTGTAGAGAATTTGACCATAATCATAAATGTACATATTACAACAAGCAAACAAATAAGCCAGTGGTGGGGAATGGTGGGAGAATGACAGTGACTACTTCCAGGGTAAGCATGAAGTTCACAAGAAAGGAAACAGAACCATAGAATACTACAATTCAACCATGAATAATACTCACAGTTTAGTTCAGTTCAGTCACTCAGTCGTGTCCGACTCTTTGCGACCCCATGGACCACAGCCCACCAGGCCTCCTTGTTCACCACCAACTCCAGAGTTTATTCAAACCCATGTCCATCAAGTCAGTGATGCCATCCAACCATCTCATCCTCTGCTGTCCTCTTCTCCTCCCACCTTCAATCAACCCCAGCATCAGGGTCTTCTCAGATGGGTCAGTTCTTCACATCAGGTGGCCCAAGTATTACATACTCACAAGTTGTAATAATGTAAATACTGATTACAGAGTTAAAGCTTTTGATAAAAACTACCTGGGAAAAAAAAAAAAAAAAACCTACCTGGAGGCTTCCCTAGTGGCTCAGTAATAAAGAATCCACCTGCCAACGATCCCTGGTCCAGGAAGATCACACATGCCTCAGAGCAGCTCAGCCCACACACCACAAGACTGAAGCGCCTGAGCTCTACAACCTGCCCTCCACAAGGAGAAAAGCCACATCAAGGAGAAACCTGTGCACCACAACTAGAATAGTCCCTGCTCACTGCAACTAGAGAAAGACTGCAGGCAGCAACCAAGACCCAGTGCAGCCATAACAGTAAGTATGTAAGTGTTAATCGCTCAGTTGTGCCCGACTCTTCGAAACCCGGTGGACTACAGCCCACCAGGCTCCTGTGTCTGTGAGATTTTCTAGGCAAGGATGCTGGAGTGGGTTGCCATTTCCTTCTCCAGGGATTGAACCTGGGTCTTCTGCACTGCAGGCAGATTCTTTACCGACTGAGCTACAAGGGAAGCCATAATATAAATAAATAAATCTTAAAAATAAAAAAAAGACTTGCCTAAAGAAAGATACAGAAGGGTGCATTCCCCCCCCCCCCCCCCCAATGTATTTGGCTGCACTAGGTCTTTATTGCAGCATGAGAGATCTTTAGTTGCAGCGTGGGAGATCTTTAGCTGTGGCATGCAAACTTTTAGTTGCAGCTTGTGGAATCTAGTTCCCTGACCAGGGATCGAACCCAGGTTCCCTGCATTGGGAGCATAAAGTCTTAGCTCCTGAACCTCCAGGGAAGTCCTAAGGCTGCCTTTTGAGGATATGTGGAGTTAAAGTTCAAATTTCCTTTTCCACAGCGGGAAGTCAAAGATACTATCCAAGATGGAAACATCAAGAAATAGCATATAGGTTTATTATTTGAAAATGTGGAAGTCAATACCAGGGGAATAAAAAAAAAAAAAACCTGCTGCAAAAATTTTAAATGCTTATTTCTGGAAAGTGGAGTTCAGTTAGGAAGGGACTGGACAGGAGAATGAGGGTTTTGACTAAAACTTCAAAAACATAAAAAAAGGAGATTAAAACGAAACTTTAATAATGTAAATGCTGTAAATTATTAAATGTAAATTTGATAATGTAAATTATTTACATTAAAAGTTAAATTTATTAAATCTAAATTTAATAATGTAAATCCTACACTCTACCTCTCCCTACCTCTTACAGACCTCCCACATTTATCACATGTCTGCCAGACACTCAGTTCAAAGCTATCATCACCGAGGGACTGAGGACTTGGCCCTCCACGTGGAGTTCTGCTAATCTTAGCTCCCTGCACTGATATCTCAGGAATTCTGCATCTATCTGGAAAGGAGTCTGTAACATTCGACAAGTTACTTAATTTCCCTGAAGCTATTCACCTGTAAATGGCAGTGATAAATCTAGCCCAGAGAGGCATTGTGATAAGGCAATGAAAAATATGCACTCAGAGGGCTTGGTACTTTGTAATAAATAATAGCTTTTGTGGTTATTCTTTCCTGAAAGCAAACATCATTCACTTATTATTGGGCCGTTGAGAAAGAGGGCGTCTTTGAAAGCTGTCGGTGTGAAACTTGGAAAAATCTTCCCTTGGGGGACTGAACTCGTCCCACCCCTTCCCCAACCTGGCTGCCTCTTGGGGGCTCCCTCCCGGTGGACTCCGGCCACGGTTCGCTGAGGGCAGGAGTCCTGCCCGGGGTGACGTCCCAGCTCGGTCCCGGAGCTGAAGCAGAGCGGGGGAACAGGAAGTGAGCGCGGGTGCCGATTGGGCTAAGAGCGAGGCGCGGGGGCCGCTCAGCCGGGCTGGGAGTGCAGGGGCGGGTCCCGGAGCTGAGTCGCCCGAAGAGCCAGCGATGGCTGGCCCGGGGCGCGCCCGCGGCGGGCATCTGCGGCCGGCGCTGCTGCTGCTGCTGCTGCTGCGGTGGTGCCCCCCGGTCGCCGGCGCTGCGGGCGCGCGCTGGAGCGGGCCGGGCACCACCCCGCACCTACAGAGCATCTTCCTGGGCCGCTGCGCCGAGCAGATCGCGCTGCAGAACCCGGAGCTGCGGTGAGCGCGGCTGGGGGCTAGGGAACCGGAGGGGAAAGGGGGAGGGGGTGGGACAAAGGCGGAGGGGACGGTAACTGGGGAGGGATGGGGAAAGGGGGAAGGGGTGGGGCAAATGGCGAGCGGTGTGGGGTGAAGAGGGAGGAGGTGGGGGATCTACTGGGTGCCTGAGTGCGCTGTTGGGGTCTGGAGGTGAGTCGTGTGTGTGTGTGTGTGTGTGTGTGTGTGTGTGTGTGTGTGTGTGTGTGTCTGTGTGTGTGTGTGTGTGAAGATGAGGAGGGTGTGGGGGGGCTGGTGGATGAGGACGCGGCAGCGGTGTGTTTGGATCACAGCCAGCTTAAAATTTAAGCAGAATGCTCAGACCCAGGATCGTGGTCTCCATCTGGAATTCCCGGAGCCCAACTCCTTTGGGAGTTCACATTTCACATCTCCTCATTTACAGGCCGTTTAAAAGTCTGAGTCTCTCTTGCCAGCACTGTGGTTCTTAGTAATTTTTGTTCCTTCTTGGGACACACCTTTTCAGTTTTCACAAGGCCTCTTTCTTGTGCCATTTGTTTTTATTGAGACGCATTTTAGGCAAATAAAAAAGAGAGTAACTCAGGGAACACCCATGTTATTCACTGCCCAGCGTGAGAAATAACAAGATAGGAAAAGGGTGGGAAGTGTTTTTGGAAACCCAGGCGGGACTTAGGAGCTGCTGCGGGCTCTGTAGGTCATGCTTCCTGCCTTAATGGGAGGTGGAATTCTTCCACACTTGGTCCTCACTCCTGATTTTATTAACACAAGGTCCTGCCTGTTCTCCTGATCTCAGCTGGCCTCCAAGCCCAAGATGGACCTGTGTCTCAGTGAAGGGGCACCTGAAGCCAGGAGCCCATGTGATTTGTCAAAATTGTCTCCTTCTAGCTTCCTGCATTTTCTGCCATCTCTGTGAGCCTGTTTTAAGTTCCATGAGATGTATATGGCACCTCTGAAAGACACTTCCATTGTCAGATTTCTAAATCCATCACCAAAGTTATTTTTCTTCCTCTTCTGAATTGGGGTCAATGCATGAGTCATGGCAATTTCCTGTCTTTTTTGTATGCCCACTTCTGTAGTGCTGGTATTTGACAAAATCACTCATAAAAAAACTTGGAGAGGGAAGAGGAAATGTATCACACTGGAATGTAGTCTTTAAAAAAAAAAAAAACAAAAATCAAAAAACCCCAAACAAACATGTGCTTTTCTGCAGGGACAAGAACTGCACAGCTATCTGGGAAGCCTTTAAAGTGGTGCTGGATAAGGATCCCTGTTCTGTGCGCCCCTCGGATTACGACCTTTTTATTAATCTCTCCAGACACTCCATTCCCAGAGACAAGGTAACCCGGCCTTCGGATACTGCTCCGCTTCATCAAGCAGCCAACTCCCAAGGAGTGCCTGCCAGTGGCTGCTGGGAAGGCGGCTCTGTCTTCACTCATGCCCCTGCGTCTCCTCCTTGTCGTGCGCAGAAGGAGCTTCTTTTTTTTTTTTAGAAGGAGCTTTCTTAAGTCAAGAATTCAGTGCAGGAACCACTAGAACATCAGGGTGTCACCACACATTTCCCTCAGGACCGCTGCACCTGGCCAGTTCTGAATAGTCTCCATCCTAACCTACCCCAGAGGCTTGAACCTTGAGGACTTCAGAAACCCCCCCTCAATATCCTTCCAGGAGACCAGTCCCTCCTCTCATCAGGCCTTAAGACAATGTCCATTCAGGACCAGTTTCTTTAAGAAACTGGTTAACATGTACACAAGTGGTTTATGTGTATGTATCCTGTTGGCCTCTAATCCCTAATACAGTGAAAGTGAATGAAAACATCCTTGTAAACTGCTTGTTTAGAACAACACCTTGAATTTAGGGAAAGGTAGATACCATTTTTATTTCTCTGACATAAATTCTTTTTTTCTTAATGAAGGACATATTTATTTTTGACATAAAAACTTGATTTTTTTCATTGTAAAGTCATGTAGCACTGATGTCTACAAATGAAAACATCTGACTTTTTTTTTTTTTTAGGTAAAGGCAGGTGAATGGAACTGGGAGGTTCAAATATATAATAGGCTAAACACATGCTTTTTGAATACATGCTGCCATTTGAATCTTGCAGTCATTCTGTCAGTGAAAAGAGGAGCTGTTGCTGTTTTTTCTTTCTTTTTGGCTGTGCTGTGCAGCATGAAGGATCTCAGTTCCCTGACTAGGAATCAAAACTGCAACCTCTGCAATGGAAGTGCGGAGTCGTAGCCATTGGACTGCCAGAAAAGTGCCTGCATGCATGCGTGCTAAGTCGCTTCAGTCATGGCTGACTCTTTGTGACCCCATGGACTGTAGCCCACCAGTTTCCTCTGTCCATGGGATTCTCCAGGCAAGAATACTGGAGTGGGTTGTCATGCCCTTCTCTAGGGGATCTTCCTGAGCCAGGGATGGAATCTGCATCGCTTAGGTGCATTGGCAGCTGGGTTCTTTACCACTAGCATCACCTGGGAAGGCTCAGGGGAGTGCCTGGGAGCAGCTATATTTGTTCTCCTTTCTCATAGACTTTTTTTTGACTGATAGACTCATGAACACTGAGCTACTCTTATGTACCAGGCATTGTTCTCTGGGTTTCAGATGCAATGGGGAACACAGTCTGCCCTTGGGTACCATCCAGTCTAGACCAAGACCCTGGTTGGGATACTGAGGATATGATGGTGTGATGAGGGGAATATTGTCATTTGTGTTATTAGTGTCTGAAAACACTGTAACTTTATAGGAGAAAACTATAAAGTATAATCTAAAAGCAATGTGTTTTGGAGGCACCTTACCCTTTAGAAATCCATCTGTGATTATACATCATCTTAGTCACAGCTGTGAGAGAAGAGAAAGGGTTCATACTCCCCATTTTCCATGTGTGGAAACTGAGGCACAGGGAGATGAGTTGCCGTGTTCATGATCACACATTTAGGGTGTGACAGACCCAAGATTTGAACCCAGGTCCCTTGATTTAAAAAAAAAAATCTATCATTTTTTAAGTACTAGAAAATGTAAGTATATGTGTGTGTGTGCTTAGTCACTAAGTCATGTCCAAATCTCTGTGACCCCATGGACTGCAGCCCACCAGGCTCCTCTGTCCATGGGATTTCCCAGGCAAGAATATTGGAGTGGGTTACCATTTCCTCCTCTAGGGGAATCTTCCCAACCCAGTGATTGAACTGGGTCATTTGCATTGGCAGGCAGATTCTTTACCACTGGCCCACCAGGGAAGCCTATATATATGTATCTACTTATCTACTTTGTTTTTACTGCTGGGAAAATACTTCATTAACATTTACATGTTACCCTTGCAATAAAGGGAAGAGAGCTGGTGTGCATTAATCACTCAGCCATGTCCAACTCTTTGCAACCCCATAGACTATAGTCCACCAGGCTCCTCTGCCCACGGGTTCTCCAGCAAAGAATACTAGAGTAGGTAGCCAATCCCTTCTTCAGGGGATCTTCCTGACCCAGGGGTTGAACCCAGATCTCCTGCATTACCACTGTCTGAGCCACCATCTAAGCCATCAGGGAATACCTATCTACTTTTTTTCACTGCTGGAAAAATATTTCATTAGCATTTTCATGATACCGTTGCAATAAAGAGGTTTGCTGATGGCTCAGATGGTAAAGAATCTGCCTACCATGCAGAAGACCCAGCTTTGATCCCTGGGTTGGGTTTCCCACGTAGCTCAGTCAGTAAAGTATCTGCCTGCAGTGTGGGAGACCTGGGTTCAATTCCTGGATTGGGAAGTTCCCCTGGAGAAGGAAATGGCAACCCACTCCAGTATCATTGCCTGGAGAATCCCATGGACAGAGGAACCTGGTGGGCTACAGCCCATGGGGTGGCAAAGAGTCAGACACGACCGAGCGACTGACACGCTTCTGCAATAAACAGAAGAGAGTGGGCAGCCCTCCCCAAGGGGGTCGTAAAGACAAAGGCAATATTTGCCTGTCATAAGGCAAGTCTCAGTTGAATGAGAAATGACTGTCTTGAGTTGTCTTCATGATGCTGTGCCTGAAGGAACCTGTTGTGATTTTTTTAATGTTTTCATTTTGTGTTGATTTTTCCTCAGTCCCTGTTCTGGGAAAACAACCACCTCCTCGTCACGAGCTACGCAGAGAACGGCCGCCGTGTTGTGCCGCTCTGCAACGTTCTGTACGGCAGGCTCGGAGATTTCTTGAACTGGTGTCGACAGACAAATGCCTCAGGTGAGACTTCTGCGTGTATCACAGGAAAAGTCAGTGTTCCTATCTACTATGGGGTTTCCCTGGTGGCTCAGCTGGTAAAGAAACTGCCTGTAATGCAGGGGACCCTGGTTCTATTCCTGGGTTGGGAAGATCCACTGGAGAAGGGACAGGCTACCCACTCCAGTATTCTGGCCTGGAGAATTCCATTGACTGTATAATCCATGGGATTGCAAAGAGTTGGATATGACTGAGTGACTTTCAATGCATTTGCCATTTTTGTTAAATGCTTTCATATGCATTTATCTCATCTGATTGCCCTCAAATCCTCCCTCCCAGGTAAAGTGGTCATCATCGTAATAATAATTAATAACAGTAATAGCATCCATCTTTGCTAGGTGCTGTTCTAAGCACTTTACATATGCAGTATGCTCCCTATATATGAACCAGTTACATTTCAAGAGTGTGTTTGTAAGTCCAATAAGGTAAGCTAGGTACCCGACTAACGCAATCGGCTACATAGCACTGTACTTTTCACACAAACAATACATAAAAAACAAACACAAGAATAAAGAAAACATTTTTAACCTTATACTACAGTACCTTGAAAAGTACAGGACAACAGCTGGCATCCAGTGAACAGGCAAGAAGAGTTACTGACCACAGGAGGGGGAGGAAGTGGGAGATGGTAGAGCTGAAAGACTGTCAACAATCGGAGACAGAGGGCAAGCTGTGATTCACTCACGCCCGTTGTTGATGGTACAGGTTCTGGTTCCTTGCTGGAACCAGAGGCATACTCACATCTTTGAAAGTTCTCAACCTGAAGCTTTGTAGTAGGGGAGTCACTATATTAACTCACTGAATCCCTCCAGTGGCCCCATGGGATAGTCCTCTCCTGATTCCTGCTCTGACAAAAGAGGAAACTGAGGCACAGCAAGGCTGAGACACTAGCTCAGCAGTGCGCAGCACTGTTAGCAGCAAAGTTAGACCGTCTGACTTCAGTCCTGCGTGACTCTATCTCACTAACCTCAGAGGGGTAAACTGAGGCTGAAGGCAGTTAAATGACTTGGGGAACAGGGGCCAAGATTCACCCGTCTTCCCACTGGTTCTGAAACCACTCCAGACCACTAGCAGATATTTTGAGATTCAAATTGTCAACTGAAAAAGAAAATGCACAATGTTAGAGCTTCGAGTCAGTTTTATTTAGGGCAGCATGAAGACTATAGTCTGGGAGACAGCATTTCAGATAGTCTGAGAAACTGCTCTAAAGAGGCAGCGGGGAAGGTCAGTGTTATGAATGACTTTAGTGAAGGGGGTGTGTACAGTCAGGCACTCACTTTGGCAAAGACTGGCTGCTAGTCACAAGGAGCAGACATCACCACGAAGGATTTTAGTGCTTTTCTAGGTACGAGGAGATGCAAGAATTGGGTTCGTAAAGTCTCTTGAAAATACCTCTCTGAAGACCTGTTCTGCCAGTTTTTCCGAGAGCACAGAGCGCCTCATTCTTGATCTCCACCCTAAACTCTGTTCAAGAGGTGTTGAAGGGTAGCAACTGCAGCGGCTCTTGATTTAATCCTTGTAGAGGTGGATGGCACGTGCCAGCTTGTAGCTGGCAAGATCACAATGAAAGTTAAAGTCACAGTCGCCGACCTGATGGTAATGCAGACACTTCTCATTCATTGACTCCCACTGGTGATACAGTGGTCTCTGCTGTCAGGGAGCTTGTAGCCTTGGTGGTGGGTGGAGGCAGGGCATTTAGTCCAGAGAGGTGTGCTCTGAGGTAGGAAGGACTGGGCACTCAGGGGTAAGCAGAGAGAGACACCAGTATGGATCAGAGACTCCAGAAGCTTCCCAGAGGCTCTCAGCTCTCTGTGAATCTTATACACTGAGCAGGACCAAGGCCAACAAGGAAGTGGGTGCAGAGAGGTGGCCCCTTCGTGAAGACTGCAGATTCTTCCTCCCTGGGTATTGGAGTCACTTTAAAAGTTAACTTCAGTTCAGTTCAGTTGCTTAGTCGTGCCTGACTCTTCGCGACTCCATGGACTACAGCACCCCAGGCCTCCCTGTCTGTCACTGGCTCCCGGAGCTTGCTCAAACTCATGTCCATCGAGTTGGTGATGCCATCCAACCATCTCATCCTCTGTCGTCCCCTTCTCCTCTCGCCTTCGGTCTTTCCCAGCATCAGGGTTTTTTTTTTCCCAAGGAGTCAGTTCTGCATATCAAGTGGCCAAAGTATTGGAGTTTCAGCTTCAGCATCAGTCCTTACTGATGGGTTAAATTACTGTGTATAACTTATGGGTTAACTTACTATATATAAAAGTTAGCTTACTGTGTATAAAATAAACAACTAATGAGAACGTACTGTACAGCTCAGGGACCTCTACTGAGTGCTCTCTGGTGACCTAAATGGGAACGAAATCCAAGAGCGTAGATATATGTATACATATAGCTGATTTAGTAAAGAATTCACCTGCAATGTAGGAGGCCCAGGTTCAATTCCTGGTTTGGGAAATTTCCCTGGAGAAGGAAACGGCAACCCACTCCAGTATTCTTGCCTGGGAATTTCCCATGGACAGAGGAGCCTGACTTCCTACAGTCCTTGGGGTCACAAAGAGTCAGACGCGACTGAGCCACTCACACACACATAGCTGGTTCACTTTGCTACAGAAACTAACACAACGTTGTTAAGGAAACTATACGCCAATAAAATTTCTCAAGAAAATTTAAAAGAAATGTTAACCTAAGCTCAGTTCTGTTTGTCCTCCATTCATTCATCCATCCATGAAGTTCGTAGAGTACTTACTCCACGCCAGTGTTTGCTCTTCTAGGCACTAGGAACACAAGAGAGAATAAAACCAGCAAAATAACACCTCACCCTTACAGGGGTGAAGATAAGATCATAAATAGGCAAGTGATCATTTATAGTCTGCCATACGATTGAAGGCTATGGAGAGAAATGAAACAGGGAAGAGAGGGCAGGGAGTGCTGGCTGGTGGGGAAAGGGCCATGTGGTTTTACATGGGCCCAGAAAAGGCCTCGCTGAGAGGCTGGTATTTGAGTAGAAGCCTGAAGGAGATGAAGAACATTTTCTGATCCTGGGAACTGCAAGTGCAAAGGCCCTGAGATGGGAGTCTGTCTGGCAAATTCAAGGAACAGAAAGGCAGGCAGTGAGTGAAGAGGCAAGTTGTCGGCTACGAGGCCAGGGGAATAAAGGGCATGATGGCACAGGATGCTGAGGATGCTGGCTTTCACTTTGAGTGAAATGGGAATCATGGCAGGGTACAGATCAAATGGCTGTGGCCATTCTTCCAGTGGACTGTGATCAGGAGGCTGCAGTTTGATTATCCTGCAGAGGGTGGGGGAGGCTGAAGGGGGAGCGTGATGGAAACACTGAAGAGAGGGAGCTGTTACTGAGTCACTCAGTCATGTCCTATTCTTTTCGACCCCATGGACTGCAGCACGTCAGGCTTCCCTGTCCTTCACCATCTCCCGGAGTTTGCTCAAATTCATGTCTATTGAGTCAGTGATGCCATCCAACCATCTCATCCTCTGCTGCTGTCTTCTCCTTCTGCCTTCGATCTTTCCCAGCATCAGGTTCTTTTCTAATGAGTTGGCTCTTTGCATCAGGTGGCTAAGGTATTGGAGCTTCAGCTTCAGCATCAGTCCTTCCAATGAATATTCGGGTTAATTTTCTTTAGGATTGACTGGTGTGATCTCCTTGCAGTCCAAGGGACTCTCAAGAGTCTTCTCCAGCACCACAGTTTGAAAGCATCAATTCTTCGGCACTCAGCCTTCTTTATGGTCTAACTCTCTCATCTGTACATTACGACTGGAAAAGCCATAGCTTTGACTAGATGGAAGAGAGGGAGACTGTGGTATAATAGAAATGAATATTTGGTCTTGGTCCCCTGGTTTCTGGCAAGGCTCTTGAAAACCTTGGCTTCTGGAGTGATGAGTGTCTTTTGTATGGTAATGCGATGACAGTGGTTGGGAGCTGCTAAGTAACTTTTGATGGGGGCTGCTTGCCAAAAACACAGAGGCATCATTAGAAAGCTGGAACTTTCAACCCCATCCTCTGTCCTCTGGGAAGGGGAGCAGGACTGGAGATTGAGTCAATCACCCACGATTGACTCAGTGACACCTACATCATGAAATCTCCATGAAAACCCCTGTCTGATGGGGTTCTGGAAGCCTCCAAATTGGTGAGCACCTTACGATGCTGGTGCGCCGAGAGGGGACAAGGAAGCGCAGTGCGTTTCCCTTCAAGACATTCATGCGGCACCCTGCTTGGTTCTCCCTGGAATGAATTGTCAGTGAGCACTTTCTCCTTTCTTTTTTTTAATAGAGTAAATGGGGACAAGTCCCATTTTATAGCTGCTGAATTTTGCCCTTAAAATTTTTAAACGTGGTACATTTTAACATTTTGTATATTTTAAATGTTATAAAATTTCTGTTTTCTGGCTAAGGACTGTTTATTTTCTTGGTCTGTTTTTCTTGTATTTACTTCCAAGACTTGTGCTACTTGCAGAAGACATTTCTCCCAATAACGCAAAAAATATATATATATATATATATATATATATATATATATATATATATACACATATACATGTCATGCATATACATTTAAAATATTTATAATTTTAATATGTGTATAATTTATAATATAATATTGTATAACTTTTGGATATATATATATATATATATGTTGGAGTAGGAAATGGTAACACACTCTAGTATTCTTGCCTGGAAAATTCCATGGACAAAGGAGCCTGGCAGGCTACAATCCATCGGTCAGACAAAGAGTCAGACACCACTGAGTGACTGAGCACACACACCCGCATCAGTATATGCATCACTGACCAGAGCTCCAGCGGAGAAATACCCCACCTGTTCAGTTCTCCAGCTTCTTCACATTTGTGCGGAGCAGAATGACAAATATCTTCTTATCAGGGGTTGGATGTTCCTCACCAGGCTTCTTGTGGTCTAGGTAGACAGAGCTATGAATTGTAAGCCCATACACATTCTATAGAACGCAGTTCAATATATTTTGTGGAGGGACGTCCCTGGTGGCCCAGTGGTTAAGATTTTACCTTCCAACGCAGGGGATGTGGGCTTGAGCCCTGGCTGGGGAGGGCTCAAGATCCCACGTGCCTTTTGGCCATAAAGCCAAAACGTAAACCAGAAGCAATATTGTAACAAATTCAATAAAGATTAAAAAAAAAATCCACATTAAAAAAAATCTTTATATGTGTACCTATAGTGGACCCAACAAATATTTTCAATAAATCCCTTCCTGTTTTTTTTTTCCCTTCCTGTTATAATCCTTGAAATGAAATGTGTCTGTCTGTTTTCCCCGTAGGACTCGACTACCAATCCTGTCCGACATCAGAAGATTGTGAAAACAACCCTGTGGATTCTTTCTGGAGAAGCGCATCCATCCAGGTAATCCTGGGATGCACGGCTGGGTGGCAGAGCAGGTGTGGAAGCGGGGAAGAGGGGGCCGGAGTGTTCAGAGGCATCACTGGGCCATCGCCTTGTTCCTTAATTTCCATGAGTCTCACTTTCTGGCACGTTCTGATTCAGCCTCTCTGCTCCATAAAGGCGTGAGGATTTAAGAAGCTGACGCTTACTGCAGTGCCTGGGGCAGAGAAAATGTTCTGAATGGGAGCTTCCGATGGGGATCCTAGGCAGTCGCTGTTATTACTGATGTGTCGCGGTTGTTAGTATTTCAGATCAGTGTGATATTGGTTGCAGTGTGAAGTGGTGTAACCCCTGCTTTATGGGAGAACCTGGGATGCCTAAGATCTATATGTGGGGGTCAGAAGCATCCAGAAGGCTGATATTCTTGGGGGAGGAGATGATAGGAGACCAGAGATAAACCGGAGGTGCAGAAAGTGAAAGGGAAGTCACTCAGTCGTGTCCGACTCTTTGCGACCCCATGGACGGTAGCCTACCAGGCTCCTCTGTCCATGGGATTTTCCAGGCAAGAGTACTGGAGTGGGTTGCCATTTCCTTCCAGCAGATCTTCCTGAATCAGGGACTAACCCGGGTCTCCCAATTGTAGGCAGACGCTTTACCATCTGAGCCACCAGGGAAGTCCCATGGTCCCCTAAAGGCCGGTCTCTTTCTCAGAGAAAATCATGAGCAGAACCGATGGTGATCAGCAGGTAGAAAACACCAGTGACTGCAGCTTACGCTTCTTGTCACCAGCGTTAGACCAAAGATTCCGAATAAGAGGCTGACATTTTTAGCTCGATGCCCGACAAAGAGCAGTCGACTGTTGGCTGGATTGGCTAGGGGTCTGGTTATGTCTGATCCTGCCACTGAGCCCCTTTCAGGGTTATCTGTGTCCCTTTTGGTCTCATTTCCTGCCCTGGATCACCAGGTGTCCACCGGGGCCACTGTTAATCAGGGCAAGGGGCACTTCGGTCAAATCTTCCGCTACAGGGGCAGTTTGGAACTAAGTGGAGGGTGGCTCCCGACAAAGGTGTTCTTCCTCTCTCTCCTGCCAGCTCCAGGGAGCCCTTGGTCTGTGCCCGCTCCCCACAGGTTCTGCCTGGAGTGCAGACTCCAGGGGGTGAGTTGCCCGAGCTCCTCATTGAGGAGTGGGGGACTGCGTGTGGCCACATCATCACCTGAACGTGGGGTCCTAATGACCACGCAGGGGTGACGTCAGCATCGTATGCAGAGAAACCCATGTGCTACCCACTGGACCTACCCCATTTCAAAGTGTGCTCCAAGCCACTTCTGATTTAAAATGGGAGTCTTGCAACCATGCTCACCCTTTACGACTGGAGAAGGAATTGGCAAACCACTCCAGTGTTCTTGCCTGGAGAATCCCATGGACAGAGGAGCCTGGCGGGCTGCCATCCATGGGGTTGCAAAGAGTGGGACACGACTGAGTGACTAACACACACACAGACATTTTACAATTATCCTCAGATAATCCTCACATTACCCTCAGAATATGCTGGGGAGTCTGAACGTGAAGAGAGATAGTATAGCATTGATACGCTGATGAGGAGAGGGTCTGAACCGTGGCAGAGAAATATGCCATAAATAGTAATATCATTTTAAATAATTTGATCATCACAGCACTCCTATGAGTAGGGACTCTTACTACCCTTGTTTTACAGATAGGAAAACGAGGCCAAGAAACTTAATCAGACTAGTTACTGAGCTAATAAGTGCAGCAACCAGAGATCATGACTTCATACAGCCTCACTGTATTTGCCTGCCTTTTTCTTTTTTTTTTGGCTGTGTCATGTGGCATTCAGGACCCTATTTCCCCGACCAGGTATTGAACCTGTGCTCCCTGCAATGAAAGAATGCTGTCTTAACCACTGGACCACCAAGGAAGTCCTGGCATGCTTTGTTTTACTGAAAAAAAAATTTTATCACTAGTTTAATAGCTGCTCCTGATAGAGAATGACAAATTATAAAATATATAAAGAAAAAAAAACTAATCATTCACATTCCTGCACCTAAGAGCAAACCGCGGTCGTCAGACCTTGGCATTTGCAGGTCTAACCTCGAATGTTTGCGTATTTGGAAGCAGTCTGAGACAGGCGTGGTGGGAGGAGCAGTGGCGCGGCCGGTATTGGGCGGCCAGGCTCCCCTGCTGGCTCAGACGGCAAAGAATCCACCTGCGATGCAGGAGACCAGGGTTCGATCCCCGAGTTAGGAAGATCCCCTGGAGAAGGAAATGGCAACGCACTCCAGTGTTCTTGCCTGGAGAGTTCCATGGACAGAGCAGCCCGGCAGGCTACAGTCCATGGAATCACAGATTTGACACAATTTGACACAATTGAGCGACTAACACTTAAAACTTAACACTTCCAGAGAACAAGCCCAGCCTTGCGTATCTCAGATCTGCGCGATAGCCCTGCCCTGCCCTGCTCCACCTTCAGTCTGGAAGAAGCATTTTATCAGGGAAATCATATGCTCCAGTAGTGTGCTGAGCAGCAGATTGGGGAATTTCTCTGGCCCTGTCTCTGCCTTAGGAATTTCGGGGGTTGACAAATTCCCACACTTCTGCCCATTCATCTTCGTGTTTTTCTTTATTGATTTGACTCCACCGAGTCCCAGTTGTGACAGGCAGGATATTTTCAAGTTGCAGCACACAGGAGCCAGGTCCCTGACCTGGGATCGAACCCTGGCCCCCTGCACTGACAGCGCAAGAGCCTTAGCCGCTGGACCACCAGGGAAATCCCCGCCCATTCATTTTGAACGGAGTTGAGCGCAAGCCATGCCCTGTTCATCTGTTTCACACTTTGCTCTGGGTGGAAGCACTTCTTGGGCTATGGCCAACCTTCCGTAGGCTTTTGCTGATGGCTGGGTCGTACTTCAGACGTGTGACTGCCATGATGAACTTACCCTTCCCTGTGGCTGACTGTTTTAGATTGCTTACAAACCGTGCTGTGGAATAACTGTGCTCCAGGGGATCCTTTGTGATGTTTCCTGAGTATTTCTGGCTCATCTTCTGGGCATGTGTTTTGCATTCATTCTGTCTCTTGAAGTTACTTCTGTGAGACTTTCACTGGCTGATAGGATGTGAGTAGGAGTGACTGCGTGACTTCTGGGTGCCTGGGTGCGTGCCAAGTCTCTTCAGCTGTGTCGACTCTTTGCAGCCCCATGGACTGTAGCCCACCAGGCTCCTCTGTCCATGGGATTCTCCAGGCAAGAATACTGGAGTGGGTTGCCATTTCCTCCTCCAGGGGATCTTCCCGCCTCCAGGATCAAACATGAATCTTCTGTGGCTCCCCCATTGCAGGCAGGTTCTTTATCACTGAGCCACTGGGCAAGACTTGAAGAACTGGTCTGTTCTCTCCCTTCACTGATAAACTATCCACATCTGCAGATGTGGAGACTTCAACTTGGGTCCCAGAGCAGGAGCATATGTAGGAAAACCCAAACCCCAAATCCGAAAACCAGTGATACACATGTAGCATATGCATGAAATAAACCTTTTTGTTTAAAGCCACTGGGATTTTTGAGGCTGTTTGTAATGGCAGCAGCATAAGATAGAGTATGCTGGTTGATCCAGGGTTGGAATCTGAAAGTGTTTTGCATTATTTTATTTTTTTAAAAGTTATTTATTTTGACTCTGCTGGGTCTTTGTTGCTGCCTGAAGGGGCTTTTCTCTGGTGCCGGTATGCGAGTTCCCTTTGCAGTGGCTTCTCTTGCTGCAGAGCCCAGGCTCGAGTGCGGGCTCAGGAGTCGGGGCTCACGGATTCAGTTGTTCGGTGGCCTGTGGGATCTTCCCAGACCAGGGATCAAACCCATGTCCCCTGTATCGGCAGGCAGATTCTTAAGCACTGGGCCAGCAGTGAAGTCCTGTATTGTTTTATGATGGTAGATGACAGGCATGAGGTTTGCACATTTCAGAGCAATTTGCTTTCCAAGATATGCCAATTTACATCCCTTCTAGCTCTGTGGAATACCATATTTATCACACCTTTGTCAGTATTGAGGATTGTCAATTGAAAAAAACAGTTGACTATTTCATAGGTGAAAAATGGTATCTTGGCTAACTCAAAATGCTTGCTTCTTTTTTGCAGTATGCAAGAGATAGTTCTGGGGTGATCAATGTCATGCTGAATGGCTCAGAGCCAGCAGGAGCCTATCCTGTAAAAGGGTAAGAATTTGAGCCCTAGCATATATGACAAAGCTGCCAAGATATCTTTTAATTGAGGCTTAAGAGGATCATCCCCATATCCCAGTCTAGTGCTTTTATAAGTTCAGCTGGAGCACAACCATTGAATGACCTGGACATCAGAGCCATGTCCATACCTTTATACCGCTAACAGCTGAATGCATGAAATGCAATAAGTAACCTAAAAATTAAAGCTAAAAAGTAACCCCCAAAGGGCTTCCCTAGCAGCTCTGTGGAGCAGCTCTGTGGTAAAAAATCCACCTGCCAATGAAGGAGATGCAGGTTTGATCCTTGAGTCAGGAAGATCCCCTGGAGAAGGAAATGGCAATCCACTCCAGTATTCTTGCCTGGAGAATCCCATGGACACAGGAGTCTGGTGGGCTATAGTGCATGAGGTTTCAAGACTTAGCAACAAAATCACCACCACCACCAACCCCCAAGAGTGTTAAAAGTGATGTGTCAATCAACTAACAATGATATGGGAACAGTGTCATATTGTTTTAGGACTTGACAAAACGTGTTTCTCAGTTTTTTTGCAGATTTTGAAATTCCCTACCTACAGAAGGATAAAATCACTCGAATTGAGATCTGGGTGATGCATGAAATCAGAGGACCCAAGGTGTAAGTTATAGTGCTACTGGTGATGGTCATGGTACAGACATGCTTTTCTTGGATGTGATATGATCTGGTCTGATTTACATGTACGGTTCTGGGGAAGCCACTGTCTTCTCTGTTCATAGTGTGGTGGGCAGAGAAAGGCAAAGGCTTGACTTTCTGGAAACGCCACAAGTCAGTCCCGAGCCCAGAGAGAAAGCTTCCTTTATCTAGAGTCTCCTCTTAGGCTTTCTGAGTGACCAGGGCAGCATCTGAGAGGAAAGGGCCTCATGCACTGGTGTGGGGCAAAGCCAGTTTTTTCTCTCTGTCATTGAAAGTCCAAAAACCTCACCAGGAGTTCTCAGAATGGACTCATGGACTATGTAATGAAGACATTCTTTTCACAGAATAACCAATTTCACAACTGGGTCTCAGATAACTGGCTGAGAAAGCTTTTAAGATCCATACTTTTCTGGGAAACCACTAGCTCAATGGTTGCATCAGCTCAGATGTCAATGCAAGCTTGAAGTCATACTTTTTTTTTTTAACTTTTTATTTTGTATTGGGGTATACAGCTGATTACTTGTTGTGATAGTTTCAGCTGAACAGCGAAGGGGCTCAGCCATACATGTACATGTATCCATGTAGTGTCAATGACATGAAATATAGGGCTGAACCTTTAACGACAGGGGACTGCTTTTTATGAATTATGGTCCGACTGTATAAAGGAGCCCAAGCAGGAATTAAAAAAAAATAATGGCAGAGAGGTACATACGTGGACACACAGACCTGGGCAAACGCAGATTAAACACACATTGAGCAGCAGAAATGGGTTGTTCCATTTTCAGTCTCATCGGAATAAATACTTTTAAAAAGTCTAAAGTGATGTACATCATCATGTCAGCAGCGGATATCGCCAGTGATGTGAGATTTAGGCCCCCCGCCCCACTTTTGTTTATTTGCGTTTTCTAATATTTTTTGACTTTGTATGTATTTTCTATTTCTATCTGAAGATTGACTTAATACACTGGGTTGGATAATGGAGCAGTCAGCTTGCTCGTAGCCCGAGCTCAGCGCGGCGTGTGCGGGGTGCGGTTGGGCTATGCCCTGTGGTCCACCGCGCATGCGCCCCCGCGGGCCTGGGGATGGATGTGCTGACTCGCAGGCTTTGGAAGAAAGCTGAGCGCCGAAAAATTGATGCTTTTGAACTGTGGTGTTGGAGAAGACTCTGGAGAGTCCCCTGGACTGCAAGGAGATCCAACCAGTCCATCCTGAAGGAGATAAGTCCTGGGTGTTCATTGGGAGGACTGATGCTGAAGCTGGAACTCCAATACTTTGACCACCTCATGCGAAGAGTTGACTCATTGGAAAAGACCCTGATGCTGGGAGGGATTGGGAGCAGGAGGAGAAGGGGACGACAGAGGATGAGATGGCTGGATGGCATCACCGACTCGATGGGCATGAGTTTGAGTAAACTCTGGGAGTTTGTGATGGACAGGGAGGCCTGGCGTGCTGCGATTCAATGGGATTGCAAAGAATCGGACATGACTGAGTGACTGAGCTGAACTGAACTGAACTGAAGGTTCAGAGCATCTCCATGTGCGAGCGGTGGCTCGAGTACCCGCAACACTTCTGGGTTCAGAGAATCTGCCATGTACTTCTCCAGGGAGGAGTAGATCTCAGTAGCACGTGGCCAGTATAACTTTTCATTAACACGGAAACAGCTTCTTTTATGTGTGTGTGTCTATGTTTGCGTTTCAGGGAATCCTGTGGAGAAGGCAGCGTGAAGCTCCTGGAAGACAGGCTGGACAAGATGGGTTTCCAGCACAGCTGTATCGATGACTACCCGTAGGTGGCAGATTGTAATCCGTTGTTCGGTCGCTCAGTCGTGTCGACGCTTTGCAGCCCCATGGACTGACTGCAGCAGGCCAGGCTTCTGTGTCCTTCACGGTCTCCTGGAGCTTGTTCAGGCGCATGCCCCTCGAGTCTGTGGCACTGTCTAACCCTCTCATCCTCTGCCGCACCCTTCTCTGTTTGCCTTCCGTCTTTCCCAGCGTCAGGGTCTTTTCCAAAGAGTCGGCTCTTCACGTCAGGTGGCCAAAGTATTGGAGCTTCAGCTTCGGCAACAGTTATCAGTGCGTAGATTCAAAGAAGGAGCAGGGGGCTGTTGGAAAGGTGTTTCAGAGGTCAGCCCCAGAGGCCACGAACTGTGCCTTCCTGTTGTCACTGGATCTGGGAGCTGGTGGTGCTTTCCGGCTAGAGTTCCCCCGACCGCCTCCCCCCACTGTCCACAGCCCTTTTTAAGGACGCTTACAGGATGGACGGCAGCCCTGTATCCTTTGTGAGTGTCTGGTTTCCTCCTCACTCACTTCCCTGCATGGGGAGCCACCGGAACACGGGGACTGTGACCCGTGTTTCTCTGGATGCCGCACTACCCGTGATTTGTGTTAAGGGGACTTTGAGATACTTACAGAGAGACGCTTGGTGGCTGTGGACCAACTGAAAAGTCATCATAGCTACCATTTATCATGGACTTTATGGGCCAGGTACTTCATATACATGTAGTCAGAGATCATTTCAGGGTGCTCCTGATTCTTGGAAATGTAAGTAAGTTTGGCTCAAAGTCTGGGACGATTGAAAGCCCTCCCCCGGCCTGGGAATTCCTTACCTATCGCTTCCTGCCTCTCCTATATTGTATCGGCACCTGAGTTTGCAGTCCTGTTTGTTTCCCCAGGGGTTGGAGTCCAGCACTTCAGTGACTCGGGCTTTCCCGAAGGTTTGTGAGTGTGGCAGGGTGCACGTTACATCTGCAGCCTTTACCGGCGCCGCTGATTGTCCAGCTGGCCCTGCCGCCCTCTGGCCTTCTCAAAAGGGACCTGGTGACCTTCCCACCTGAGCAAAGCCCCCAGAAGTGTGGGTCTCCCCCTCCTCAGGCCTCCCCCCAGGAGAACAGGCCTATTCTTTTTCCACAGCTTGAAGCTGGACTGTTTTCCTCGTCTATTATTGCTAATGCTCTCAGAAGACTCTGAAGTTAATTAGGTGTTGTCATCAGCCTGTTTTGAACACAATGCAAAGCACATACTCTTGTTTTGGAAATATAATCTGTGTTCAGAAAAAAACAGAAACTGTAAGGATCCAGTTGGATGAATTTTCCCCAGGTCACTGTACACGTGTACCAGGATTAAGAGGCAGAGCATAACCAGCATCTCCTGTCTCTCCTTGGTCTCCCTTTCAGGCTCCCCATGTGCCTGTAGTAGGAACCACTCTGTGGACTTGTAAGAGCTTAGATTCGTTTTGTCTGTTTTATATAAATATATATCTGCTTTCTATAAAAATCCCCTTTTCATGAATGGGTAAATGAAAGATCAGAGAGGTTAAGCGAGTTTCCCAAGGTCACCACTCGCTGACACAGCTGAGTTTTGAACCCATCACTGTGTGACCCTGAAGCTTCCCCCTTTTCTTTCTACTCTAAGATTCCTCCTTCCTTACAGCATCAGCTTTTTGTAAATTAAATAAAAGGCAATTCTGATTCTAAAATCGCTCAGGGATAGGGGAAAAAAAAAGCATGGCTAAAAATCCCACAGTTATGACCACTTTGCTTTGGCCCAGGGACTTCCCCAGGAGGCTGTCTTTTTACAAGTCATCAGGTCAAGTGGGGGCCCAGGATTGCCTTCCGACTCACAGCTGTGAGCCTCAAGGTGTCAACCTGCTTTTCCTGAGTCACGTTGCCCCACCTAAGCTGGCCCCCGGCTCCGCCCTTGCACGCCTGGCTTAGCATTTCTGTACCACCCGTGGGCTGTCTGTGTTTTGGGGTTTTATTGCTCCTGGGAGCTCGGAGGAGATAACAACAGGCTTAACACAGGGTGAACAACCAGGGTTAGCAGATCACACTCAAGCCCAGATGTAAGTGAGAATGCCCTGCCCGTCAAATTTCAGGTGACACTGACCTCTGTGCCCCGGTGGTAGAACTTTCTCCCCAAGTCTTGCAGATTTTGGCAAGGTCTTTGTTCAAAGCCTCTCGTCTCCTGTTTTCTGCTTTGCACTGTATTGACCCACACTCCGTGAAACTCAGTGCATTTTGGTGGAAGAAGCAGGGAGGCATGACTGCAATACCAAGCTACTTTTTAAAAATTATTAATTATTTTTTGGCAGTGCTGGATCTTTGCTGCTGTGAGGCGGCTTTCTCTCATTGCAGCCAGCAGGGGATTGCTCTCTAGTTGCAGTGTTGGGGCTTCCTTTGTCAAACACGGGCTCCAGAGCGCAGGCTGAGCAGTTGGGGTGCTCGGGCTTAGTAGCCCTGCACCATGTGGAATCTTCCGAGACCAGGGGTCGAACCCGTGCCCCCTGCGTTGGCAGGCGGATTTGCAACCAGTGGCCTGCCAGGGAAATCCAATAACAGACTACTTTTGTTTAAAAAAAAAAAAAAAAAAAACTGTATCTGAACGGTGTCCTTTGAGGACTTAGAAAGTCCTGGTGGGGGGTGGGGTCACGTCTTCACCGCTACTCTTCCCTTCCTCCTGGCTCTCCTGGAACCCACATCCTCTCGCCTGGTGGTAGCCACGCGTTCCAGGAAGCAAATCCACTCAGAAGGACTGTGCAGATAGTGGAGCGCAGTTTATTACACCGGCGGGCCCAAGGCAGAGTCTCCTCTTAGCCAAGGACCCCGACCAGTTTTGTGAAAACCTTACACACCCTAAGTGTACGTGCACAGACCCACCTCCCCAAACTCCCTGAAACTTGTCTGAACAAGGGAAAAGAAAGATACAATCAAAGTTAACCAGTGATTCATATGCCTTAAGTCTAGTTAGTTAACAGTGGACAATTATTTATAGGCCTGTGGTCACACCCAGTAAGCATAATAGAATGTATGGTTCTATTCGGTTAGGCAGACAATTAGGGTATTCTTTTAGGTGACGGAGAGCCCTGGGGCTCTTCCTTCTGGGGGCCTGGTTTTCCAGTTGGAATGTTGTTTCCATACTTTCAGGGCAAAGAGCTCAAAGTCCACAGTCTGGCCCAAGATGGAGTCCTGCTTTCAAGGCAGAGCCTGTTCTGTTTCCTCCTTCAGCCTTACCGTGCACGCAGTTAGCTTTCTTCCCTGAAGCCGGGGTACCAGCCATCACTCACGTGCTTCAAGTTCAGCCTTCTGCCCAAAGTTCTTATCAACAGATTTTCCAAGCAAAGTTGTACGTCTTTACGGAAGTGGTTCCATGCCCAGGCTTTGGAGGGGAGGTTCAAGTTCAGCTCCTCCACTCACTACTGTGAGAACATGGGCACGTTCCTCTGGACGGCTTTCTCGACTGTACATCACAGATAACAATTTGTTGCTGCTCAGCTGCTCAGGTGTGTTGTACTCTTTGCGACCCCATGGACTGAATCATGCCAGGCTTCCCTGTCCATCCCCATCTCCCAAAGTTTGCACAAATTCATATCCCCTGAGTCTGTGATGCTGTCTAACTATCTCATCCTCTGCCACCCTCTTCTCCTCCTGCCTGCAGTCTTTTCCAGAATCAGGGTCTTTTCCAATGAGTTGGCCCTTCGCATCAGGTGGTCAAAGTATTGGAGCTTCAGCTTTAGCATCAGTCCTTCCAGTGAATATTCAGGATTAATTTGCTTTAGGATTGATTGGTTTGATCTCCTTAATACCTGCTTTGGTCAGTTGTTGTAAGGAGGGAATGACATCATCTATGTGAGATATTTAATACATAATCAGACTTTCTGGTACACAGTAAGTGCTCAACAAATGCCAGCTAATATTTTTGAAAAGAAACTGTGTCCTTCAAGGTCAGAGACTTTGTATCTCCAGTACATTGCAGGTTCCCCATAAACGTATGATGAAGGAAAGTCACTTGACTCATCCCTTAAATACTACTTCTTTTCATTTTGCAGACCAGTGAAGCTCTTACAGTGTCTGGAACACAGCACTCATCCTGCCTGTGCCTTAAGTTCGTAAGTAAATGTTTAACCTAACTTCCTTGCTTCCTGAAGATAGCCAGCCCTTACTATTTAAAGGACGCTGGTGGATCACAGTGTCATTTTATGCCCACTCCCTGAAATGCCCGGCTGCAGAGTAAGGTTGGAACTTATGCACTGCCCTGCTCTCCATCTCGGCGCTGCTGGGTCAGTGAAGGTTTGCCGAGCATCCATGCAGCTGAGCTGACCCCCACGTGTACCGTGGGAGCAAGTCCAGTCTGGCTGCACCAGTTACAGCATGAAGGCTGGACCTGGGGTGGCAGGACCACCTTTTAAAATTTACTTCTGTGGACCCCAGAAATGAAAGCTATTTTACCAGCAAAAGTGGGTTTATTTGTGGGGACCTCCCTGGTGGTCCAGTGGTTAAGACTTTGCCTTCCAATGCAAAAGGTGTGGGTTTGATGCTTGGCTGGGGGGTTAAGACTGCCCCCTTCTTGCCTCGTGATTTAAAAACCAAAACGTGCAACTGAAGCAGTATTATAACAAATTCAATAAAGACTTGAAAAATGGTCCACACACACAAAAAAACCCTTTTTTTAAAAAAAAAAAAAGAAAGTGAGTTTATTTGGGACTAGTAGAAGAATTGCAGTTTGGGATAAGCAAGCTATAGCAAAAGCCACAGGCAATACTGGAGGGGGTAGCCTTTCCCTTCTCCAGGGGATCTTCCCAACCCAGGGATCGAACCCAGGTCTCCCACATTGCAGGCAGATTCTTTAGCAGCTGAGCCGCAAGGGAAGCCCAATAAATGAAGGAGAGGGCTGTTATTTTATAGAGAGAAAGAGGAAGTTGGGAAGGGGTGTTTTGAAGGAGGGTCCACCAGAGAAAAGGTGATGACAGCTTCTCTTCGGTTGGGCTGCTGGGGTAGTCAGTTCTTACAGAAGGCGGCGTGCGCGAGTTCCGGCTGTGGCCTCTCACTGACGCCGTGTTCCTGTCCTTGGATCTTTTGAGGTCTGTAGTTGATGCGTCTGTGACTGTTGTGCCTGGCCCTGCCTGAGAGCGCCCCCTTCTGGCCTCCTGCCTCCGTTTTAGGGGTGAGGTTTCCCTTGACGAGGTTTCACGTTTCTTCACCCTGATATATTTTAAAATCATATTAGACTTTTTGAAACGATAATGCATGTGCATAGGACGAAATTCAAAATTACAAAAGGGCAGAAAAAGTGAAAACTCTTTCTTCCTCTGTTTCTGGTTACTCAGTTTCTGTGTGTGGCTGTGCTCAGTTGGGTCCGACTCTTCACGACCCATGTAGCCCGCCAGGCTCCTCTGTCCATGGGATTTCCCAGGCGAGAATACTGGAGTGGGTTGCTACTTCCTTCTCCAGGGGATCTTCCTGACCCAGGGACGGAACCCGCTCCGCTTGCGTCTCTTGCATTGGCAGCCGGATTCTTGCCGACTGCACCACCCGGGAAGCCCCATTCCCTTACCCAGAGGCAACTACTGTTTCTAGTTCCTTTTGTGTCCTTCTAGAATATTCTGTGTTTGTTAGAACACACAAACACGCAGATACAGACACGTTTCTCTTTTTCATTTCATACAAATGATAGCAGACACAGAACTCTGCAGCTTGCTTTTTCATATAATGGTTCTTACTGTCATTCCCCTTCCTGCCGTATTCTATTGTATGTATGTCGTGATTCTTTTTTTTCGTTTTAACATGGGAGATACTCTCTCTTTGTCTGGAGTATAGCCTATTAATAATGTTGTGATAGTTTCGGGGGGCAGCAAAGGGACTCAGTCACACAGATGCATGTATCCATTCTCCCCCAAGCCCCCCTCCCATCCCGGCTGCCACATAACGCTGAGCAGAGCTCCATGTGCTATTCAGTAGGTCCTTGTTGGTTCCACTTTATTATTATTTTATTCTATTTATTTATTTTTTTGGTTCCACTTTTAATGTAGCATTGGCACACATCATGATTTAGCCCATTACCCATGGGTGGACATGTAGACTGCTTCCAAAAGTGAAAGTGAAGTTGCTCAGTCCTGTCCGACTCTTTGCGACCCCATGGATGGCAGCCTAAGAGGCTCCTCTGTCCATGGGATTTCCCAGGCAAGAATACTGGAGTGGGTTGCCATTTCCTTCTCCAGGAGATCTTCCCTACCCAGGGATTGCACCCGGGTCTCCCGCTTTACTGTCTGAGCCACCAGGGAAGTCTATTAACAGTGAAGATGATGATTTCTTTTTTTAAAATTAATTTATTTTCAGGTCAGTTCAGTTGCTCAGTCGTGTCTGACTCTTCGCAACCCCGTGAATCACAGCACACCAGGCTTCCCTGTCCATCACAAACTCCCGGAGTTTACCCAAACCCATGTCCATTGAGTTGGTGATGCCATCCAGCCATCTCCTGTGTCATCCCCTTCTCCTCCTGCCCCCAATCCCTCCCAGCATCAGGGTCTTTTTCAGTGAGTCAGCTCTTCTCGTGAAGTGGCCAAAGTGTTGGAGTTTCAGCTTCAGCAACAGTCCTTCCAGTGAACACCCAGGACTGATCTCGTTTAGGATGGACTGGTTGGATCTCCTTGCAGTCCAAGGGACTCTCAAGAGTCTTCTGCAACACCACAGTTCAAAAGTATCAATTCTTCTGCGCTCAGCTTTCTTCACAGTCCAACTCTCACAATGTATTTTAATTAGAGGCGAATTACAATATTGTGGTCATTTTGCCATACATCAACATGAATCAGCTGTGGGTGTACAGGTGTCCTGAACCCCCTCCCACCTCCCTCCCCACCCCATCCCTCTGGGTTGTCCCAGAGCACCAGCTTTGAGTGCCCTCCTTCATGCCATGAACTTGCACTGGGCATCTATTTTACATATGATAATACACATGTTTCAATGCTCTTCTCCCATATTATCCCACCCTCGCCTTCTCCCACAGAGTCCAAAAGTCTGTTCTTTACATCTGTGTCTCTTTTGCTATCTTGAATACAGGGTTGTCGTTACCGCCTTTCTAAATTTCATATATATGCATTAATATACTGTATTGGTGTTTTTCTTTCTGGCTTACATCACTCTGTATAATAGGCCCCAGTTTTATCCACCTCATTGGAACTGACTCAAATGCGTTCTTTTTCATGGCTGAGTAATATTCCACTGTGTATATGCACCACAGCTTCCTTATCCATTCGTCTGCTGATGGACAAGATGATTTCTTTTCCTCTATTCCCATTTCCTCTCAGTTACTTCTTTCCACATTTTGGTCCATTTCTGCCCGAACATCTCGGTACACACCTATGTTACCAGACAAAGATGTGAGTTTGTTCATCTGTTTGTTTTTCATTTGGTCTTATTTTCATTTATTTACTTGCCTTTTCAGAAAAGTTACTTATTTTTAGTTGGAAGATAATTGCTTTACAATATTGCGTTGATTCCTGCCGTACATCAGCGTGAATCAGCCATAGATACACATATGTCCCCTCCCTCTTGAGACTCCGTCCTGCCTCCCAGCCCATTGCACACCTCCGGGTGGTCACAGAGCCCCGGGTGTGAGCTCCTCATATAGTAAGTTCCTGCTGGCTGTCTGTTTTACCTCTGGTGATGCATCTGTTTCCGTGCCACTCTCCCAGTTTGTCCCACGTTCTCCTTCCCTGCCGTGTCCACTAGTCTCTTCACTGTGTCTGCATCTCCATGCTCTCCTACAAATAGGTTCCTCAGAACCATCTTTCTAGATTTCATACATATGTGTTAATATATGATAGTTGTTTTTCTCTTTCTGACTTACTTCACTCTGGTAGGCTCTAGGTTCATCCACCTCATTAGAACTGACTCAAATGCCTTCTTTTTCATGGCTGAGTAATATTCTATTGTATATATATATAACACAACTTCTTTATCCATTCATCTGTCAGTGGATGTCTAGGTTGCTTCCATGGCCTAGTTATTGTAAATAGTGCTGTAGTGAACATTGGGTTGCATGTGTCTTTTAGAATTGTGGTATGTGCCCAATAGTGGGAGTGCTGGATCATCTGGTAGTTTCATTCCTAGTTTTTAAAGGAATCTTCATACCGTCTTCCATAGTGGCTGTACTCGTTTGCATTCCCACCAACAGTGCAAGAGGGTTCCCTTTTCTCCACACCCTCTCCAGCATTTATTGTTTGTAGAGTTTTTGAGGATGGCCCTTCTGACTGGTGTGAAGTGATACCTCATTGTAGTTTTGATCTGCATTTCTCTAACAATCAGTGACGTTGTGCATGTTTTCATGTACTTCTTGGCCATAAGTTAAAAAGAAAAACAAATGTCGTGTATTGATGCATATATTGTGGAATCTAGAAAAATGGTACAGATGAACCCGTTTGCTGGGAAGGAGTAGAGACACAGATGCAGAGAATGGACGTGTGTGGATATGGTGGGGGAAGGCGGGGGGAATGAATGGGGAAATTGGGATTGACTTGTATACACACTACCGTGAATGGAGTGGCAGTGAAGGAAACAAGGGTTTCATATGATCAGTACCTGCGCGTGACCCTGGAGTGGCCGGCGAGGTTAAGGTCCTCCCTGCAGGGCTGCTCATCACTGTACCTGCGCGTGACCCTGGAGTGGCCGGCGAGCTTAAGGCCCTCCCTGCAGGGCTGCTCGTCACTCCCTGTGAATTGGGCACGAGTGTTTTTTTTTTAATTTTTAATTTTTTTTTTTATTTGTAGTGAATTTTGTCATACATTGGAATGAAACAGCCATGGGTTTACATGTGTTCCCCATCCCGATCCCCCCTCCCACCTCCCTCTCCACCCGCTCCCCCTAGGTTTTCCCAGTGCACCAGGTCCGAGCACTTGTCTCATGCATCCAACCTGGGCTGGTGATCTGTTTCATCCTAGATACTGTACTTGTTTCGATGCTGTTCTCTTGAAACATCCCACCCTCTCCTTCTCCCACAGAGTCTAAAAGACTGTTCTATAAATCTGTATTTTTTTTTTCTGTTCTGCATATAGGGTTATTATTAACATCTTTCTAAATTCCATATATATGTGTTAGTATATTGTAATGGTCTTTATCTTTCTGGCTTACTTCACTCTGTATAATGGGCTCCAGTTTCATCCATCTCATTAGAATTGATTCAAATGAATTCTTTTTAATGGCTGCGTAATATTCCATGGTGTATATGTACCACAGCTTCCTTATCCATTTGTCTGCTGATGGGCATCTAGGTTGCTTCCATGTCCTGGCTATGATAAACAGGGGCACGAGTGTTTTTGAGGCCTCTCACAGGAAGGGAAAGAATAAACGAGGGCCTGGGTCTTCGCTTTCCTCTCCTGAGAATGAAATCCACCCTCCTTTCTCTGCTTAACAGATATCTCAAAGGCAGCACATTCCAAACTGGACTCCTGAATTTACACACTGTGTTGGGCCGAGTCATGCATCTAAAGATGTGCAGGTCCTAATCCCTGGAATGTGTGGATTTTACTTTATGTTACAAAAGGGGCTTTGCAGATGTAAGAACGTAAGGATCTTGAGATGGGGAGACAGTTCTGGACTGTCCCGGTGGGCCTTGTATGTAATGTAAGTGTCCTGACAAGAGGGAGTCTGAGGAGGCTTGGTTCAAGAGGAGCAGAAGGCACTGGGATCATGGAAGCAGAGCCTGGAAGCCTAGCAGACAGATAGCCGAGCATGTGTGCTGAGCCGTGTCCAGCTGTCCTCAGCCCCATGGACTGTAGCCCACCAGGCTTCTCTGTCCTTGGGATTTCCCAGGCAAGAGTGCTGGAGTGGGTTACCATTTCCTTCTCCAGGGGATCTTCCCAGTGGTGCACTTTAAAAATATATTTTCAATTAATTAACTAGCTTTTTTGCTACACTGGGTCTTTGTCACTGCGCCTGGGCTGCTCTCGTTGCGGCGAGCAGGACTTGCTGTGGGGCTCATCTTGCTGAGGAGCACGAACTCTGGGCGCAGCAGATGTGTGCCCGGGCTTGGCTGCCCTGCAGCAAAGTCTGCAACACACACGGGGCTCTGTTTAAAAACAGGTTAAAAATGAGTAGACAGCGTATGTCGGTTATGTCTCCATAAAGCTGGGGGTGGTGGGAAACCATGTCAACAACACGGGAAGATTCTCACAGACAAGTAAGAAATATGGAGTGAACAATCTTATTGGCTTATAAGTTAATGGCCAAAAATTCAGTGTGTGAGTAATCTACAGGACTGGTGAGGCTACGAGGAAGCAGACATTCGTGTTACTGACATAAGGGCGTGCTGTGTCAGGGTTCAAAGGAGAAAATCCAATTTCTCATCTTGGCCCCAGTTTACTGTTCAAGATGTGTTCCCCTACTCCGGCTTGGCCCTAGGTCACAGAGCTACAAGAGCAAATTTCACTTGCTTAGGAATAGTGGAGAAAAGGGCTTTTCATCTGAAGAAATTCAGAATCTAACGAGCAGTTGTTGATACAAAGCCAAGTTATAGTACTTTTGTGGTAAGTTTAGTAACAATCTGTATTTTTCTGATATTGAACTTATTTATAACATTTTAGAGGATTTGGCATGTAAGAATAGCTCTTGGAATAGCCCCGTGATTTCAATATAAATTTAACTTTTAAATAACTGATTTTATTTATTTATTTTTTCCTTTTTTTTTCTATTTATTTTTATAAGTTGGAGGCTAATTACTTTACAATATTGTAGGGGTTTTTGCCATACACTGACATAAATCAGCCATGGATTTACATGTATTCCCCATCCTGATCCCCCCTCCCGCCTCCCTCCCCATCGCATCCCTCTGGGTCTTCCCAGTGCACCAGCCCCGAGCACTTGTCTCATGCATCCAACCTGGGCTGTAGACTTAGGATTTTTAGTTGAAAGGTATAAGAGACTTTTACTTTTTTAAATCAGTTGTTGTTGCTGTTCATCTGCTAAGTTGTCTCTGACTCTTTGTGGCCCCATGGACTACGGCATGCCAGGCTCCCCCGTTCTTTAAATCAGTACTGGAATGTTTAAGAGAATTAAGATTAAAGTTTATACATTTGTTAAATTTACTAGCATCAAGTATTTGAGAAGATTATGCTCACTTGAAGTCACTTAACAATATTTTATAAAGAAAATGTAATATTTTAAAATGTAAGTTTAAAGTAATCTAACCTAAAATAACTTGAGCTTAAAATGTCCTGGAAATTAGAATAACTTTGAAGTCCCCTTAGAAGTTATTATCAGAGTTTGGCTTTTAAATTAGAACAAGACTATTCATAAATGAAATAGAAAAAGTGTATGGGAAAGTCAAGATTTTGAATTTATTAATTTAATAGCTAGAATTAATTTTTAAAACCAAAGTAACTGCAAGTAATGTGTTTTTCCCTCTGCATAAATGCTGTCCTCAAGCACAACCCCACATTGGCCTGAAAAGCTTAAGCTAAACGTGTGACAAGTCAGTGCGGAGAACGTGGACCCAAACATGTAAAGTGAAAGAAAACAAAACTATATTTCTGTTTGTGCATGATACTGAATGTAAATGGTAGAAATGGATCTGAGACGATAAACTAACAGTGATTATTCCTTCTAGGGAAGGGAGTGAGAACTGGGAAAAGGTGACGGGAGAACCACTTCTACTGTGCTTAGTTCTGTATTATTTTATTTTCTTAAAAAGTAAGAATAAGTTTATCTCTGTCTTAATAGGTTAATTATTTAAAAGCAAAAACTAATCAGTTTTGAATGAACGAAGTCTAGAAGAGAAACTGAGTCAGGTTGCAGTTATAGAAAATGTCCAGCAGGCGGAGCCACGGCACACTTTTGTGGACTGCTGGCGATTCCTTTAGCGGAAAAGGGTGGTCAGCCCTCACGTGGCGTAAGCAACAGTAAGCCACTAGTAGAGAGCCAGGGAATAGAGACGTCAGATTGTTTCATAATTTTAAAACGCTATCTTTGATGGGTTTCAAAGAATTTGTTAGTTCTGTTTTTAAAAATCTGGAGGTCAGATCCTAGTCACTATGGCCATAGGCCAGAGCCTCTCCCAATGTTTTTCCGTCATCACGTATCAACTGGTTTTTCATCACCAGTTAAACTCTAGTGGTGTAATATCCATCAGTAGATATTACTGAACTTGGGTGACTTTATGGTGCAGCCATACAGTCAGAATTCACCCAGGAGGAAGGATGAGTACTTCCATAGGTAGCAGTCTGGAAGCATGTCCAAGATGTCGTGTTGGGTGAAGAAACAAGTTGTAGATTCCATTTGTGCTTAGATGAAAGGATGTGTTAATATATGTGCGTGCATGTGGGAGTATCCTGAGAGGACAGCTCAAACTATCAAGAATTATCTCTATGCAAAGTGGGAATAGGGAGGCCTGGGTAGGGAAGATCCCCTGAAGGAGGGCATGGTGACCCACTCCAGGATTCTTGCCTGGAGAGTCCCCTGGACAGAGGAGCCTGGTGGGCCCCAGTCCATGGGGTCGCAAAGAGTCGGGCATGACTTAGGGACTGAACAACAAAGGAGCTTTCACTTTTCACTTTGTGAATTTCTGTGCTATTTATTTATCTTGAATTTGTTTATTATTTTCGGCTGTGCTGGGTCTACACTGCTGTGTGTGCGTGGGCGTTCCCTAGTTGTGGTGAGGGGGATCACTCTCCAGCCGTGGTGCTCAGGCTTCAACAGTTGTGGCTAACGGTCTCAGCTGGCCCATGGCACGTGGGATCTCCCCGGGGCAGGGGTCCAACCTCTGTCCCCTGCGTTGGCAGGTTCTCCACCACTGGGCCACTGGGGAAGTCCCTTTCTGGACCACTTAGATTTCCCTGCAGGGTGCATGTGTATTTTCGAAAGTAGGTGTCACCCATCAATACTGACTTTTCTTTTTTTCTGTTTTCTTTTTAATTTGCAGGGCAGCAGCGTCTACTCAAAAGGAAGCCTTTTATGCAGAACAAGGTGCCTACTTTATCTTTCCTCTCTTAGCAGCTTTCACTTCAGTTGCTCAGATGTAACTAGAAACTCAGTTATGCTGCCCTAAGTGGCCTGCAGACCTGGCCTTGCTCAGTCATCCTTGTTCTGTATACACCAAATGGTTCCGTTGTCTAAAGAAGCTTCCTGCTGGGAGAGCAATGTTCTGAAATGGTTGTGAATGATATACATGCTCAGGATTTCAGCAATATCTAGTTCTATTTAGCTGGTTAAAAACAACTGTATTAGAGCAGACTTAGTTATTATTTTCTTGTTTTCATAATACAATGCACTGAGACACAGACTGTCTTTTATGTAAGCAAACACTTTAAGAAAATTTTAGTACAACTGTGTATATATTTTCATATATTCTTACACCACCAGCAGGGCATACTGCCTGTTTGTTGAATCTTCATATTCAAAGATGTTTGGCAGGCAAAGAGTTATGTATGAAGGTGTCCATTTAATGGTTATTTATAATGAGGGGGAACTAAAAATTCTAATAATAGGGAACTCTTTGCATATGGTTTAGTATATCTGTAGGATGGCCTATCATTCAAATAGGAAAAGTTACGCTTATCAGTCCAGCTGTCCTTCAGCCAGTGAATGGAGGTGCTAACCGTGGTACAGTGGAATACTACGCAGCAATAAAAAGTGACCAGCTATGGATAAGTGAAGCTTTGAGAGTGAGTCTCAACGGCACTGTGCCAAGCAAAAGAAGCCAGATCAAAAGGCTACATACTATATAATTCTATCTACAGGACATTCTGAAAGAAGCAAAATTATAGGAATGGAGTACTTTTCAGCCTCAGCGTTAAGACTTGAGAGGGCGCTAACTAAAAAGGACCCCTGCAGGGGCTTTAGTGGGAATGACAGATGGTTCTGGCTCTTGCCTGTGGTGGTGGTAACAGGAATCTATGTGTTTGTCAACTCTCCTTCCAGTTTTTTTCAGAATTGCCTGCAAAGGAGTCATTTCATTGTATATAAATTATTTTCAAAGAACATTTCATGCCACATAAAAAATGTCAATGATAAGTGTAAGATGTAGGACATGAAATTGTTTCTCATATGATCCGTTTGTCAAATAAAATACAAATGTATCTAAAAAAAAATACAAATGTAACACATCAGTGTGTGTGTATTACCTATACATACTTAAATGAATGAATCAGACCAATCAATCCTGAATATTCACTAGAAGGACTGATGCAGAAGCTGAAGCTCCAATACTTTGCCCACTTGATGTGAAGAGCTGACTCATTGGAAAAGACCCTGATGCTGGGAAAGATTGAGGGCAGGAGGAGAAGGGGGCGACAGAGGATGAGATGGTTGGATGGCGTCACTGCCTCAACATGAATTTGAGCAAACTCCAGGAGATGGTGAGAGACAGGGAAGCCTGGTGTCTGCAGTCCATGGTCACAAATAGGCACGACTTAGGAACTGAACAACAAAATGAACGAAAAGAAGTGTTAATCACTCAGTCATGTCTGACTCTTTGCAACCCCATGGACTGTAGCCTGTCAGGCTCCTCTGTCCGTGGAATTCTCCAGGCAAGAACACTGGAGTGGGTTGCCATTTCTTTCTCCAGAGGATCTTCCTGACCCAAGGATTGAAAAGAAGCCCAAATGAAGAGCAGTAATCTCTGCAGAATGGTCTTCTCAGTGATTCCTGTTCTTGACTTTTGATGTTTTGTGTTTTCCAAATTTTCTCTAATAAGCTCACCTCCCTTTTCTAATCAGGAAAAGAAAAATAAACCCACCTCTGTGTCTGTTCATTTAACACAAAACACAACATTTCCAGAAGAAGAAAACAAAACCAGAAGTTGTCGTGAACACTTCTCTGTGCTTGCTCCATATTTTTTTCACAGAGATGGGGTGTGGGAGGTTCAGATGTGAGAACCAGCGTAATATGATGCCCCGGTGCCCGTAAGTGGTAATGGGAGCTTTCACTTTCTGTCATTTCCTGTAACCCTGTGGAGAGAAAAAGAACTGCCCATCGCAGGCAGAGCTGGTCCTCGAATGTGCTCACGTGAGAGCAGGGCTCTCTCTTCCTCCTGACTCCACTCCATCTCTTTGTAAACCCTTGCCCAGAGTCTGACGGTCATCGTGTATAACATGTGTTTACAGTTCAACCTCGTGCGTCTCTAGAGGGCAGCTGAGATGCTGCCGCGGGCCTGTCTCACTGGCAATGATCACAGGTCTCCTAGTCAGCTCCCTGTCTGCCCGTCTCTTTCTCCCCTGGCTCCTCCTCATTGCCCACCACTACCCCTCTCTCGTGGGGTCCACACCCTCATCCACCCCTCCCCATTGTGCTCACTCCAGGGTTCAGGAGAGGCCAGGTTCCTTGATCACTAATATCAGTCAGCTTTATCACCATCATCATCACCGTCTTCGTAAGCTTCAATATCATCGCCATCACCAAACCAGTCATTGTTATCTACGTTAATAATTCATGTAGTTCTCATTACTCTCCTCATTACTATCTCATTCTATCTCATCCCCATTACTGTCTAATCTTTGCAGATGAAAAAATCAAGGCTTGATAAGGTTAAATCACTTTTTTCAAGGTCACCCAGTTAGTCATGGAGGGGAAGTGGTACAACGAGGTGGATTGACTAGAGTTGGGGTGCCTTCCCATCTGCTGCACTAAATAAGTCCCCAGGAATGTTAAAAAGCAAAACAAACAAACAAACATCTTGGATTCTGTTCCAGAAACCTCTGAACTCACTCTCCCTTCTTGTTTCCACTTTCTTAGTCTTCTTAGATCTCCAGCCCTACACTCCACCTGCCGTTTCTGTTTTTGCTTCTCCGTTATACTCTGACAGGAGAAATCGTCTCTCTTGTCCCAAACTGGGCTCCCCTTTCTTCTCCCCTTTTTTCTCCACTTGTATCTGTCCTCCTCAGCTCAGCACATTTAAGGACACTTGTCAGGGTAACACGCCTTCTATCACTCCTTCCCAGAGCGGACATTGCTGGACCCCTACTCAGACCACCTGAGCCCTGTAGGTGGGAATTAGACTTACAGCTCGAATCCTTCCAGGTTTGCAGACGAGCGTGCGGAATTCCCAGCGTCAAGGTGTTTTCTTGCTTTCCATAGCTGAGGCCCCATGGGTTTTGGAGAAGCCTGGTATGGATGGTTGAATCTTGAGATGTTTTTTTCTTTTTATAGAAATGTTGAATGCATGTATCCTTTGTCATGAAATACCGGGTTATGGATGTCTTACTTTAGCTCCGGAGAATACATCTGACCAAAGTTTTATAGAAGAAAGAGACAAAAGGAAAGAAAGAAAGAAGGAAGAAAGAAAACCTTCCCTGTAGTGTTTCACACTTCTGTCCCAGTTCACTCACCATAACAACCCACGTCCTGTGACAAGAAGTACAGCATTCTGAAGAGAGCAAGCTTGCCAAAGCAACTTTTGTTCCTAGTTCAGCTTTGGCATTCATCCTTTGTCCTTCTTTGTGTAGGTCCCAGAATTTTATGATATCTCCCTTCCCTACCCAATGAGCTTTGATAGGTTTCCAGGTGGATCCAGACCTTACCAGTTATCTTATTACTGAGGACTATCACTTGGGTTACCACTTCTCACCATGTCCAGCAACAGTAGGTTAGACAAGTGTCCAAACAACATAAATCTGGTCAACCAGAAGGAACGACAGACATTGTGATCCACGCAGTTACACAAGGACGCATGCTCAGAGAGGCCCATGCTTGGTCTAACGGCTCTGTCTTTAAATCCTTAATTTTTGGATAAGGAACTCAGCACTTTAATTTTTCACTGGGACCTACGAATTATGTAGCTGGTCCTGAGTGGAAGGAAGGCATTCCAAGACAGAGTGGGTCTTGGGCTGTCTAAGGTGGCCCTATTAATACGTAAGGAACAGATGATAGAGGCTCTGGCTGTACTCAGTCTTGGAAAACAAAGCATACTTGGCTACAGGTTTCCAGTGCTTGGAGTAGAAAATGGCAACCCACTGCAGTATTGTTGCCTGGAGAATCCATGGACAGAGGAGCCTGGCGGGCTACAGTCCGTGGGGCTGCAAATAGTCAGACATGACTGAGCAACTGAACATATACATTCCAGTGTTTAATGGGAGCTGAAAACATCCCTGTTGGTACCTCCTGATCATATTTCATGTGCCTGGGAAATTTTTTACCTTCTAAGTCCCATGTTCCCAAGAAAGAAACTAGTAGCAGGGTTTCCCAGTCTCCCTTGAAGCCAGGGTGCAGACACGTGACTTGTACTCACTGGCCAGGTACTCATATATGAGACTTCATATACATCTGTATCTGCCCTCTCACAAGCCCAGGGACCTGTGCTGTGCTTAGTTGCTGAGTCGTGTCCGACTCTTTGTGACCCCATGGACTGTAGCTCACCAGCCTCCTCTGTCTATGGGGATTCTCCAGGCAAGAATATTAGAGTGGGTTGCCATGCGCTCCTGCAGGGAATCTTCCCATCCCAGAAATAGAACCCAGGTCTCCCGCAGTGCAGGCAGATTCTTTACCAGCTGAGCCAAAGGGACTAGATGTGGCATGAAAAATAATTAACCATCACTGTGCCACACGGCCTGACCAGTCAGAGCAGACACCAGGTGTCCTAATCAGGAAGGTCACTAGCATTAGCAGCAGCAGCCATTCAGGGATGGGGTTAACTCTGCTCATTTTATCTTCAGCCTCTGGCCCAGTGCTTGACACCTAAAAGATGCTCCATACGATTTCCCTGGTGGTACAGTGGATTGCAGCCATGAAATTAAAAGACACTTACTCCTTGGAAGGAGTTATGACCAACCTAGACAGCGTATTAAAAAGCAGAGACATTACTTTGTCAACAAAGGTCCGTCTAGTCAAGGCTATGGTTTTTCCCATAGTCATGTATGGATGTGTGAGTTGGACTATAAAGAAAGCTGAGCACTGAAGAATTGATGCTTTTGGACTGTGGTGCTGGAGAAGACTCTTAAGAGTCCCTTGGTCTGCAAGGAGATCCAACCAGTCCATCCTAAAGGAGATCAGTCCTGGGTGTTCATTGGAAGGACTGATGCCGAAGCTGAAACTCCAATACTTTGGCCACCTGATGCGAAGAGCTGACTCACTTGAAAAGACCCTGATGCTGGGAGGGATTGAGGGCAGGAGAAGAAGGGGACAACAGAGGATGAGATGGTTGGATGGCATCACTGACTCAATGGACATGGGTTTGGGTGGACTCCGGGAGTTGGTGATGGACAGGGAGGTCTGGCGTGCTGCGATTCATGGAGTCACAGAGTCAGACACGACTGAGCAACTGAACTGAACTGAACAGTGGATAAGAACAGCCTGCCAATGCAGGGACGTGATGAGTTCAATCTGTGTTCAACTACTGAGCCTGAATACAGCAACTACTGAAGCCCAGGAGCTTAGAGCCTGTGCTCCACAACCAAAGAAGCCAGCACAACGAGAAGCCTGTGCACTGCGGGGAAGAGTCGCCCCCATCCTGTGCAGCTAGGGAAAGCCCTCGCAGCAATGAAGTCCTAGAACAACCAGAAAGAATGAGACGATAAATTTTAAAAAGATGCTCAGTAGCAATCCCTGTGGGTAAATGATTGTTCTCTGTTGTTGATCCTAGATTTGCTCCACAGCTTTTTCGGACCTAAGGTGTTGGACCCGTTGTGACTTCCTAGCCTGCCCTGTCTCAGGACGTGGACGCCAGTGAGCCTTGCCTCCTGAAGTTCCTGGTCATGCTTTCTAACTTCCAGGCCCAGCAGACACTCGGCACCTGGTGGAAGAGTGAACGCCTTCCTTCGATCCAGGACACTCTGGGGGCCATGGTGTGATGGGACACCCGCTCGAGAGGGAGCAGAGAGGGCTGGGAGCAAGGTCAAGCTCAGGAGGGGTAAGTGAGCAGAGTATGGCAAGAAAGATGGCAGAGAAACAAAACCCAAGAAGACCTGGAATGATGTAGAATGTTTACGGTGCGGCCACGGCTATGAATCGTAAGAGTGACATCAGTGTCTTAGAGAGGCTGTGCCCAGCTGGGCTTCCCTCTCGGCTCAGTTGGTAAAGAATTGGCCTGCAGTGCAGGAGACCTGGGTTCAATCCCTGGGTTGGGAAGATCCCCTGAAGAAGGGAAAGGCTACCCACTCCAGTGTTCTGGCCTGGAGAATTCCATGGACTGTACAGTCCATGGGTTGCAAAGAGTTGGACACGACTGAGCGACTTTCTCTTTCACCCATTGGGCACCATCAGACCAAGGACTTGCCATGAGCCAGACGAGTCCTGCTGCCTCACTCCTTATGTCTCCAATGGGTTGGTCTCTCTGTTGATATTCCTTCCTGCTCTGCCATCTTTGTCAGATTTTAAGCCCCTTAGGCCTCAGGGCTTCCCAGATGACTCGGTGGTAAAGAATCTGCCTGCCAATGCAGGAGACAGGGGTTCAATCCCTGGGTCAGGTAGATCCTCTGGAGAAGGGAATGGCAACCCACTCCAGCCTTCTCGCCTGGAAAGTCCCATGGAAGGAGGAGCCTGGTGGACTATGGTCCATGGGGTCACAAAGAGTCGGACACAACTGAGTGACTGAGCATGCACGCATACGGCTTAAGCATTACCTTGTGGGGGAGCAAAATTTTCCTCCCTGTAATGTCTCTTTAGCATGTGGATTATTTTGAGCTGAAAAGAATCAAGATGCAAAAGAGTCAGGAAGAAACCTTGAAATTCCTCCTAACTGCCTTAAAGAATTTAGATGGAGGGGGTTCTCTAGAATAGAGCTATCACCAGAGATATCCACAAAGATCTGGGCTCGGTGTGGGTAGGGGAACTCGACAGGGCTTAGAGATCAGAGCCCACTCTGTGACCCACTGTCTCTGCGTGACCCACTATCTCTGCGTGACCCATTGTCTCTGCGTGACCCAGCAAATACGCGTTTACCAGACATTTGCTTGGCTATTTCCTGTGAATTGCACTTTTACCCTTTGAGGTTCCCAACCACTACCCCACACATCCTCTTTTATCTTTAGCTGAAGATTTTATTTCAAGTGAAGGCTTCAATTCCTTTGGTGAGTGCCTTAGTTTATCTGGGCCTCTCCCAGGTATACTAAAGAAAGTGAAGTTGCTCAGTTGTGTCCAACTCTTTGCGACCCCATGGACTGTAACCTATCAGGTTCCTTTGACCATGGGATTCTCCAGGCAAGGATACTGGAGTGGGTTGCCGTTTCCATCTCCAGGGGATCTTCCTGACCCAGGGATCGAACCCGGCTCTCCTGCATTGCAGGCAGACGCTTTACCATCTGAGCCACCAAGAATATATACTAAACTTCTGTTTGACTGTCTCCCGTTGCTCCGTCTTGCATCTATTCTGTTCTCAGTCTGACCAGAAGCACCTAGAAGGGTGGAGGAAAATTTCTGCCTACCGACAATCTCCTGAGGCCTCTGTTTCCTCTGCTGCCAGGGCCTTGGTTGTTCTTTGCTGCCCCAGCCCCTGTGAATTTTCCTGACACAGTCCATCTGCCCTGTCTTGTCATCACTGGGACTGTGTTTTTTCTGAAGACTTACACATCATTTCCTCCCCGGCTCAGCCTCGACTGGGTAAAGTGGACACTTCACGTGTGGCTTTAATGAGAAAGTAGACTTGTGAATGAACTGGCTTCAGAGAAGAAAACACAGGGTGGGTGACTCTTTGATTTTCTTTTAATGTAAATTTTGTTGGAGGATAGCAGGGGTGGTACAAGGGAAGGTTAAAAGCATCGTATATCACTTTTCTTTCTTTTTTTAAAAAAACCTTTTTATTTTGCATCAGAGTATAAGCCAATTCCCTGGTGGCTCAGGGGTAAAGAATCTGCCTGCAATGCAGGAGAGGCGAGTTCGATCCCTGAGTCGGGAAGATCCCCTGGAGGAGGAAATGGCAACCCACACTAGTGTTCTTGAAAACTCATGGACAGCCTGGGAAAACTCACGGACAGAGGAGCCTGGCAGACTGCGATCCATGGGGTCGCAAAGAGTCAGACACGACTGAAGCGACTGAGTATGTACGCAAAGCCGATGAACAACACTGTGATAGTTTCAGGCGGACAGCGAAGGGACTCAGCTATACACACACACACACATACACACACACACATACATAACACACACACACATACACACACATGTATGCGCACACACACACGTACACACACATGTATGCACACACATACACACACACATACACACATGTGTGCATTCTCCCCCCATCCAGGCCGCCGTGTAACACGTACATACATACACGCATACACACACACGTGTGCATTCTCCCCCCATCCAGGCCACCGTGTAACACGTACATACATACATGCATACACGCACACGTGTGCATTCTCCCCCCATCCAGGCTGCCATGTAACACATACATACATACATACACACGTGTGTGCATTCTCCCCCCATCCAGGCCGCTGTGTAACGCTGAGCAGAGGCCCCTGAGCTGCACAGTAGGCTCTGGCTGGTTATCCATTTAAAATAGAGAAATATCATAGGACATCCCTTATATGTGGAATCTAAAAAGAATGATAGGAAGGAAATTATTTACAAAACGAGAACAGATTCACAAAACAGGTGTTCTTAGAGAACACACTTATGCTTGGGGGCGGGGGGATGGGGAGAAGGGACAGTGAGGGAGCTGGGGTTGACACGCACACACTGCTGTATTTGCGATGCATATTTCTGCTCTACTTTAGTGAAACGTGAAATGTGTGATATACTCTAGAGTGGGTGAGGGGAGCAGGAGGGAGCATGACAAGAGGTGTAAGAACTTGGGGTTCCTAGAAAGGAAAAGAAAGACCCCTTCCGACTCTCAATTCAGCTTGTCTCAGGGCTAGCCAGCTCCTCAGGCTAATCCCACGGAAGCCGGGCCAAGAGCATCTATTAGGCCAGGCTTGGAGAACACAGCGTCCACTGCCTTTGGGTTGCCTGGGTAACCAGTGGGTTCGCACAGTCTCTCACCGCACGCTGATCTGTGACTCCACTAGATGCTGTCATTTTGAGCTCCGTGGAAAAGAAAGGGATTTATTTTTTTTAAAAAATAACATTACTTTTTCTGTGTACGAAAAGAAGGACAATGGCTCCCTTGAAAAACTTAGAACGATACAGAAAGATTAATGTAAAACGCAATATGTCTTCTGCCATATGCAACATAACAGATTTTCCTCTATGTGTATTCAGACACATTTGTTGGCTTGGTTGCTAAGTAGTGTCTGACTCTTTGTGACCCCATGGACTGCAGCCCGCCAGGCTCCCCTGTCCTTCACTGTCTCCCAGAGTTTGCTCAAATTCATGTCCATGGGGTTGCTGATGCCATCCAACCATCCCACCCTCTGTCATCCCCTTCTCAATCCTGCCCTCAATCTTTCTCAGCATCAGGGTCTTTTCCAATGAGTTGACTCTTTGCAACAGGTGGCCAAAATACTGGAGCTTCAGCTTCAGCATCAGTCTTTCCAATGAATGTTCAGGGTTGATTTCCTTTGGTTTGATCTCTTTGCAGTCCAAGGGACATATGCTCCTGTTTCTTGGCTGTATTTGACAATTGAGAGCAGAACCATTTGACTGCAGATTCTAGGCTTTTGACATGTTAGAATGCTGATTTCAAACAATTGCTGATCCACTTCCCCCAGCCTAACTTGTACAGAGGTGACAGAGAAAGCATCCTAAGAGAGGATCCTGATTTCATGATCCCCTAATTAAGATATTACAGGAAACTGGGACCCAGAGGATGGTCATGTCTCAGATCTCAGGTGAGTCCTTGGGGTGAGGTGCCAAATGTGGGTAGTTGGCTTCATGCACAAAATAATTCCAGAGTGAGCCAAAGTAAAGTTAGAGCAGATTTAAAGCAGATTTATTCAAGGAGAAACACATTCCATAGACAATGTGGACCATCTTAGAAGGCGAGAGGCTCTGAAATATGGCATGGTCTGTACCTCACCAGGCTTCTCTGTCTCTGGAATTTTCCAGGAAAGAATACTGGAGTGAGTAGCCATTCCCTTCTCCAGGGGATCTTTCTGACCCAAGGATTGAACCCAGGTGTTCTGCATTGCAGGCAGATTCTGAACTGTCTTAACCACCAGGAAAGTCCCAGGTTTTATGGGCAGGATAATGTCCTTGGAAGGAGAGCTATAACAAACCTAGAAAGCATATTAAAAAGCAGAGGCATCATTTTGCCAATAAAGGTCTGTACAGTCAAAGCTGTGGTTTTTCCAGTAGTCATGTATGGATGAGAGAGTTGGACAATAAAGAAGGTTGAGCACCGAAGAATTGATGCTTTTGAACTGTGGTGCTGGAGAAGACTTCTGAGAGTCACTTGGACAGCAAGAAGATCAAAATTGCAAGGAAATTAACCCTGAATATTCACTGGAAGGACTGATGCTGAAGCTGAAGCTCTAATACTTTGGCCACTTGATGTGAAGAGCTGACACACTGGAAAAGACCCTGATGCTGGGAAAGATTGAGGGCAGGAGGAGAAGGGGCAACAAAGGATGAGATGATTGAATAGCATCACTGACACAATGAACATGAGTTTGAACAAACCCTGGGAGATACTGAGATAGTGAAGGACAGGGATGCCTGGCATGCTGCAGTCCCATGCGGTCACAAAGAGTCAGATGTGATTGAGTGACTGAACAACCACAATGCACACAGAACACTTCTGGTTGTCAAATATGTGGATTTTTTCCCACACCAAGCAATTCGCTGACACCAGCTGTGTGTCCTACATTTCAACTCAATTCAGATGCTACCTACCTGCAAACAGCCTCAGATTCCACAGGTTATGGGCTCAGTCCCACAAGACTGCCCTCCACTTAGTCCCCTTCAGAGGCCTGTCCATGGCCCAGGTTTGTTTCTGAACCAAAGTTGGGTCTGCTCACCCACCAGCAGTGAAGCCAATCTACTGACACCAAGTTGTGAAGGAAAGTGCAGCATTGGTTGTAAAATGCCAGACAAAGAGTCCAGGACAGGTAGTGCTCAAAAAGGCAGAACTCTCCATGGGTTTCAGCAAAGCAGTCTTACAGGCCTGGTTGGGGGTGGGGGGGTGTGTGTCACAGAGTATGTGGCCAGCTCATGCACAATTCTCTGCTCCGTTGATGGTGACATAACAGATTAGGGTCATAATGATAATTCAGATTATCAGTCTTCAGGCTCCAGGTGGCCTGGGGGCTATGCACTCAGGGTCATCAAGTAATTGACATCTCCCTCTGGTGGGGGTTTTAGGATCTGAAAAAACAACACAGAAAACGTGCATCAGATACCGTCACCATGAACTTCAGTTCAGTTGCTCTGTCCTGTCCAAACTCTTCAACCCCATGAACCGTAGCACGCCAGGCCTCCCTGTCCATAACCAACTCCCCGAGTTTACTCAAACTCACGTCCACTGAGTCAGTGATGTTATCCAACCACCTCATCCTCTGTCGTCCCCTTCTCCTCTTGCCTTCAATCTTTCCCAGCATCAAGGTCTTTTCAAATGAGTCAGCTCTTTGCATCAGGTGGCCGAAGTATTGGAGCTTCAGCTTCAACATCAGTCCTTCCAATGAACACCCAGGACTGAACTCCTTCAGGATGGACTGGTTGGATCTCCTCGCAGTCCAAGGGACTCTCATGAGTCTCCTCCAACATCACAGTTCAAAAGCATCAATTCTTAAGCATCCAGCTTTATTTATAGTCCAACTCTCACATCCATACATGACCACTGGAAAAACCGTAGCCTTGACTAGACGGACCTTTGTTAGCAAAGTAATGTTTCTGCTTTTTTTTTTTTCCATTGTTTCTGCTTTTTAATATGCTGTCTAGGTTGGTCATAACTTTCCTTCCAAGAAGTAAGTGTTTTTTTATTTCATGGCTGCAGTCACCATCTGCAGTGATTTTGGAGCCCCCCAAAATAAAGTCTGCCACTGTTGCCACAGTTTCTCCATCTATTTGCCATGAAGTGATGGGACTGGATGCCATGATCTTAGTTTTCTGAATGTTGAGCTTTAAGCCAACTTTTTCACTCTCCTCTTTCATTTTCATCAAGAGACTCTTTAGTTCTTTTCACTTTCTGCCATTAGGGTGGTGTCATCTGCATATCTGAGGTTATTGATATTTCTCCTGGCAAGTTTGATTCCAGCTTGTGTGGTGGGGGTTTTAGCATCTGAAAAAACAGCTCAGAAAATGTGCATCAGATACTGTCAGCATGAACTTCAGAGAAGAATGAAAGCAGAGGGTATGGGAGGGGGAGTCTGTCCCGGGAAGGCCCACCGGGTCCTGCCGAGGTTGTCACCTGCGCTTCTGTTGCTGTTGTTCAGTAGCTCAGCCACGTCCGACTCTTTGTGACCCCTTGGATGGCAGAAGCGTGGACTGTGCTCTGACTGGCTGGCTGCAGACCAGAGTTTCCCATGACCTCCTCTTTGTAAAGCCAGTTCTGGCCTCTGTACCCTGACACTGAATTAAACCTTGGGGGTGGTTTTGGGTGAAGTAGAAAAGAATGACTTTATTGCTTTGACAGGCAAAGGGGGCTATAGTGTGCTAATGCTCTCAAAACCGTATGTCCCAAGTTGGAGACTTGGAGAAATTTTATGGTAATTATCCAAAGGGGACGTGATCAGCTCATGGACATTCTTCTGATAGGTTGGTGGTGAGGTAAGTAGTAGTCCACATCATCAACCTTCAGGTTCCAACTGGTCTGGGGGTCTACATGCTTGTGGGTAGCATCTATGGTTAGTCATTCACTTTTTCTACCTGGAGGGAAATTCAGTATCTGCAAAATAGGTCAAAGATATTGATTATTGTGTGTATTGATGGAGAAGCAGCCCCAAGGCTGCCCTATTGTTTCTCTTGACTGTTTGTTTTTCCTGGTGTCACATCCCCTTCCTTCCCTAATGAATATCTGCTTTAATCTGTCCAGTGGAACTCAGGGAAGGTCATAGAAGCTGAATTAAGCCTATTTCCCGTGATCAAAGAAATGGGGGTCCCAGGAAGGCTGTCTGCCCAGGAGACCCACAAGACCCAAGCCCCACAAAGCTTGGTATCATTTGTGATTAGTTTGCCAAAGTGGGTCACATAACTCAGGAAACCTGCTCACAGATGATCATTTAATAAAAAGGCTGTGACTCAGGAGGGCCCCCCAGTGGCCCAGTGGTAAAGAATCCGCCTGCCAATGCAGGCAGCAAAGGTGATGCAGGTTCAATCCCTGGGTCAGGAAGATCCCCTGGAGAAGGAAACAGCACCCCGCTCCAGTACTCTTGCCTGGGAAATCCCATGGACAGAGGAGCCTCGTGGGCTACAGTCCATGGGGTTGCAGAGTTGGACACGACTTAGCAACTAAACAACAACAGTAAAACTCGGGGACAGCCAGACGGAAGAGCTGCAGGGACAGGGGGCAGGGGAGGGGCACAGAGCTTCCAGGCTCTCTGCAAGCCCCACTCTTCCCGCACCTCCACGGGTTCAACAACCTGGAAGCTCCCCTCTGAGGTTTTTATGGAGCCTTCCTTACCTCGGCATGTTGATTAAATCGTTGGCCATTAGTGACTGAACTTAAACTCCAGCCGCCCCCTTTCCCCCCGGGTCACCAGTCCTCCAGTCCTGGGGTTAGTTCCCCTGGCAGGCAGCTCCCACTCTCACCTAGAGTCTTTCCAAAATTCAACTATTAGCTTAACAAAAAACACCTTTACTGTCCTCCTCACTTAGGAAATTCTGAGGGTTTCAGGAGTTCTGTTGCAGAAACAGGGATGAAGACCAACTATATGTTTCTTATCAGAAATCACAGCAAGACCGGGAGCTGAGTGGGGTGTCTGCCCAGCACCATGGCCAAGAGCAGATCCTGTGAGGTGTGAATGGAGAATCGCCTGCCATCAGTACGCAAAGGGTGTTGCAGCCATCAAACCACCACATTATAGCCATCCTGTCTGTGAGGAAACTCACAGAAACGGGATGTTTGCCATCACCCCTGCAGCCGCTCCCCCACCCCACCCCTCACCCCAGTGTTGTACCCCGAGAAGACTCAAGATGAGAGTCACAGGATGCTGGCCCAGATGGCTGGGGTGCCTACCAAACGAATGATTTCAGTGAGCCCAGACTTTTGCGTCTTCCTATACACAGAAAATTGCTCATTTCCTTAACTTGAGGTCACTGGACTTTTTAATTAATAGTAAACTTTTGATGTTTGGACTACCTGGTTTTTGTTGCAGAAACTCCTATACAGCCTGGCTCCTCCCTTACCTCTTTGGAGCAGTCCCTTAGAGCTATCTGAGATCATGTGTCCCAGGCTGAAAACCTCAGTTTTCTTTGCCAAATAAAATATAATTCTCAACCTTTAGGTTGTGCTTTTTCTTTTTCAGTCAACATCAGTTTAGTTTAGTCACTCAGTCATGTCTGACTCTTTGCAACTCCATGAACCGCAACACACCAGGCCTCCCTGTCCATCACCAACTCCCGGAGTCCACCCAAACTCATGTCCATCGAGTCAGTGATGCCATCCAACCATCTCATCCTCTGTCGTCCCCTTCTCCTCCTGCCCTCAATCTTTCCTAGCATCAGGGTCTTTTCAAATGAGTCAGCTCTTTGCATTAGGTGGCCAAAGTATTGGAATTTCAGCTTCAAAATCAGTCCTTCCAATGACTATTGAGCACTGATTTCCTTTAGGATGGACTGGTTGGATCTCCTCGCAGTCCAAGGACTCTCAAGAGTCTTCTCCAACACCAGTTCAAAACCATCAATTCTTCGGCGCTCAGCTTTCTCTATAGTCCAACTCGCATATCCATACATGACCACTGGAAAAACCATAGCCTTGACTAGATGGACCTTTGTTGACAAAGTAATGTCTCTGCTTTTTAATATGCTGTCTAGGTTGGCCACAACTTTCCTTCCAAGGAGCAGGCATCTTTTAATTTCATGACTGCAGTCACCATCAGTCAACATAGGTCTGGCTAATCCTGCCTTTATCACTTGCTTGCTGTGTAGCCCTGGGCAGATCATGTATATCTCTGAGTTGCATCACCTTGTTGTAGACAGAGGTTATAAGTACTCAGAATGAAATGAATCCATGTGTGTAAGAACCCAAGACAGTGCCAGGCATGTGGTAGGTAAGCACTGTGGAAGTGTCAGTTGCTAGTGTTGTTATTGAGACTGGAGGGAAGAGGGCAGGGCACAACTGTTAGAATGACACAGTCATTGCAGATACGACATAAACTGGCTGGAACCAATGGGGTCCAAGATGGCGGAAGATTCAGCTTTCATAGACCTTGAGCCTCTTTATATGTTCATTGTGATGCCTCAGCTTGTTAAGTAACACACCCACAGGCACCATGACAGTTTCAAGGCCAATGATAAAAGGCCAAAAAGTGGGCTGTGATTCAGTTCCTGAAAATCCCTGCTTCTTCCCCAAATAGTTGGGGTAATCTTCCCGTATAATAGCTTATGGAATGGCCCAGCCCATTAAAAACTAACCACCCCATGTTTTGGGGCTTTTTGCCTTCTGAGATAGTCCACACTCTGTCTTATGGAGTATGTATTTCCCTAAATAAACCTGCTTTCCGACATAACTCTGGGGGCAGAGCCACCCCCATGCCTGCCCACTTATATCCCTGACAAGCATCCTATATTAATAAATCTACTTCTTGCCTATCACGTTGCCTCTTGCTAAATTCCTTCTGTACTGAGACATTAAGAACCTAAGCTTCAGTACATCCTGACACCAAGTAAGTGATTCTAATTAAAAGACAAAGGGTTAGAGTCCCACCCATGTGTTCAAGTGCCAATCTGAGTGTTGGCTGGTTTCAAGTCCCAGTCTGAGGTGTGCACTTTTGTTATTACTACTAGAGATGTTAGATAACTATTTAAACACTCTCTACCAAGACAGTACTTTCTAGTGCAGTCCAGGAATTACTATGCAGCAGGCACTGTGCCAAGCATTTTCACAGATGCCCCATTTGGTCTTCACCTGCCCCGTGAGATCAGTTCTTTACATCCTGTTTTGCAGAGGCGAAGCTGTAGAAGCAGAGAGTTTCCATTACAAGGCTAAGACCTCTGAGAGTTCCTCCTGCCCTGGGCAGGGAGGGTGGCAGCCAGTCTCTTCAGCAGTGTGATGCACCAGCTCTGCTTCTTCATGAACTGACATATCCAGCACCAGCATCACGCCTGGCACTTAGTACATGCTTAGTCCATATCTGCTGAATGGGTGAATGAAGGCTGGCATTAAGCCACCAATGAAATGCTCGTGAACGGCCCCGGAGCACAAGACTGGGCAGGCACGTGTAGGGACTGAGTATTTGTCTTTCCTGTTCTGCTCTGGGTCTCCATGGTAACCACCCCCAAAACTGGTTGTTTTCTCTCTAATATGACATACTTGATACCAAGCGACTTTTGGAACCTGAAGAGGACTAGTAGAAACTATGATGGTGAAGACTGTTAACCACAGACAATAAAACAGGCAGTTACTCTATCAGCAAAATGGGTTTGGGGGTGGTGTGGGGAGCAGCAGAGAATCACAGTTTGGGACCGGCAACTGCAATAACCCTATGGAAGCCCAGTGAAGCAAAGGAGAGGAAAGTCTCTGGTGGAGGAGAAGGGGAAGTTGCGAGGGACTGTTATAAACAAAAAGTCCATTGGAAGCAATGAGGAGTTCGAAGTATGGTGGCTTTTCATTGGCTGGTTGTTGCTGGGCAGGAAGGAAAAACTTTTCTTTCTTCTGCTGGTGGTAGTCAAGCAGTGTCATTTGCTTTGGGAGATGCAAACTGTGTTTCTCCCTTTTGGGATCGGTGTGGACTCAGTGGTACTGGCGTGAGAATGCCCCGCTTCAGCCCTCCTGACTCCATTTTAGTGAGGTTCCCGTTTATTAATTTTCACAAGATACTGACAGCTTATGCGTGCATGCTAAGTCACTTCAGTCATGGCCGACTCTCTGCGACCGCATGGACTCCAGCCTGCCAGGCTTCTCTGTCCATGGGATTCTCCAGACAAGAATACTGGAGTGGGTTGACATGTCCTCCTCCCGGGGATCTTCCAGACCCAGGGATCGAACCCAGGTCTCCCGGGTATCCTGCGTTGGCAGGCGGGTTCTTTACCAGTAGTGCTGCCTGGGGAGTCCTCAGCAAGTCCAGAGGCACAAATGCCTTTGACTTCCACAGAAAGGAGACCAAAATCTCCAGGGGCCCTGGCTGAGTTCGGTCTGTGTCAATGTCCCTCAAAAACGTAAGAAGCAACAGGACAAAACAGAAGCCCAATTTGAAAAGGAATTTCCGAACTTTGAGCTAAAACGGAATGTCTAAGAGCCCTTCCTCGCTAAGATACTAAAGCTATATGGTGCATGTATCACTATTAATGTAACAGAGGGATGTGCCCAAAGGTGAGGAAATGAGATGTGAAACAGGGAGGGAGGGCCTGCATTCTGAAGCTTGTGATGATGCTGGCAAATAAAAAAGGAGGAAAAAGAACGGGAAAAAATCCCCAAAACATCTCTGAATATTGGTTGATTCTTCCCTGGTGGTCCAGTGGGTGACTCTGCCTGCCAATGCAGGGGACACGGGTTCAATCCCTGGTCCGGGAAGATCTCACACACCATGGAGCAACTAAACCCTTGGGTCACTAGTACTGAGCCTGCTCTCTAGAGCCCACGAGCTGCAACTACTGAAGCACGCTGGAGCCCGTGCGCCTCAGACAGAGAAGCCACTTGCAGTGCAATGAGAAGCCTGTGCATTGCAACAAAAAGTAGCCACCACCCGATGCAACTAAAGAGCCCGCATGCAACAATGAAGACCCGGTGCAACAAAAATAAATAATTTTTAAAAACCCCAATACATTGGAAGGCAAAAAGACTTTGATTAAAAACCACAACGATCCTCTTCGGATGATCTTCAAAGATGTGAAGTAAGAGTGACTACGTCTTGGCCGGCTGATTGGTTGCCTGTCTGAAATTCTCCTTGAACACGAACTTTACGAACTAATCTGTGTTCCTCCCCCACTTTGTGGTTCTTTATTCCAGCCCAGAAAACCAACTCAACAGTGAGTATTTAAAAAAGAAGTTATAGAAGCAGATTGCTGTAGAGAAAACCAGGTTTCTGGACTCCTTGCTTCTTGAGATAATGGCAATTGAGGTTTACTAGGGTGCCAAGGGGATATGATGAATAAAGAGTGTACCTAGACGAGAATTCAGGGTCCCACTTCACATGGGACAGTCCAAAGCAGGGCTGAACCAGCCCTGAATGCTATTCTTCCTTTTTTTGAAGTGTTTCCAAAATTCCTCCGTGCCCCAAAGTGGAACTCGTGAAAATGAAACTTCACTGAAGAACTTGTGGTTGCTTGAACTTACTTAATAGGCTTTGGAAACATAGAGTGCAGCTTTACACTTATACAAGACTTGTGGCGATAAAGACAAGGGCAAACTCAGACACTGAACAGGCAAGCAGGACTTAACTCTTGTGGAGACTGGGAACCTATCTGTTTAAAACCTGGCCAGGATTCTGAACCTCCACTTAATAACCAGTGAAGCGGGTGGCAGGTTCAGCACAATGCTAATTTCAACACAACTATTCCTTACTTATAGCCTTATGTTTCTGTGACTTTTTGGTAGAGTCTATCTCAAAATATGTCCCAACGATGAGAAAGGTGTATGTATTCAATCACCTTACTTGGAATTTCAGGCAGGTCATTTTTTCCCTCAAAAAATATGGATTGAAGCAGGTTCTCAAAAGCATATTGATTTGTTGCTGTGTTACTTTGGTCCTTTAGAATTCCCCATTGTCATGTGGCTATTCAAGGGTAGCTGTCAAAATTACCCAAACACTTCACTGAAATGACTTATTTGTTTGAGAAAAGTACATGTTGAAAAGTCAGTCTGAATGTATGTGTTTCTGCTCTGTGCAGAAACAGGCTTTAACCTGACTTCTATCAACTGCACCTGCATGATTTTATGATAGAAATGAGACATGATAACTCTAAGATGGTACCTTGTAAAGCTTTGCTATTTGGGAATAGTTGCTTCACAGTTAAAAGCTCTTGGAAGAACACATTATGGTTCTTTGGATTGGATTCTGGGTGACACAGTGACCTGCACAGAATTATAATCAGAATGAAGTTCTTGTTTACCACCGCTGCTGTTAATAGAATTTAGGAAGGATGGCAGGAGGCAGGGAGGGAGAAAGACTCTCCTGACCCTGATAATTAAACTGGGAGTTGCTCTCTCTCTTTCTATATATGTGGTGGAGACACAGGGTGTTTTGGGATTGCAGAGTCAGCACCTAACCCAGTGTAGCATCAGGAAAGGAAGGCTTCCTGGAGGAGGAGACCTGTAAGTTGAGATGGGAAAGATAAGGGCTATTCAGCCTGATGAGAGCTGGGAGCATGAGGAGGTAGGTTGGAAGTATTTCCAGGCATGGAGACTAATGTATACAAGTGTTTATGTCCTCACTTTATTGAGTCTGTCTTAAATGTTTGCACTTAATTTAACAAATTTATACTACTCAGCCAATTTGTTGTTTAGCACGTGCTAAGTCATGTCTGACTGTTCTGCATCCCCATGGACTACAGCCTGCCAGACTCCTCTGGTCCATGAGATTTCCCAGCCAAGAATACTGGAGTGGGTTGCCGTTTTCTTCTCCAAGGTATCTTCCCAACTTAGGCTCAAACCCGTGTCTTCTGCATTGGCAGGTGGGTTCTTTACCACTGAGCCGCAGGGAATCCCATTAGTCAATCAGTTCAGGTCAGTTGCTCAGTCGTGTCCAACTCTATGACCCTATGCACTGTAGCCCCCCAGGTTCCTCTGTCCGCGGGATTCTCCAGGCAAGAATAGTGGAGAGGGTTGCTGTGCCCTCTTCCAGAGGATCTTCCTGACCCAGGAATCGAACCTGAGTCTCTTTTGTCTCCTGCATTGGCAGGGGGGTTCCTTACCACTAGTGCCACCTGCAAAGCAGGCAAAGAGGTGAGGCTAGGCAAATCAGGCAGGGGGAAGTGCTGAAACATTCTGTCTGCACCCTTGATAACCTTCATGAAAAGTCACAGTGGTACACATGGAAGCAACCTAAATGTTCATCCAATGGTTTCCTCCTCTGATGGATGAAGATGTGGTACATGTATACAATAATGAAATATTACTTGACCATCACAAAGAATGAAATAATACCTTTTGCATGAACATGGATGGATCTAGAGAGTGTCATACTAAGTGAATTAAGTCAAAGACAAATATCATATGATACCACTTATATGTGAAATCTAAAAAAAAAGATACAAATGAGCTTGTTTACAAAGCATAAACAGACTCACAGACTTCACAAACAAACTTATGGCTACCAAAGGGGAAAGGTAAGGAGGGATAAATTAGGAATTTGAGAGTCACATTTAAGCGCTACTGCTGATATATATAAAATAGATAATCAGCAAGGACCTTCTGGGTAGTGCAGAGAACTCTACCCAGTATTCTGTAGTAACCCACATGAGAAAAGCATCTGGAGAAGAATGTCTGACTGAATTACTCTGCAGTACACCTGAGACTAACACAACATTGTAAAACAACTCTAATATAGAATAAAAACTTAAAACAGTCACTGTGATAGATGCCCAGGATCTCTCAAACTTAGAAAGGGCTCACATCATAGTGGGGGTGGGGGGGAGGTAAAAACTGCCGGCATTAGTGAGAGTCTGGGTGTCAATGGCCCACAGAGGTCACATTTGACGCAACACTTGCCAAAGCAACTCAAAAGCCACAAGGACGTTTTACATTTTTAAATAGTTGAAAAAAAGCCAAAGAAGAACAATATTTCATGACACGTGGAAATAACATGAAGTTCAAATTTCAATGTCCGGAAGTAAAGCTTTAATGAAACCCAGCCAAGCTCGGTTTTTTATGCATTATGGGTGGCTGTTCCTGGGCTACTGTGGCAGAGCTAATTAGTTGCAACAGAGATTGTATTACCAGCAAAGCTGAAAGCACTTATTACTGGGCCCTTTGCAGAAAAATGGGCTTCCCTTGTGGCTCAGCTGGTAAAGAATCTGCCTGCAATGTGGGAGACCTGGGTTAGATCCCTGAGTTGGGAAGATCCCCTGGGGAAGGGAAAGGCTATCCACTCCATTATTCTGGCCTGGAGAATCCCATGGACTGTATAGTCCATGGGGTGGCAAAGAGTCAGACATGACAAAGCAACTTTCACTTCACTTTGCAGAAAATGCTTTCTGGGACTTCCCTGGTGCTCCAGTGGTTAAGAATCTGCCTTCCAATGTGGGAAGGCACAGGTTCAATCCCTGGTTGGGGAACTAAGATCCCACATGCAAGGGGTTACTACACCCCAGTGTTGCAACTAGGGAAGCATACACATAGCAATGAAGACCCAGCACAGACAAAAATGAAAAAGAAAATGCTCGCCGACCTATGACCTGAAAGTCTGAGGACATCAGTAGCACTCATCCCCGAGCTACGCTGGGAGAAGTACAGGTGGTCTGGTTGGTACACGTTGGCTACACCCTGTCCTTCCTTCAGACACATGATACAAACATGATATCACATTTCCTTCCAACACCTTCAGCTCTGCCGTCTTCCACAGCTGGGACAATTCTGGAACAAGCAGTTTCTCAAGGAGGAGGAGAAGGTCTTTCTTTGCCAGGCTTTTGTTCAGCTGTCTTCCCTCAAGAACTTGAGAATCAGGGCATCCCTTTTATTACTTGTGGTCAGTTAAGTTGTTTTAGTTAATGCTTAAGTTAAGCTGATGCTTTTGAACTGTGGTGCTGGAGAAGACTCTTGAGAGTCCCTTTGGGCTATAAGGAGATCCAATCAGTCCATCCTAAAGGAAATTAGTCCTGAATATTCATTGGAAGGACTGATGCTGAAGCTCCAATACTTTGATCACCTGATGTGAAGAACTGACTCATTGGAAAAGACCCTGATGCTGGGAAAGATTGAAGGCGGGAGAAGGGGATGACAGGATGAGATGGTTGGATGGCTTTACCGACTCAATGGACATGACTTTGAGTAAATTCCGGGAGTTGGTGATGGACAGGGAGGCCTGGTGTGCTGCGGTCCACGGGGTCGCAAAGAGTCGGACACGACTGAGTGACTGAACTGAACTGAACTGAGGTTAAGTTGTTGACTGACTTTAACAATGTAGTCAGAAGTTGCTCTGACTTTCCTTAAAAGCAGACCCAGTGACAGAAACTAAGTCCAGGGTGAGTCCCAAGTCAATTTGAGAGTTGTTGGCAGGAAACACTGGTGAGGAAGTGGGATGTGAGTCCGTGAGTGCCAGAAGCCAAACCGGGTTATCAGGGGAGAGGCTGCGGACAGCGTAGACGATACTTTAGAGTTTCTGCACCTGAGGCAGGAGGAGGTTGAGACGTTTTTCTGCCGGTCAGTCATGAGTGGAGGACTGCTCTCAAGGGCACATCTGCTCCATGCTGCAGTGGCCAGTGGTGGCAGGAACAGGGCTGGGGCTGTGATGCTGGCAGTGCTATGCCCTTTGCCCTTTTGTTCCCAAGCCTGTGCTTGGGCAGCAGCACAAATACTAACTCTCTGGCCTGCTACCTGTGACAGAAACTGCCAGTGGTAAATTATATTGGTGCATTATTACAAAACCAAACTGTACATGTGGGCAGCAAAACAAACTTATCAGGGAATTATTGGAATTTTTCGAACAATTTAGACCCACTGGTTTTGAAAACTGCTGCAACAATCCAAAGCAAATACCCACAGGCTTAGAGCAAAATTTAAAGATTGCTGCAATGGACAGAAAAAAACCAATGTGCTCATGGGGGAGAATGGATACATGTATATGTATGGTTGAGTCCCTCCCTGTTTACCTGAAACTACCATAATATTGTTAATCGGCTACACCCTAATACAAAATAAAAAGCTTCAAGTTTGAAAACAATAAATTAGAAAAAAAAGGGAACAATTTGTTTACATGAAGTTTCAGATGAGACAATGTAAGAAACAATTTTAAAGATGGTTTTTTCCTTATAAGTTAAGATACAATGGCATGCTGCGGTTCATGGGATCCCAAAGAGTCGGACAAGACTGAGCGACTGAACTGAACAGTGAAAGATTGAATAGAGGAGCATTTAGACTTAAGTTCAAACCTTGAAGCCACTTTCGGTTTGTTGCATATTTGCTACAAGTTATGGAAAGGTCCATCTAGTCAAGGCTATGGTTTTTCCAGTGGTCATGTATGGATGTGAGCGTTGGACTGTGAAGAAAGCTGAGCGCTGAAGAATTGATACTTTTGAACTGTGGTGTTGGAGAAGACTCTTGAGAGTCCCTTGGACTGCAGGGAGATCCAACCAGTCCATCCTAAAGGAGATCAGTCCTGGGTGTTCATTGGAAGGACTGATGCTGAAGCTGAAACTCCAGTACTTTGTCCACCTCATGCGAAGAGTTGACTCATTGGAAAAGACCCTGATGCTGGGAGGGATTCGGGGCAGGAGGAGAAGGGGACGACAGAAGATGAGATGGTTGGATGGCATCACCAACTCGATGGGCATGAATTTGAGTAAATTCCGGGAGTTGGTGATGGACAGGGAAGCCTGGCGTGCTGCGATTCATGGGGTCGCAAAGAGTCGGACACGACTGAGCGACTGAACTGAAACTGACTGAACTGATAAATATATCTATTTGCTACTGAAGATTAAAACAGCACATCAAAATTTTTTATTATAATTCAACACACTGTTCTAACAGTGCTCTGGTCAAGCCACTCCATGTTTTCTTTATATTCTTTCCACAAGTTTGTTTGTTTCATTTGTTTCAAATTCTTGATGTTGGGTTTCATCTTATAGGGAGCTTCAGGCTTGTGAATCAGGCATTACCTGAGACTTATTAGTACTTCTTTGTGTCAAATCAAAGTGGAACTAAAGCATATTCAAATCATTTCAAGCGCAAGTTGCATGGATTCCTCATAAATTAACTGTGTGTGAAAAAATGTTAGTCGGTCACTCTTGTCCAACTCTTTGTGACCCCATGGACTGCAGCCCACCAGGCTCCTCTGTCCATAGGATTCTCCAGGCAAGAACACTAGAGTGGGTTGCCATGCCCTCCTCCAGGGGATCTTCGCAAGTGAGGGATCAAACCCACATCTCTTATGACTTCTGCATTGGCAGCCAGGTTCTCTACCACTGGGAAACCCTTTCCAACTGTTGACTAAAAAAATATATACAACTTGAGAGTTTTGAGTTAAGTTTTATTTGGGGCAAAATGAGGACTGCAGCCTGGGAGGCAACATCTCAGATAGCTCTGAGAGGCTGCTCCAAAGTGGCAGTGGGGGAAAGTCAATATATGAGGTTTTGGTGAAGGGGGAGTTCAGTGCCATGAAGCACTCATTTTACAAAAGGTTTTTGAGGATCTGATGTGAAGGGATTTAGTGCTTTTCTAAATATGAGGAGATGCAAGGATTGAGATCATAAAATCTGTTCCTAAAAACATCCAACTATCTAAAGACCTGTCCCACCAGATTCCCTGGAGCACAGAAGGCCTCACTCTACCCTGAACTCCCTCAGGTGTTGAAGGTCAACAGCTCTAGCAGCATAGGGTTCAATCTCCATTGAGGCAGATGGCAAATGCCTTTGTTGTTCAATTCTTGGCAATGCTCTTGGTAAGTGACAATTTGTAGTTGACATAACTAAGTTCATTTGTACCCCTTCTTTTAGATTCCACATACAAGCACTATGATATGATATTTGTTAAAGTGTATTATTTTTTACTATTTGACAAACTCTTTGCCACAAATTTTAGTTAAACATTTGGCCATCTGAGTGGGTAACCTTAACATAGTCCATTTCCCAGAAACACAATTTGGATCCAACTGTTCTTTTATTCAGTTTTATTCCGCTGTTTCTTTGCCATTATCTTTAATATCTCCACTATAGTTGGCTTCAGGTCAAACAACGGGGAGGGAACACAGCCCTGCCCTTCAACAGAAAACTGGATAAAGATATACTGAGCATGGCCCCACCCTTCAGAACAAGACCCAGTTTCCCCTTCAGTCAGTCTCTCTTATCAGGAAGTTTTCATAAGCCTCTTCTCCTTACCCATCAGAGGGCAGACAGAATGAAAACCACAATCACAGAAAACTAACCAATCTGTTCAAATGGACCACAGCCTTGTCTAACTCAATGAAACTATGAGCCAGGCCATGTGGGGCCACCCAAGACAGATGGGGTCATGGTGGAGAGTTCTGACAAAATGTGGTCCACTGGAGAAGGGAATTGCAAACTGCTTCCGTATTCTTGCCTTACAACCCCATGAACAGTATGAAAAGGCAAAAAGACAGAACACTGAAAGATGAACTCCCCAGGTCAGTAGGTGCCCAATGTTGCTACTGGAGATCAGTGGAGAAGTAACTCCAGAAAGAATGAAAATGTGACGCCAAAGCAAAAATAACATCCAGTTGTGGATGTGACTGGTAATGGAAATAAAGTCTGACGCTGTAAAGAGCAATATTGCATACAAACCTGAAATGTTAGGTCCATGAATCAAGGCAAATTGGAAGTGGTCAAACAGGAGGTGGCAAGAGTGAACATTAACATTCTAGGAATCAGCGAACTAAGATGGACTGGAACCGGTGAATGTAACTCAGATGAACATTATATCCACTACCATGGGCAAGAATCCCTTAGAAGAAATGGAGTAGCTATCATAGTGAACAACAGTCTGAAATGCAGTCCTTGGATGCACTCTCAAAAACAACAGAATGATCTCTGTTCATTCCAAGGCAAACCATTCAATATCATGGTAATCCAAGTCTATGCCCCGACCTGTTATGCTGAAGAAGCTGCAGTTGAATGGTTCTATGAAGACCTACAAGACCTTCGAGAACTAACACCCAAAAAGATATCCTTCTCATTACAGGGGACTGGAATGAAAAAGTAGGAAGTCAAGAAACAGCTGGAGCAACAGGCAAATTTGACCTTGGAGTACGGAATGAAACAGGGCAAAGGGTAACAGAGTTTTGCCAAGAGAACACACTGGTCATAGCGAACACCCTCTTCCAACAACACAAGAGAAGACGCTACACGTGGATATCACATGGTCAATACTGAAATCAGATTGATTATATTCTTGGCAGCCAAAGATGGAGATGCTCTATACGGTCAGCAAAAACAAGATCAAGAGCTGACTGTGGCTCAGATTATGAGCTCTGTATTGCCAAACTCAGACTTATATTGAAGAAAGTAAGGAAAACCACTAGACCATTCAGGTATGACCTATGTCAAATCCCTTATGACTACCCAGTGGAAGTGACAAATAGATTCAGTGGACTATATCTGATAGACAGAGTGTCTGATGAACTACAGACTGAGATTCATGATATTGTACAAGAGACAGAGATCAAGACTATCCCCAAGAAAAAGAAATACAAAAAAGCAAAATGACTGTCTGAGGAGGCCTTACAAATAGCTGTGAAAAGAAGAGAAGCCAAAAGCAAAGGAGAAAAGGAAAGATATACCCATATGAATGCAGCGTTCCAAAGAATAGCAAGGAGAGATAAAAAAAAGCCATCCTCAGTGATCATTGCAAAGAAATAGAGGAAAATAATACAATGGGAAAGACTAGAGATCACTTCAATAAAATTAGAGATACCAAGGGAATATTTCTTTCTTTTTTTTTTTTACTCATTTAAGTCTTTTAATTTTTTTATATTGAAGTATGGTTGAGTTACAGTGTCAGGTATATAGCAAAGCGATTCCGTTATACACACTTTTTTTCCAGATTATTTTCTATTGTAAGTAATTGAAAAATATTGAATATAGCCCCCTGTGTGATACAATAGGTCCTAGTTGTCTTTCTACTTTTGTATAGTAGTATGTACTTGTTAATCCTAAATTCCACATCGCCCCTTTCCCTTCCCCCTGCCCTTTCCCTTTTGGTGACCAAGCATTTGTTTTCTGTATTTGTGAGTCTTTCTGTATTGTCAATAAGTTCATTTGTATCATCTTTTTTAGATTCCACATGTAAGAGATATCAAATGGTATTTGCCTTTCTCTGACTTACTTCCGTTAGTATAATCATCTCTAGGTCCATGCATGTTGCTGCAAGTGGCATTATTTCATTCTTTTTATGGATGAGTTGCATACATGTATACGTGTACCACATCCTCTTTATTTTTTTATTTATTTTTATTAGTTGGAGGCTAATTACTTTACAACATTGCACCAAGGGAATATTTCATGCAAAGATGGACTCAATAAAGGATAGAAATGGTATAGACATAACAAAAGCATAAGATATTAAGAAGAGGGGGCAAGAATGCACAGAAGAACTGTACAAAATAGATCTTCATGACCCAGATAATCACGATGGTGTGATCACTCACCTAGAGCCAGACATCCTGGAATGTGAAGTCAAGTGGGCCTTAGGAAGCATCACTGCAAACAAAGCTAGTGGAGGTGATGGAATTCCAGTTGAGCTATTTCAAATCCTAAAAGATGATGCTGTGAAAGTGCTGCACTCAATATGTCAGCAAATTTGGAAAACTCAGCAGTGGCAATGGGACTGGAAAAGGTCAGTTTTCATTCCAATCCCAAAGAAAGGCAATGCCAAAGAATGCTCAAATTACTGCACAATTGCACTCATCTCACACACTAGCAAAGTAATTGCTCAAAATTCTCCAAGCCAGGCTTCAGCGATATGTGAACTGTGAACTTTCAGATGTTCAAGCTGGATTTAGAAAAGGCAGAGGAACCAGAGATCAAATTGCCAACATCCACTGGATATTAGAAAAGCAAGAGAGTTCCAGAAAAGCATCTACTTCTGCTTTAATAACTATGCTTATTAACTATGCTTATTTATTAACTATGCTTTATTAACTATCCTTAAAGCCTTTGACTGTGTGGATCACAACTACTGTGGAAAATTCTGAAAGAGATGAAAAAACCAGACCGCCTGACTTGCCTCCTGAGAAATCTGTATGCAGGTCGAGAAACAACAGTTAGAACTGAACATGGAACAACAGACTGGTTCTAAGTGGGGAAAGGAGTACATCAAGCCTGTATATTGTGACCCTACTTATTCAACTTATATGCAGAGTACATCATGAGAAATGCTGGGCTGGATGAAGCACAAGCTGGAATCAAGATTGCCGGCAGATGACACCACCCTAATGGCAGAAAGTGAAGAAGAACTAAAGAGCCTCTTGATGAAAGTGAAAGAGGAGAGTGAAAAAGTTGGCCTAAAACTCAACATTCAGAAAACTAACATCATGGCATATGGTTCCATCACTTCATGGCAAATAGGTGGGGAAGCAGTGACTGACTTTATTTTTTTGAGTTCCAAAATCATTGTAGATGGTGACTGCAGTCATGAAATTACAAGATGCTTGCTCCTTGGAAGAAAAGTTATTACCAATCTAGATAGCATATTAAAAAGCAGAGGCATTACTTTGCCAAGAAAGATCTGTCTAGTCAAAGCTATGGCTTTTCCAGTAGTCATGTATGGATGTGAGAGTTGGACTATAAAGAAAGCTGAGCACTGAAGAATTGATGCTTTTGAATTATGGTGTTGGAGAAGACTCTTGAGAGTCCCTTGGACTTCAAGGAGATCCAACCAGTCCATCCTAAAGGAAATCAGTCCTGGGTGTTCATTGGAAGGACTGTTGTTGAAGATGAAACTCCAGTACTTTGGCCACCTGATGCAAAGAGCTGACTCATTTGAAAAGACCCTGACATTGGGAAAGATTGAAGGCGGGAGAAGAAGGGACGACAGAGGATGAGATTGTTGGACGGCATCACCGACTCAATCAACATGAGTTTGAGCAAGCTCCGGGAGTTGGTGATGGACAGCGAAGACTGGCGTGCTGCAGTCCATGGGGTCGCAGAGTCAGACATGACTGAGCGACTGAGCTAAACTGTTCTTTTATACATCAGTGACTTTTGTATCATCATATCTGTCTCATGTACCTGTCCAAAATTTTAGAATGAACGCTGTAAGATCTCTATGTCTGTCTTTGCTTAAGGATGTCTTTGGATGTATGTTAGAAATGCATGCATTTTTTGTTACCTACAGATGATGTTGCTGGTTCTTTAATGTTTTGTTTTCCAGACTTAAGGAAGCACTTTTTCTTTTCTCTTAAGCTGGTGGTCATTTTCCACCCACTGACCTCCGCTTTATGCCTTGACTGTCAGTCCCCACCTGTCCATGCTCTGTTCAGTTTGGAGTCAGCTCTATACCAAGGTCTCTATACCAAGGTTTTCCCCCTATTACAATTGTTCCTGATTAAAATTTTCCATCTCCATTTTAACTTCTGTTACGTTAACTTGGCAAATTGTACCTTTGTAAAAAGAAACAGAAAGTAGAAAAAGGATTGCCAGGGGCTAGGGGGAGGGAAAAAACAGGAAGAGGTTGGTAAAAGGGGTACAAATTTTCACTTTTAAGAGGTCTACAGTCTGAGATGACAATAGTTGAGAACACTATATTGAGTAATTAAAATTTATCAAGAGAACAGAACTTTAATGTTCTCACTAGGAAAAAAAAGGTAAATTTGTGAGGTAATGGTATGTTAATTAACACAAAGGGGGGAATTCCTTTACAATGCATATGCATATCAAATTATCAAGTATGTCAAATTATCACTTTAAGTAAGCAACAATTTGTCGAGTATACCTTAATATAGCTGAAAACAAAATCACAGGAGAATCTTAGCAATGGAGAAGGCGTTGACTCAAATCTGCACACCTAGCCTTTCCCCTAATAATGTCCCAGAACTATCTCCTCCACACGTCTTCCTATTCAGGTGGGATTTAATCCTGAAAGCCTAATCCTCTCAGGGAGTTACTCAATCTTCCCCTGTGTATCTCTAAAGTGTACATGAGGTGTGTGTTGTGTGTGTGCTAAGTTGCTCTGTCTTGTCTGACCCTCTGTGATGCTATGGACTGTAGCCCTCTAGACTCCTCTTTCCATGGGACTCTCCAGGCAAGGATACTGGAGTGGGTAGCCGTTCCCCTCTCCAGGGGACCTTCCTGACCCAGGGATTGAAGCCATGTTTGCTGTGTCTCCTGCATTGGCAGACAGATTCTTTAGCTCTAAGCCATGGGGGAAGCCATACCTGAGGTATAGATGTTAATAAATCTGCTTTTTTTTTTTTTTTTCGGTGTCTTTTATTACAGCTCCTTCAGTCAAGAACTTAAAGGTGTTCTTATTTTTCCTTCTCTGCATCTGCCTTTAGCAGTGCCGAGGAGGAAAAAAACGTCCTAAAGTCAGTTTAGCCAGAATGCCCCCTATTCTTGATGTCCTCTGGGGGTCATCTTCCACCCACTGACCTCCGCTTTATGCCTTGACTGTCAGTCCCCACTTGCCCATGCTCAGTTCAGTTTGGAGTCAGCTCTATACCAAGGTCTCTTTCCCCCCTATTGTAGTAGTTCCTGCTTAAACCATCCCCATTTAACTTCTGTCTGCTTCTTGTTTTCTTTGAACTCAGTAACATCTGGAAGTACTCACTCTCCTTCTCCCCAAGATTCACTGGCCATCTCTTTTTTTCTCCTAAGTTTATTCATTTAACTCTGTTTATTTCCAACTGTGCCACTTCCCTTCACTTACTGAGGAAATATTTTCTTTTCAAAAGTTTGTTTTAATTGGGGTACAGTTGATTTACAATGCTGTGTTTGTTTCAGGTGTAGATGCAAAGTGAATAAGTGATACAAACACATCTCTCCAGGGCTTCCCTGGTGTCTCAGTGGCCAAGAATTCACCTGCCAAAGCAGCAGTCCCAGGTTTGGTCCCTGGGTGGGGAAGATCCCTTGCAGGTAATGGAGACCCACTCCAATACTCCTGCCTGGAAATCCAATCGACAGAGGAGCTTGGCGGGCAGTAGTCCATGGGGTTGCAAATGAGTTGGACACAACTTTGCAGCTAAACAGCAACAACAATACGTATATCCACTCGGTTTTGGATTCTTTTCCCATCTAAGTCATTACAGAGTATCAAGCAGAGTTCCCTATGCTATGCAGCAGGTCCTTATTAGCCACCTACTGTATATATAGCAGTGTGCATATATCATTTTCAGTCCCCTCATTTATCCCTCCTGCCCTCCTTTCCCCCCTGGTAACAATATACTTGTTTTCTACATCTCTGATTCTGTTTGTACCTTTTCTTTCTTTCTTTCTTTTTTTTTTAAGATTTGACAAATAATATTTTCTATTCAGAAAGGAAAAAAAGCAATGCTTCAGAGGGAAGGTCATGTTGGTCCAGGAAGGGAGGAGTGTTGAGTAGACTAAAAAATACATAGACACGACGCTCACCATTTCCTTTGTCATATTGTGCTTATTTCCTTGCTTCTCTCTTCTCATCACAACACAGAAAACCTAGAATTTTTCATTTTTCACAGATCATCCCAGTTCATCTTGTACAAGAACTCATGGTAATGGGGAAGGGTGACTTGTGCAAGACCAGAAGGTGAATTGCTGCCAGTTTATAAATATGCTAAAAAGCTTCAGTTCTGTCCTTAGAGAAAGTGAAAGTGTTAATAACTCAGTAGTGTCCGATTCCTTTGTGATGTGATCCCACAGACAGGCTCCCCTCCTGTGGAATTCTTCAGGCAAGAATATTGGAGTGGGTTGCCATTTCCTTCTCCAGGGAATCATCCAGATCCAGGGATTGAACCTGGGTCTCCTGCATTGCAGGCAGATTCTTTACCATCTGAGCCCCTTAGAGAAGTGGAAAACTGTAGAAGGTTAAAAAAAAACTCAGACAAGGGAGATGGATGGTTAGATCTGTGCTCTGGTCATTAATTCATCCAACAAATATTGTGTGTCTATAACTTTCAGACACTACGTGCTATGATTACTTCAGGGAGCAGATGAAAATCCACGCCTTCTTGGAGTGCCTTTCTAGTAGGTGGGAGAGATAAACAATAAGTAGCTTTTATAAAGAAGTAAACTGTATTTTAGAAGGTGATATATGCTATTAAGAAAAATATATAGCAGGATTTCCTTTGTGGTACAATAGCTAAGAATCCACTTGCCAATGCAGGAGTCAAGTGTTCAATCCCCAGCCCGGGAAGATCACCCGTGCTGCTGAGCAGCTAAACCTGCATGTCACAACTGTCAAGCCTGTGCTCTAGGGCCCGGGAGCCACAGCTACTGAGCCCATGAGCTGCAACCACGGAAGCCCGAGTGCCCTAGAGCCTGACTTCGCAACAAGAGAAATCACCGTGATGACAAGCCTGCAGCCCCCAACTAGAGAGTAGCTCCCACTCTCTGCAACTGGAGAAAGGCTGCAGGCAGCAACAAAGGCCCAGTGTAGCCAAAAATAAATAAAGGTTTTGAAAGAGAAAAGAGAAATGTAGCACAGAAAAGTGTTAGAAAGAGTTGGGCTGAAGGCTGTGGTTTTGTATAAGGAAGTCTGGAAACGCCTCCCGGAGAAGATGCTATTTGAATAAAGGTTTAAAGGAGTAGAGGGGTTAAGCCAAGCTGATCTCTGTGGAAAGGAACATTTCAGGCAGGAGCAGCAGAAGCATACGCCTTGGCAGGGGTTGGGGTTGGGGGTGGTCGGAAGTGGGGAGCAGTGTCTGAGTTATTCCAGGAAACAGAGGAATGGGAACACAGGAAACGGGGAGGCCAGGATAGTGGGGTCAGTGTGATGGAAGGACAGAGGCCAAATCAGGCTGGATCTTGCAGGCCATTTTGCAGACTTTTCTCTGGATGCAGTGAAAAGCAATTGGATGCCCTCTGGAAAGAGCCTTCTGGAGATAGCATACTGATGCCCCAAAATACCGGTTGAGAATGCAGATCAAATATCCATCACTAAGAAGGTGGAGTGCTATCCTGGTTTCATCTGGCAATGGATTACTCTCCACCTCTGAGTCTTTGAAACAGTGTTGTATCTAAAATACATGACACTCAATTTGCATTGTTGTACAGCAGAAGCCAACACAACATTGTACAGCAGTTATCTTTCAAGTAAAACATAAAATAAAACACCACGCGGTACTCTTCTTCTAAAATGTCAGATTACCTGTGTTGGCGCTTTCACCAACTTTGTGTCTGTCTCTGGGGCTCAGATAGGTCTAGGCTGATGCCATGGGTCTTTTGGAAGTTCACTGTGGGATTATCAGATAACAAAGGAATTCTGGAGAAGAATTAGCAAGTCATCATTGTATCCATAGTGAAGTCTGTGTGTGCGTGTGTGTGTGTGTGTGTGTGTGTGTGTCTGGACATCAAGCATCCTAGTTGATCCATGACAGTGCTGATTGGTGTCCTCTGTCCTGGTGTAAGTATTTAACAGCCACCCTCTCTGCTAGGGAGAGCCACAAAGAGAGAAGATGTGTGAGAGAGAGCCAGGAGTAGCATTGTGGGGGGACCCAGCCCCTTCCCACCAGAGAGTGACCCAGCTAGGGTGTTGAGAGGGTGACAGGCAGGAAGGCCAGGGGTTTCCAAACGGAAAAAATAGGCTGCAAGCGTCAGACATTTTTTATCTCTCCTTAAGTGGCAGGAGGAAACAAACTACAAGTATGGGATTTTTTTCCTTCTCTATACAAAATTAAAAGGAGGTTTATCTTAAAATTCTGTGTTGCCATGATGCCACCTGCTTTCACTTGAACTTAACTTCTCTCAAACCTTGAGCTAACCAACGTGTTTTTCTTATGGAAATGTTTTTCTTAAGCTGTGTTAATGAAACTAAGTATTTGCTTCGGACTTCGCCTTTCTTCGAAATGGTTCCACCCAAGACTACCTTTTTTCTTTTCTCAAATCTTGGGCTGATAATAGCTCAACAAACCAGTATTCATATCAATTGTTTTATGTCTGTGGGATGACATACCTCGTGCCAAAAATGTGTATTGTGGGAGAGGGGCCTGGTGAACCTCCGTCCGCCTTGAGGGTCTCTCTTATCTGGTTAACAGACATCAGTTAGCTTGCTAAAACGATCAGGGGGCGGGGGGCACTCTTACGGCTCCTTTCTGACGTCTATGTCAGAAGCTTTGCCTGACAAACATTTTATACTTTAATAAAACTTTATTACACAAAAGTGCTGAGTGAACAAGATTCATCACTGGCCACGGATTGAATTCCTCTCCTCCAGAGGCCAAGAATCCCAGCATCTTTCATGGCTCAGCAACAACCTTTCAATATCACTGCAGGTCTCCAGTGAGAGTGGCTGTCAAAAGCAGTAAAAGCCTGCACATATGTTTGTGATTTATGCTTTTCTCCAGGTATGTGTCCAGTAGTGGAATTTCTGGGTCACACAGGAGTTCCATTTTTAGTTTTTAAGGCACCTCCACACTGTTCTCCATGATGGCTTTATCAATATACATGCTCACCATCTATACAGGACTGTTCCCTTTTCTCCACACCCTCTCCAGCATGTATTGTTTGCAGTTTTTTGGATGATGGCCATTCTGACTGGTGTGAAGTGATACCTCATTGTAGTTTTGATCCACCTTTTCTCCAACAATTTGTGATGCTGAGCATCTTTTTATGTGCCTCTTGGCCTTAAGTCAAAAAGAGAAAAACAAATGTCATATATTAATGCATATATGTGGAATCTAGAAAAATGGTACAGATGAACCCAATTGCAGGTCAGGAATAGAGACACAGATGCGAAGAAAGGAAGTCTGAACACGGGAGCAGGGAAGAGGGGGTGGAATGAATTGGGAAATAGGTATTTATAAACACTACCTCGGGTAAGATGGACAGGTAGTGGAAACCTCCTGTATAGCACTGGAATCTGTACTCTGATGACCTAACAGGGTAGGATGGGGGTGGGCATGAGGGAGGTCCAAGAGGGAGGGAATATATATACATACATAGCTGATCCACTTTGTCATTCAGCAGAAACTGTTGCTGGCCAAAGTCTTGGCTTTCTCTGCCCACCAAAACTGAATTTAAAAAATGCAGAGACAGAGTTTGGAGGAAAGAGAAAGGTGACTTTAATTCTCAGATAGTGGAGAGGGGCACACAGTAGGTTCATGCCTCAAGAACTGTGCCCGCCCCCCCTCCCCCCGCAGGAGGAGTCTAGATGAGGGCTCGCAGTCAGGATTTATGTCTTCCTCTTGCCTTGTTTCAAAGGCAGTCATAGGCTGGTGTCAGTAACCCAGTCACTGAGTCTGATATTTCGGTGGCTTTGCTTCCTTGCTTCTGATAAGTAACTACAAGGGGAAGGGTGTTGTAAGGGTAACCACCAGATACAGGATGTATTTGGCATAGAGTCAAAGACAAACAGGTGTAAAGTGTAGCTCCTGCAGACTTCAGTTCAGTCACTCAGTCCTGTCGGACTCTGAAAAGGAAACTTAGCTATAGACACGCAGATTTAGGAGCAGTGCAAGTTAAAAAAAAAACAACAAAAACATGAACATTCAGGCCTGCTTATCATTCTCTCTATCGTCTTTGTTCTCAGAAAAGGGAAAGAAAACCTCATTCCTCTTTTTTTTGTTCTTTTCACTGCAGCAAAACTAACACAACATTGTAAAGCAACTATACTTCAACAAATTAAAAAAAAAGAAATCAATGATGGGACAAACTCAAACTGCCTTGCAAGCAGAACCAGTCGGCATCCCTCAGGGTCTTAGCAGGACCCAGGTAAACACACTCAAATTTTGATAATTTGAAGAGGGTTTAACAAAGGACCATTTACAAAGGTATTAGGAAGCATCACTACAAGCAAAGCTAGTGGAGGTGATGCAATCCCAGCTGAGCTATTTCAAATCCTAAAAGATGATGCTGTGAAAGTGCTTCTCTCAATATGCCAGGAAATATGGAAAACTCAGCAGTAGCCACAGGACTGGAAAAGGTCAGTTTTCATTCCACTACCAAAGAAAGGCAATGCCAACGAATGTGCAAACTACTGCATAATTATACTAATTTCACATGCTAGCAAAGTAATGCTCAAAATTCTCCAAGCTAGGCTTCAGAGTATGTGAACTGAGAACTTCCACATGTTCAAGCTGGATTTAGAAAAGGCAAAGGAACCAGAGACCAAATTGCCAACATCCATTGGATCATAGAAAAAGCAAGAGATTTCCAGAAAAAACATCTTCTTCTGCTTCATTGACTATGCTAAAGCCTTTGACAACGTGCATCACAATAAACTGTGGGAAATTCTTAAAGAGATGGGAATACCATACCACCTTACCTACCTCCTGTGAAATCTGTATGCAGGTCAAGAAGTAACAGAACGGACATGGAACAATGGACTGGTTCCAAATTGGGAAAGGAGTGCGTCAAGGCTGTATATCGTCACCCTGCTTATTTAGCTTATATGCAGAGTACATCATGTGAAACGCCAGACTGGATGAAGCACAAGCTGGAATCAAGATTGCCGGGAGAAATATCAATAATCTCAGGTATGCAGATGATACCACCCTTATGACAAAAAGTGAAGAGGATTTAAAGAGCCTCTTGATGAAGGTGAAAGAGGAGAGGGAAAAAGCTGGCTTAAAACTCAACATTCAAGAAATGAAGATCATGGCATCCAGTCCCATCACTTCATGGCAAATAGATGGGGAAACAGTGGAAACTGTGAGAGACTTTATTTTCTTGGGTACCAAAATCGCTGCAGATGGTGACTGCAGCCATGAAATTAAAAGACCCTTACTCCTTGGAAAAAAAGGTATGACCAATATAGACACATATTAAACAGCAGAGGCATTACTCTGCCAACAAAGGTCCATCTATTCAAAGCTATGGTTTTTCCAGTAGTCACGTATGGATGTGAGAGTTGGACTATAAAGAAAGCTGAACACCAAAGAACTGATGCTTTTGAACTGTAGTGTTGGAGAAGACTCTTCAGAGTCCCTTGGACTGCAAGGAGATCAAACCAGTCAGTCATATAGGAAATCAATCCTGAATATTCATTGGAATATATTCATTGGACGTTCCAGTATTTGGCCAACTGATGCAAAGAGCTGACTCATTGGAGAAGACCCTGATTATGGGAAAGATTGAAGGCAGGAGGAGAAGAAGATGACAAAGGATGAGATGGTTGGATGACGTCACCGACTCAATGGACATGAGTTTGAGCAAGCTCCAGGAGTTGGTGATGGACACGGAAGCCTGGCGTGCTGCAGTCCATGGGGTCGCAAAGAGTCGGACACCACTGAGTGACTGAACAACAAAGAAACACTGACTGAGGGGACCAGTGGATGAAATGACTGCAAGAATCTTGAAGGAAAGTGTCCCATAGAGAGGTCAGCAGTAACCTTCTGTCAGGGAGTCCAGCAGGTGAGAGGCCGTCTGTAAGGAGTGAGCCGGCTAGGGCAACGGCTGCAGTCTGAAGCTTGTGTGCCCCCCCAGCTCATGTGTTGAAATCCTGACCCCCAGAGATGGTGGTATTAGGAGGTGCGGCTGGTGGGAGGTGCTTACACCGCGAGGGTGGAGCCTGATGAATAGGCTCAGTGCCCTGTGAACGCGATCCCAGAGGTCTCTCACCCCTTCTGCCATGGGAGGACACAGGGAGAAGGTGCCCTCTGCGGACCAGGAGGGGGGACATCGCCAGAACAAGGACACACCGGCGCCTTCATCTTGGGCTTCCCAGCCTCCAGAATTGGGAGAAAGAAATGTTTGTTGTTTAGAAGCTACCTGGTCTTTGTATTTTGTTATAGGACCCAGATGGGCTGAGACAGGAAACGCACAGCTTTCTCCTGCCTCCCTCCGGGAGAACCAGCTGGGGCAAGATGGGGGCAGAGAGCCAAATGGAGGCAAAAGGAGAATCTGGGGGCCAGACTAGGGATGCCCAGTCCTCAGTCCCTTCAGCACATGTCACCGATGGGAACTGAGCAGGAAAGGCAAGTCCTCACAGAAGCCACACATTGTGGCAGCCTTTATGACCAGAGGTGAAATACTCCCCATGAGGACTCACAGAGAGGGTGATGTGGAGACGCTTGGAAAACAGCTGGTATTGTGCAAAACACACGGAGGCTTCAGAAGGTACTGAGATAGAGATTGTTGGGGTTATGGTGACCCCACTGTGAACTCTGGCATCAAGGGACCCAGGGAGATGAGCACATGTAGCTTGGAAAGATTTCTGAATTCCAAAATAGTCTTAGTCATGCACACATTTACCAAGGCTGCTATCTAAGAGCACTTCAGTCTGCCTGCTCTGTTCTCAGGGTTCCCAGGGTCAGCGCCGAGGAGCCAACTCGGGAGGAAGGACGTTGTCATACACTCTGTGTGGTTTTGAATCATATGAAGAAACAACAGAGGATGCAGCTGCATACACACTTAATTTTGTTCATTTCTCATCTGGAGGCTGATTTGATAAGCATGCCTGATAAGATGAGAAACACATGCTATCCTAAGTGTCCCTTTTTCTAGCATATTACAAGTTGTTTTGGAATATGTTCAGTGATTGTTATGTTATTTCCGAAAAGGCAGTACATAGCCATGGCTCAAAAATAAAAACAGCATAAAAAGCCTCACTCCCAGCCTTGTCATCTGTTTTGTTCCCTCCCTTTCAGTCTAATAACCATTTGCTTCTTTGTGGAAATACAGGCACATAGGAAGAAATATTATTGCTCCCTATCTTTTCTTATACAAAAGGAAGTGTTCAATACACAGTACTCTGTATCTTGCTTTTTTCTGTTTCCTAACATATCCTAGGGATTACTTTGTCTCAACTCATGGAGTGATTCCTCACTATTTTTTAAAAAACAGGTATTAATACAAAATATTCCATGGGAGAGGTATTTTAATTTATTTAACCCGTCCCCTATTGGGAATATCACTTGGCTCGTTGGCATTTATTTTCTTTCATTAACAAGGTTTCAGTGAGTATTCTAGTATACTTGTCATCTCTTATGCAGGCAGGGATATTTGCAAGATAAATTCCTAGAAATGGAGTCAATGGAGTCAAACAGCCTACCCTTCTACTTCCAAAGAAACAAGCTTCTTGATTATTTAAAAGACTCCAGCTTTCAATTCCAATGGTCTAAAAGGTTCAGTGACAGAAGTAATGCAATCCAAGAGCCAAGAATTCATCCACCAGGCAAGTCTTGTGTTGACTGATAGATGCTCTAGCATTCCAAAGACTGTCTGAAAAATCTTTCATTCCTAGCAACAGCAGCATATGCTTCAAAATTACATGGTAAAATCGGTATTTATATTGCAAGTAACCATGGACTTTGGGAAAAAAAAAAGTAAAAAAAAAAAAACACAACAAAAAACCAATCACACCATTAACAATAACAACCAAATGTGGAAAAAAGTCACTTTCCAATGTTTTTGTTTATACACAGCAAGGTGGATTTGTAACCGAACAGAGCCCTATGTGGGCTTCCTTCATAGTTCAGTTGGTAAAGAATCTGCCTGCAATGCAGGAGACCTGGGTTCGATTCTTGGTCGGGAAGATCCTCTGGAGAAGGAAATGGCAACCTACTCCAGTATTCTTGCCTGGAGAATCTGATGGACAGAAGCGCCTGGCAGGCTACAGTCCATGGGGTCGCAAGAATCGGACACAACTTAGCAACTTAACGACTACTAGAGCCCTATGTATGTGCCCTTCCCGGGACAGACAACCCCCATGACCTCGATGTCCTCTGCCTGCCTCTTGTTTGCAGAAAACCTTTAGCTTCCTAGGCTTTCCCCAAGTTCCAAAGAATAAGTTTAATGAGAGACGTGAGAAAATGTGGAAACAGGAAAACACTCAAGCAAGACCAAAAAAAAAAAAAAAAAATTTTAGCCATTAAACAAAGGATCTTTAGTTCCTCCTCAAGGGCTATAAATAATATTCTCAGCCACATCCTTTGAGCTGTTTTGCAGATACTAAAACCCCTACCAGGTGGAAAAAGTTAGCTCTCTGCTACCCAGAAGCACATAGACCCCAGACTGGTTGGAACCAGAAGGTTGATGATATTGACTCCCAGTGACCTCACCGTTAAGAAGTCAGAAGAATGTCCTTGCGCTGATCATACACCTTGTAACTCTCTCCCTCAGCCTGTCCTTAAAAACCTTTCCCTGAAAGCCATGGAGGAGTTTGGGTCTTTTGAACATAAGCCACCCAGATTCCCTGTTTGCTGCTGACAATAAATGCTGTAGTTGCTTTCACCACTGGTGTCCGTAGACTTGGTTTTACTGTGCAAAGATGAATGGACCCAAGTCTGGCTTGTAGCAAATGGAGGGAAGTTTCTCTCATAAAGGAAAAACACAAGAAAGCCTGGCCATTTAAATGTTGTGAAGATAGACTGTGCAGTAAAACTTAACCATTAAAAACCCTCAGGAGAAAAGTGGGTTTAGCTCCATGAAACTCCCATCTACCTGAAAACTTCTCTTACAAATCTGCAACATTTGTCTCAGGCATTTTGTTTGTGGTTAAAAGTTTGTGCCATAAGGCAGGGCTCGGGTTGGGATGTATTCAAAAAAATATATTGAATCTATATTTTGCAGTACAAGTCACACCCAGGAAGCACACTCAACCATTATCTGCAGCTAAGTGGAAATGTCTCAAGAACGTGGTGTCTAGGTTAAGAAAGACCAAAAAACATTTTGACTAGGAATGCGTTATGCACCACCTGGCCTTGTGAAGATGGTGTCCTGAATGGAAGGTGAATCTTTTCTGGATGAGTCAGGCCATCACCATAAACTTGGGTTATTGTAGCATTTAAGGTGTTTTGTGCTGTTATTTCTGCTGATGATCTTGGAGGGTGAGGTTTAGAGTGGCTTTCACAATGTTTTTGTGTGATGTAGAATTATGCTGTGGCCAGCCAGGTCTCTTTCTATGATGGTCAGTCTTCAGAGTGCTTTTCTGGGCCCAAGATCAGATACCAGTTCTGCTATGTCTCTATCTTGTGACCTTAGCTGCAAGATGGAGCTTCTCCTGTCTGTCAGAGGACAAAGCACATAGCTCCAGGACTGTCGTTAACAGTGGTCCTCCTGATAAAGAAAACATTGCACCTTCTCTCCACTACCCCTTCCTGTTAACATTACAAGGTTTACTTTTATTTATGGGAAATTCATTATAGAGTAAATGCTTAATTTTAAAAAATCTAACAACACCATCATTTTTTTTTTTTTGGCTATACAGTAGGTCCTTGTTGGTTATCCATTTAAAGTATAGCAGTTGTGTACATGTCTATCCCAAACTCCCTAACTATCCCTTCCCCCAATCCTTTCCCCTGGCAACCATAAGTTCATTCTCTGAGTCTGTGAGTCTCTTTTTATTTTGTAAATTAGTTCATTTGTATCATTTCTTTCTAGAGTCCACATATAAGGGATGTCATACAATACCTCTCTTCTCTGTCTGACTTACTTCACTCAGTATGACACTCTCTAGGTTCATTCATGTGGCTGCAGATGATGTTATTTCATTCTTTTAAATGGTTAAGTAATATTCCATTGTATATATGTACCACATCTTCTTTATCCATTTCCCTGTCAATGGACATTTAAGTTGCTTTCATGTCTTGGCTATTAGAAACAGTGCTGCAGATGAATGGATAAGGAAGCTGTGGTACATATACACCACGGAATATTACTCAGCCATTAAAAAGAATTCATTTGAATCAGTTCTAATGAGATGGATGAAGCTGGAGCCCATTATACAGAGTGAAGTAAGCCAGAAAGATAAAGACCATTACAGTATACTAACACATATATATGGAATTTAGAAAGATGGTAATGATAACCCTATATGCAAAACAGAAAAAGAGACACAGATGTACAGAACAGACTTTTGGACTCTGTGGGAGAAGGCGATGGTGGGATGTTTCGAGAGAACAGCATCGAAACATGTATATTATCAAGGGTGAAACAGATCACCAGCCCAGGTTGGATGCATGAGACAAGTGCTCGGGCCTGATGCACTGGGAAGACCCAGAGAAATTGGGTGGAGAGGGAGGTGGGAGGGGGTATTGGGATGGGGAACACAAGTAAATCCATGGCTGATTCATGTCACTGTATGACAAAAACCACTACAATATTGTAAAGTAATTAGCCTCCAACTAATAAAAACAAATAAATAAATAAAAGAAACAGTGCTGCAATGAACATTGGGGTTGCCTGTATCCTTTTGGGTCATTTTTTTCTCCAGATATATGCCCAGGAGTGGGACTGAAGGGTCAGGTCTATTCTTAGTTTTTTAAGGAACCTCCACACTGTTCTCCATAGTGGCTGTACCAATATACATTCCCACCAACAGCAACACCAGCGTTTTGGTTAATGATGTTTAATATCAATTAAAGGTTTTAATAGGTATAACGTATCTGGTTCCGTTTCTCATAGTGAACCAGAACACAGTGTTTCCCACCTGAGCCACGTGCTGTCCATCACGTGGTGTCCTGGTCTTCCCTGTGGGGGTGTCACAGGGCTCAGTCTTCGCAGGGCTATGCTCTTTCACAGTGTTGTGCGCAGGAGTCTGTGCCTGGATTGCAGTTCAATGCCATTCCTACGAAAGGAGTCCATGCTTTGAAATGATGGGTCTGAAGTTACTTGGCCTCTGCCACCATCAGGGTTTTTAGTTATGTAAAACAGAACTGTCTCCCAATAGTGCATCATAGGATATTAAGTTCCAACATCGCTTGGAGGGTGAAGGAATTAGGAAAGAATCAGGAATAATATCCAAATGACATCACTGGTCCAGGAGAGAGCCTACTGCCCAGATCTCTGAGCAAAGGAACTGGAGCTTGGACCAGGGATGTGCAGTCTAGGAGCTGACCAGGAGGACATGCCTGGTGGCCCCGTGGATAAGAATCCACCTGCCCTTGGAAGGTGGTCTGGGAAGATCCCACGTGCCACTAAACCTTTACACCACAACTACTGATCCTGCCCACCTAGAACCTGGGATCCACAACAAGAGAAGCCACTGCAATGAGAAGCCCATGAACCACAAGGAAAAGTAGTCCTGCCTTGCTGCAACTAGCAAAATCCTGCATGAAATAGTGAAGACCTAGTGCAGCCAATAAATAAATAAATAGAAAAGAAAAAAGATCTGACTAACAGAATCCCCATCAACTCTGCCTCAGAAAGTCTGAAGTTATCACACTCAGTTTCCAAATCTATAAAGTGAGTAATAGCGAGAATGCATACCTCACAGAGTTATTTTTAGAATTTAGTAACTTAATATGTGTAAAGAGTCTGATACTGAGCCAAACGTGGTTCTGTTTGCTGACATGCAGCAAAGCCAGCCTACTGACAGTGGGTTGTAGTGAATGAAAGTAGTGTTTATTGCAGGTGCCAAGCAAGAAGAATTGGCAGCTTGTCCTCAGAAGACTCAAACTCCCCTAATGATGGTCAGGGAAAGTCTGTAAAGGCAACATTTGGTCGGAGGGTTGCCACTTGTGGATTTTTTTCTGATTGGTTGGTGGTGAAGGTAAGGCAATGACATTTTGAGAGTCTCAGTCATCAACCTTCTGGTTCCAACCAGTCTGCAGTATCTGTCCTTGTGGTCACCATCCTTCATCAGGATAGGGGTCTTATTTCTGGGAGGACAACTCAGATGTCTATCAGACTGTTATGTATCTCCCTTGAGGAGTAACTAGAATTCTGTTTTATTGCTGGTCTATTGTTATTACTTGCCTTGTTTAACCACTTTTCCTCTGTTTCTGCATTTCCGCACTTCCCTAGTTAGTGACTGCTTAAGTCTGTTCTTTGAAACTCAGGGCAGGCTTAGGAGACTGAAGTCTTTTTCTATGAAGAACAGGGGACAAAGAGGGGCTTTTGTGCTTAGGAGGGTCCTACAGAGCCCTGCTTTTTCCAAGCCCAGTGTAGAGTGTCCACATAGCAAATGCTTTCTCTTCATTTCTTCCTCTTCCCCTTTCCCTCTCTTCTTTTTTATTTTTCTCTGCCTCTGCCCCCTTTCTTCCTTCTTCCCAACTCCTGAGTGATAAGAAGTGGAGTGTAAATAATTCTGGGACTTCCCCAGTGGCTCAGACTCCACACTCCCAATGCAGGGGACCCAGGTTCGATCCCTGCTCAGGAAACTAGATCCCTTTTGCCTCAACTATGAGTTTGCACATTGTAACAAAGATCCAAGGTCTCATGTGCTGCAGCTAAGACTCAGTGTAGCCAAATAAATAAATAGAAACTGTAAAAATAACAGAAAATGAACCATTCTGCTTATGGAAGTGATTTTCTCTGTTTCAGGGCCAGAAGGAGCCACAGGATGCAAGTGCCCAAAAGCCACTTTTTCACTGGATAGTGTCACAAACTAATAAATGCTGAACACACCCCTCTCTCCATTTCTCTCCCCCACACCCTGCCCTGTTTCTCCAGCGACATCAAATATGAAATGAGCTGGTTCATATCAGATTCAAGAAAGGTGAGAGGACGCTGCACCAGAGAATGTAAAAGATGTGGGGGCACGTCTCTGTTTTTTAGCATCTCTGTTGAGGCATATTTCACATACCATGAAATTAATCCTTTTTAAGGTATTGATATGAAGGCAAAGCGTAGTATGAACAACAACACAAACAACTCCTTGTTTAACCAGCAGAGAATCGAAGGCACCTTTGCTATCTAATCTTTCTTGGGCTCAGGAGTTTGGGCATGTCTGTTATGTGGCAATGCTTTTTGCAGTCTCTTTGGCTTTTTGACCAATGGTGCTGAGATTTTTAATTATATTTCTGTTTACAAGTTCTTCTGCACTGGGAACCAAGGTTCCCAAAAGACTTTGTCACCAGGTACCTTGGTATTCTGCTAGCATGGATCTCTTGAGTCTGAAATGAAGACAAAAAGGAAGTCATCTGTTTCCTAATATATAGGCAATGGGTAATGTAAACCTGATAAAAACAAACCTTCTATTTTCCAGTTTTCAACCTAAAAGAAAAATTCCCAAAGAGTTGTGAGTTAAGTTTTATTTGGGGCAAAATGAGGACTGCAGCCTGAGAGACAGTGCCTCAGATAGCTCAGAGGAACTGCTCCAAAGAGGCAGCAGGGGAAAGGTCAGTATATATGAGATTTGGGTGAACGGGCAATACATGCAATCAGGCACATATTTTTCCAGAAGGTTTCTCATGAAGCTCTGCTAGTCATGAGGAACATTCATCACCATGAAGGATTTTGGTGCTTTTCTAGATCTGAGGAGATATAAGAATTGGATACATGAAATCTGCTCCTGAAAATACCTAACTACCTGAAGACCTGTCCTGACAGTTTTTCCCCAAAGCACAAAGTACCTCATTTTTGCTCTCCATCTAGATGTGGATAGCAAGTGCCCATGGAAAGTGCCAATGTGTAGTTGACACAGTTATGAAGACATCCCATCCTTGGGAAGACGGGTCAATTTCAATACTACGTGTGAAGATAAAATCTGGGGCAGGAATATAAATCCCTCCCAGAGGGCTCTCACTGACCATCTCATTAATTGGAAATCTTGTCAACACAACACTCAACCATGGGTTGTTTCTCTTACAAGCTTTCCAAAAGTCATTTGTGTCATATTTGCCATCTGGAAGGTGCTGGCCTACTTACTCATATTTTTCTCTTTAGGACATTTTTCAATGAAATAAGGGAAAGAACAAAGGAATCCTGGGATGTATTGTGCTTGGTCTCCAAGAATCGGGGATGGTATCAGACAAGGGCTGAACACATTAATATGTTAAAGAAATTTGAACCTGAAAGTGCTGCAGCAAGGAGAACCCGTTCCTAGGTCCCAGAGTAGGCTCTTGTCTAACACTCAGAAATGAATTGTCTGAGGAGACACACGTATGCTGACAAAGCAAGAGACCTTATTGGGAAGGGATGGTGAGTAGCAGGGAACCCAAGAGGACTACTCTGCCACGAGGCTAAGATCTTGAGTTTCACAGTAAGAGGGTTAGTTTCCAGATTGTTTCTGCCAATCAGTCCAACTCAGGGTCCATCCTGGTGGTGCATGCTTTGCTCAGCTGAGATAGATTCCAGTGTTGAGGATCCTGGGAGGTTGGTAAGATGTATGGACCGGAGTCTCCTCTCTCTTTTTGGCCTTTCCTGAACTCTTGCAGTTGGTGGTGGCTTGTTAGTTCTGTGTTTCTCACCAGGGCCTCCTGTTGTAAGATAACTCATGCAAGTGGTTACTATCGAGCCTGGCCAGGGAAGTCAGGGTTGGTTAATGGGTCCCCTAACAAAAGGTTAGGGAGGTCAGTCTTTGTAGTTGCTAACATTAAGAAGATCTGAAAAGTTGGTGATGAGGATTATGAGGGGCTTATATGAAAACTGTAGGCTTCCCTGGTAGCCCAGTTGGTAAAAAAAAAAAAAAAAAAAAAAAACCCGCCTGCAGTGCAAGAGACCAGTTCAATTCCTGGGTCGGAAAAATCCCCTGAAGAAAGGATAGGATACCCGCTCTAGTATTCTTGGGCTTCCTTAGTGGCTCAGCTGGTAAAGAATCCACTCGCAATGCAGGAGACCTGAATTCGATCCCTGGGTTGGGAAGGTCCCCTGGAGAAGGGCATGGCAGCCCACTCTAGCATTCTTGCCTGGAGAATCCCCATGGACAGGGGAGCCTGGTGGGCTACAGTCCCTGGCGTCACAAAGAGTCGGACAAGACTGAGTGACTAAGAACAGAACAGCATAACACATGTCAGTCTTGTATTGACCTGGGAATATGATAACAGATCCAACAATTGCTTAGATTGTGTTCAGTAGCTATACTTTGTGACAACTTTATACTAAAGAATTTTCTTTCCATCGTATATACTGGGGCAAGAGACATCTAGAAGTAAAACAGTAATTTTTGGTTTAGATTGGGAGACAAACATTTGGAAACAGTTCAGCTGAACTAGTAGGATGGATCATACAGGCCTGGTCCAGACCCATGAGTTACAGCTATCTACTACTGTCTTATTCTAGCCTTCTTCTCATCTTGTGATCCTTTTTTAAAAAAAAAGACTACTTCATGGTACATCCCAGGTAGCTCAGTGGTAAAGAATCCATCTGCCAAGCAGGAGACATAGGTTCCATACCTGGATCAGGAAGGTCTCCTGGAGAAAGAAATGGCCACCTACTCCACTATTCTTGCCTGGGAAATCCCATGGACAGAGGAGACTGAAGGGCTACAGTCCATGGGGTCAAAAAGAGTCAGAGATGACTCAGCGACTAAACAACAACAGCAACATGTTACATTTAGAAATATTTAACCTCTAAGCATTTAGTTTAAAAAGATTATTTATTTTAATTTATTTGGCCATACGGGGCCTCAGTTGTGCATGTAAGATCTAGTTCCCTCACCAGGGATCAAACCCGGGCCTCTTGCATTTCAAGGGTGGAGTCTTTAGTCACTGGACCACCAGAGAAGTCCCTATAAGCACTTATGTTTCAACAGAATTGACTAGAACTCTTCTATGGATTAATTTTGGCAATACCATCCAGAAACAAAAACATACCATATTTGTAACATATAGACAAACATCTAAATAGACACAGAGATCGCCTAGTTTTCATTTTAAAACTTAGTCGTGAATCATGTATTAGAGTATAAAATTCATTGTGTGTGTGCGCTCAGACAGGTCTGACTCTTTGTGACTCCATGGACTGTAGTCATCCAGGCTACTCTGTCCTTGGGATTCTCCAGGCAACAATACGGGAGTGGGTTGCCATTTCCTTCTCCAGGGGGTCTTCCTGACCCAGGGATCAAATCCAGGTTTCCTGCACTGTAGGCAGATTCTTTACCAACTGAGCTACAAGGTTTTAAAAATATATTTAAATATATATTTATATATATATTATGATTATGAATAATCTTATTTGCAGTGCATGTGTTAGTTCATAAACAATCATAAGGAAAAGTTAACTTTACTTACTTTGCAAAGGTCTCCCCCTACCTTTTTTTCCTTTTGCTGCTGCTGCTGCTAAGTCGCTTCAGTCATGTCCGACTCTGTGCGACCCCATAGACGGCAGCCCACCAGGCTCCTCTGTCCCTGGGATTCTCCAGGCAAGAACACTGGAGTGGGTTGCCATTTCCTTCTCCAATGCATGAAAGAGAAAAGTGAAGTCATTCAGTTGCTCAGTCACTCAGTCGTGCCCAACTCTTAGCGACCCCATGGACTGCAGCCCACCAGGCTCCTCTGTCCATGGAATTTTCCAGGCAAGAGTGCTGGAGTGGGTTGCCATTGCCTTCTCCGTTTTTCCTTTTGCTGCTGCTGCTAAGTCATGTCAGTCGTGTCCAACTCTGTGTGGCCCCATAGACAGCAGCCCACCAGGCTCCTGTCCCTGGGATTCTCCAGGCAAGAATACTGGAGTGGGTTGCCATTTCCTTCTCCAGTGCATGAAAGTGAAAAGTGAAAGTGAAGTTGCTCAGTTGTGTCCGACTCTTCGCAACCCCACGGATTGTAGCCCATAGGCTCCTCCGCCCATGGGATTTTCCAGGCAAGAGTACTGGAGTGGGGTGCCATTGCCTTCTCTGGTTTTTCCTTTTAGTTTCTACTAATTGAGTCAGATAGAGCTTCCAGGTGGCTCTAGTGGTAAAGAACCCACCTGCCAAGGCAGGAGACCTAAGAGACACAGGTTCAGTCCTTGGGTTGGGTAGATCCCCTGGAGGAGGACACGGCATAGCACAGTACAGCTGAGTCCGAGTCATAGTCTCTGGCCATGTGGGCTGTGTTTTTCAAGGACTTGATAAAAACAGTTATGGTTTTAACCTCTCTCCTAGGAATACTTAAGTTCTCTTGGCATCAAAATTTTGAAAAAACTTTGTCAGGCTAACTTTCTCTAACTGTGTACACAAAAGGCAGTTTGGGAATGTCAGGAGAGCCCCATCTTGGCCACTTCAGGGTGAGATAAGTATTTGCAAGGACTGGCTCCATCTCAGATGGACATGAATTCAGATGGAGTTCCAGGGGCTGCTGCCAGCCTGGGAGCTGGTAGGCTTTAGAAGCACAGTTTCCCTTTTTCTTTTAGTTTCATTTTACTGTAAAGTACAGATCTTGCTAATTTTTAGCCATGTTAAAAAATATTAGCTAACTCACTTCACTCCAAAGTTCCTTCTATCCCTTTCCTGCCTGGAAATGCCCTCTGTGTGACTTGCTCAGAAATTCCCCGTTTCTCTAAGAACTTCCTCCTCTGTCCCCTGCTAACAACTTCCCGCTATGTCCTCTGCTTAGGAAATTCTCCCTAGCTCCCTTTCACCTAGAGACTCTCCTGCTACCCCTTTAAGATTCCAAGTCTTGGGACTTCCCTGGTGGTCCAAGGGCTAACACTTCACATTCTCCATGCAGGGGGTTTGGGTTAAATCTCTGGTCAGGGAAATAGATCCCACAAGCTGTAACTAAGAGTTCAAATGTCACAACTAAAGATCCTGCATGCCAAAAGTAAGACCAGGTGCAGCAGTCAAATAAATAAATAATAATTACTATTGTTTTAAGTCTCCAAGTCTTAGGAAAATAGCCAAACAAAAGTCGTGGCACATCACTTAGTGCGAGAAGATCCAGCTATCAGGAAAAATTCACTGAAGCATCTGAAGAGGGATGTGAAACACATTGAACAATGCCTATGACGGTAATCAACAAAGAATCTATAACAGGAATAGAAAAGAGGTTTATTTGAGCCAAACTGGGGCCTATAGCCAAGGAGACACAGGCTCAAGAAGCAGTTGAATTGTTTTCCACTGGACTATAAAATGGGAGAGGCTTATCAAGGCAAAACCCATAAAATTTCTAAAGTTGTTTGTCAAGAATCGTAATTGGAGCTGTAAGAAGTAAGAGAACTTGATAAGTAAGGGTAGTTTGGGTTCTGAAGTGACTGCATGTTACAACGGGAGACCATGAGATCATACGGCTGCAGCTCTGTTAGCAGATACGGTTTGAGCATGGTGGTGTCCTTGACTCTGATTCAGTTCAGAAAACTCAGGTTCTCAGTGATTCAGGAATGTGTCTGAAACCACATCCACAATGGCCATCAGGTCCCATTTTGGGTGCCTGAACCACAGCTACTCCATTTTGATTTTTAAATAGTTAAAGCAAATGTACAGTGTATGTTATAATGGGCCACAAAACAGGCTGTCCTAGTCAGCGTGAAGTTTAAGCTAAATCGCTTTTAAGGAAGGCAGAATGACTTCCCCATGTCTCAGTATGGAAAAAGCTCTTCCATCAGGTTTTATAGGGTTAAAATATGTATTAATTTCCAGTTCCTTCTGATTTTTGTCATTTTTCTTCTGACATAAAGAATAATATTTTAAATCAACATAATACTGTAAAGCAATTATCCTCTAAAAGTAAATTTTAAATAAGAATACTGTTTTATTCAAATTCCAGAACTTATTTTAAGAAAATCATAGGGGATGTACCCAGAGGTTTTTTTTTTTTTTTTTTTTTGGATGCTATAATAGCATAGCAAAAGATTGGAAATAGTTGAAATTGAGATAATGATCAAATAAACCATGGTAGGCCAATACTATGGAAGGCTATCCATTGTTTGAAATACTACTTATGAAGAATATTTAAAGGGGGTAAAATATCTGTTAAAATCCTAGAGTATAAATGTTAGGAAAATCATATATATAATAACAAGTTATTATTATTAATGATGTTTATTTCTGAGTGATATTATGAGTAATTTTATTTTCTTCTTTGTAGTCTTCTTAATTTTCAAAATTACATATCGCCGGAGACTGAGGCTGGGTAGGACTGTGGGAGCACCAGTTCCTAACTACTAGACAAGGCCCTGGCTTTGCAGAAAAGAATTTCCACAAAGACAGAAAGCAGTGAAGCAAGTAAAATATTTATCAGGGGAAAAAGGAGTACAGCACGTGTAGAGAGACAAACGGTGGACTCAGAGAGAGAGAGAATCGCCGAGTCACACCTTCATGGCAATTGGAATTGCTTTTATGGGTCGTTTCTTCTGGATTTCCTTTGGCCAGCCATTGTGATTTGCCTGGTTCACAGCCCATATTTGGTGTATTTCAGGATTCTCCCAGATTTGCACATGCATCTCTTACCCATACAAAGAGGCGTATGGGTAGAGCATCTCTTGACATCATTCCCTTTTTACCTCCAAGGAGGCTTTCTGCACCTGTGTAGCCAAGGCGGTCGTCTAACTTTCAGAATGAGAAACATGTGGTCTAGGCTCCTCCCCTAATTGTCCTGCTATTCTTGTCTTGGAGTTTTAGACCACAGGGAATGAATTTCCCAATCACTTAACCCTGGGGCGGGGGGTGGGGAGGTGGTTGTTGTTCAGCCGCTCAGTCGTGTCCAACTCTTTGTGATCCCATGGACTGCAGGACACCAGGCTTCCCTGTCCTTCACCATCTCCCAGACCTTGCTCAAAATAATGTCCACTGAGTCAATGATGCTATCTAATCATCTCATTCTCTGTTTCCACCTTCTCCTCCTGTTCTCAATCTTTCCTAGCATCAGGGTCTTTTCCAGTGAGTCAGCTCTTCACACCAGGTGGCCAAAGTATTGAGCTTCAGCATCAGTCCTCCCAATGAGTATTCAGGGTTGATTTCCTTCAGGAGATGGGAGCGTCCAGCTACCTCCTGCCTCCTTATCTTGATGAGTTTCTCTGTTCCCTTTGATCTTACCTCAGGTGATTTCTTGGCTCCTCCCTTGATTAGCAACTGTTGGAATCCACCCCTTGGAACACAGTGAAAATCATGGAAGTTGGAGTTTCACTTACAAGAAATGGGGAAGGAAAAAAAAAATAACTTCCATGTTCAGAAGCCCACAGGACCGCCCTGGTTTCAGTTACAAGTCATGATATATTTGCGAAAACTTGTTCAATATACAGTACCAAGGATCAATCTTAATATAAAAGTGTTGTTGCTCAGTCATATACTACTTTTTGAGACACTATGGACGGTAGCCCATCAGACTCCACTGTCCATGGAATTCTCTAGGCAAGAATACTGGAATAGATTGCCATTCTCTTCTTCAGGGGATCTTCCTTACCCAGGGCTCAAACCCGGGTCTTCTGCATTGCAGGCAGATTCTTTACCATCTGAGCCACCAGGGAAGTCTAATCTTAACATAGCATATGAACTTTGGGTGATTATGATGTGTCAGTGTAGGTTTATTTGTTGTTCAATCACTAAATGTCTGACTCTCTGTGACCCAGTGGACTGCAGCATGCCAGGCTTCCCTGTCCTTCACCATCCCCCAGAGTTTGCTCAAAGTCATGTCCAGAGAGTCAGTGATGCATCCAACCATCTGTCCTCTGTCACCCCCTGTCATCCCCTTCTCCTCCTGCCTTCAGTCTTTCCCAGCATCAGGCTCTTTTCTAATGAGTTGGCTCTTTGCATCAGGTGGCCAAAGTATTGGAGCTTCAGCTTTAGCAACAGTCCCTCCAATGAATATTCAGGACTGATTTCCTTTAGGACTGGTTTGATCTTCTTGCTGTCTGAGGGACTCTCAGGAGTCTTCTCCAACACCACAGTTTGAAAGCATCAATTCTTTGGCACTCAGTCTTCTTTATGATCTAATTCTCACATCTGAACATGACTGCTAGAAATACCATAACATTGACTACATGGGCCTTAGTTGACAAAGTGATGTCTCTGCTTGTTAATGTGCTGTCTAGGTTGGTTTCATGGCTGTAGATGGTGACTGCAGCCATGAAGTTAAAAGATGCTTGCTCCTTGGGAGAAAACCTATGACAAACCTAGACAGCATATTAAAACATAGAGACAATGCTTTACTGACAAAGGTCTACAGTAGTCCTATTTGAATGTGAGATTTGGATCATAAAGAGGGCTGAGCATTGAAGAATTGATGCTTTTGAACTGTGGTGTTGGAGAAGACTCTTGAGAGTCCCTTGGACTGCAAGGAGATCAAATCAGTCAATCCTAAAGGAAATCAATCTGGAATATTCATTGGAAGGACTGATGCTGAAGCTGAAGCTCCAATACTTTGGCCACCTAATGTGAAGAGCCAACTCATTAGAAAAGAGCCTAATGCTGGGAAAGGCTGAAGGCAGAAGAAGAAGGGGACAACAGAGGAAAAGAAGGTTGGATGGCATCACCGACTCAACGGACTTGAGTTTGAGCAAGCTCCGGGAGACAGTGAAGGACAGGGAAGCCTGGTGTGCTGCAGTCCATGGGGTTTCAGAGAGTCAGAGATGACTGAGTGACTAAACAACAATAGCAACAGGTTGGTTTATGAATCACAACAAACGTGCCTTCCTGGTGGAGGAGGTTATGGGAGGGAAGGCAGTGGGTGTGTGGGGGAAGGGGTATATGGGAACTCATTCCTTTCTGCTCACTTTTGCTGTGAATCTAAAACTGCTCTAAAAGCTTGTTTATTTTTTTAAAAAATTAGAAAATCAGTGAATGATATACAATATCCTTCCTTTCAGTGTATTCGATTTGGGGCTTTCTTTTGAGTGTTTGTTTATTTTGTTTTTAGCCTGCTCTGAAAAAAATACAAGAGTGAGAAAACATAGTTTCACAGCTGTCTCTTAAATATTCAAGAATGTGTTCCTCCTCCCAGCTGAGATATTTGACCTTTAGCCCTTTTGCGTTGGAATATAAGAATGGAAAGCACAAGTGTCCGAGGGACCCAAATAAACATCTTATAAAGGAAATCATTGAGAAGGTTTTGGCGTGACTTTGGGGAGTTCTGGGTGGTTTGCCATTCATATGTGTAATGACTAGCACATAATCTTTGCCCAAGTTAAATTCACCCTGGCTAGATTTGACAATGAGTGTGCTTTCCTGTTGTCTTTAAAATTCAGCATCTATTCTCCCTTTTTCTGGGGATGATATCCTGATTTTTTTTCTGTGGAGGGGCTGTACCTCCCAGATCAGGCAACAGGAGACTCAGACCTAATGTCACCAGAATGTGTCAGCCTCTGGCTACAGTGATCGGCTCAGAGCCAATGCGAAGAGCTTTTTAAGTGACTGGGATGAGGGAGGGTGTGTTCGTGTGCGTGTGTTTTCTTAGCTAAGAGGAAGCATGGCATAGAAGAGCATGCATTCTGCACCCATGACTCGGGTTTGAATCCTGGCTACCCAGTTCCACTACCCTCTGGCCGAGTGGCCTTGGGAAAGTCACTCATCCTTTCTGGGTCTCAGTCTTCCCCTGCACAATGGGGCCAAGAACCCTCCCTGTCTCTCAGGTTGTTATGGGGGTTGAACGGGTGAATGTTCGTAAAGCCTGTGCTGATGTTTGTCTCCTCAACACTGTCATGTGAGCATCTCAGATTTAACACTCTTCACACAAATTCTTTCATTGTCTTCCTCAGCTCAGTGAATGACATCTCCAGCTTCCCTGTTGCTCAAGCCAAAAATCCTTGAAGTTGTCTTTGACCTTGATCTTTGTTTCTTACAAACAACTCAGTCAGGTCTATCTTCAAAAATGGACCCAGAATTCAACCAGCTTCCACAGATGTCAACCTGGCTCAAGGCACCATCATCTCCTATCTGGATAATGGCACCATATCCTCCTAAAGGTTCTCACTGCTTCTGCTTTTGCCCCACTTTAGTTTATTCCCAAGAAGCAGCCAGAGTGAACCTGATAAAACCAAGTGAGAAAATATCACTCTACTGTACTGTTGACCTAAAAGATGGTCACAACCTAAAAGTTGAGAGTTATATTTTATTCGGTGGGAATTTTTAGGACTTAAGCCTGGGAGACAGCATCTCAAATAACCCTGAGAGATTGCTCTGAGGACAGTTCAGGTTATATAGAAGTTTTGCAACAAGGGGCAGGTAGTCTGAACATCAGAAGTGTTTTGTAAATTAAAGAAAATCAGATATCCCAAGGTAAGGAATTTAGGACTTTTCTATGTATGGGAAGATGCAAGAGTCTGGACTCACAGAAATCATTCTATTCCCACACATCTCAGCTATCTGGGGCCCGTATCCTGTGTTTTTCACATCCTGAGTTCCTCGGTGCTCACCATAGGCAGTGGCTGCAGCCTATTGACTGCTCGATTGTGCAAGAATTCTTCTCCTTCCTGGGTGCCCTTAGGGCTCAGAGATTCACATGTGGAGAGCCAGAATTGCTGATGACTATGACAGCCTTGTTTACTGGTACGGCAGGAATACTCCATTTCTCAGCACCACGAGTGTCCATCTACCCCATCACATGCCCTCACGTCTCCCCGTTCTAGCCTCTTCTCCCACTTCCTCCCATCTTGCTCTCTCTGCACTTGGCATCTCTTACCTGATTTTTGCTCTTTTGTCAACACACCAGGTGCTCAGCACTCACTCCTTTTCTTCCCTCTGCTGGGACTCTGCTTGCCCCGACATCGTGTGGCTACCCCACCTTCTTCAGATCCTTACCCAAAGGCTGCCTTCTCAGTTGGAAGGTCTTCATTCCAGTGTTGCCACCCTTGCCCTCCTCTCCCAGTGCTTATCTCATTCCCTGCTTATTTTGTTTCCTAGCTCTCATCACTACCTCACATGCCCTGTGATTTGCTCATGTTATTTTATCCATTATATGTCTGCTCCCTCCCATTAGAATCTAAGCTCCATAGGAATTGAGTTTTTAAATTTCTGTGTGTGTCTGTGTGTGTCTGTGCGTGCTCAGTTGTGTCCAACTCTTTGTGATGCCATGGACTGTAGCCCACTGGGCTCCTCTGTCCACGGGATTCTCCAGGCAAGACTACTAGAGTGGGTAGCCTTTCCCTTCTCCCGGGGATCTTCCCAACCCAGGGATCGAACCCGGGTCTCCCACATTGCAGGTGGATTCCTTACCATCTGGGTCACCAGAGAAGCCCTTCAGCTTGCACAGTGACATATATCAGCTATTTCTCAATAAAAATTGGGGCGGGGGGAAGGTTAAATAAATGAAACAGCTCATGGAACATAATAGGGGCTCAGTGACTATTTAATGCATAAATGAATAAATAAATGAGTAAACAAAGATTTGCATTATAATGTGATATTCTTCAAGACACAGTTTTACAGACACACAGTTTTGTGTCTACTAGGGGTCAGAGACTTGCTAGTCATGGGGGTCACACCCGAGAAAAAGATTACTTCAAATTAAAATCTAGAGTAGGGCAAAGAGGAATGAGGAAAATGACCCCAAAATCCCCAACCGACCAAACAAACAAAACCACCCAGGAAGTTTTGGGTGCATATGGACGCTCATGACAGGAATGAGAAAGTTTGTAAAAGATTCTAGACATGGGATGTGTAAGCTGTGACCTAAAAGTTCACGAAAGGGCAAGTAAGTCTACCAAAGAGGTGGAGGGTGAGGAGAGCTAAGTTGCCAAATCTATTAGGCTGAGGTTAGAGCACTGACCGAGGAAGAGGCTGAGAAGTTGATTTATCACAATGAGCAAGCCAGGGCAGTGCAGAAAGAACACACAGCTCGGAGGGAATAAAAAGCAATTCACGACTTTCTGCCAAGTCGTGTTAATTCTGTTTCATTGAAAATACAGGATAAAGGGTGAATGACATGGCTGTTCTCAGTTTCAGGATGTGGGAGATGTCACTGTACAGCTTTCGTTTTCACAAGAAGGTGAGAAGAAAAAAAATCCCCAGATGAGAGGCTGTGGTGTGTTTGACATCAATGGATGTGTGTTTCTGATGGTTTTGATATTTGGCATCTATTCACCCTTCTGATTTGAAAACACGTTGAAAAGACAAATGCCTTCCTAAGAAAATAGGTCCATTCTAAAACCCCTGATGATGCTTGGAGTTGATGGCTGCAGTGGATTCATACCCAAAAACATGTTTCCAGAAGTTCCCACTCTGGACCACAAATCCTCTGTAACAACAGGTTGAGTCTGTCAATGCTGGGCCAGCACACAGTTGGAACCCACTGACTATCTGCTGCCTAAATACATAGAAGTAGGGTTAGCTGGACAGGCTTGAAATGAGATTGTCTGAGTTCAAACCCCTCTGTGACTAACTAACTTTGGCCAAATTGCTTACCTTTCTAAGCCTCTGATTCTTCATCTCTTTTAGTCCTCATGTGGACTAACAAAGAATTTACACAATGGCAAAGCTGTAGGGTATTGTACACAAAGTATTTGACAGTAATTGATGTTAGCAATCACTACTGAAGGAGGAAAAATAACTTCGTAGTTAACCATAGGCTTTCCCTTCCCCTCCCTTCAACATTACACTTTACTTCTCAGATGACCAACAGATGCTTACTGGATGGATCAGTTTTAGCTGGTGAGTCTTTTTTATTGGTTTCGCTGGGTCTTTGTTGCTGGCTCTTCTGCTCTGCAGAAGAGGAAGTTGTCCTTCAGAGATGTTTTGTTACTTGCCCCACTGGCAGAAAAAATAGGATCTTTGGTTCAGATGGTAAAGAATCTGCCTGCAATACAGGAGACCTGGGTTCGATCCTGAGTCAGGAAGATCCTCTGGAGAAGGGAATAGTCACCCACTCCAGTATTCTTGCCTGGAAAATCCCATGGACAGAAGAGCCTGGCAGACCACAGTCCACAAGTTGCAAAGAGTTGGGCACGACTAAGCGACTAACACTTTCTCTCGCTTTTAAGTGGCAGAGATCACTCAGGTTTACTTAACCGGCAAACCTATGCTCTTATTGTAGATTTAACTTTTTGATCATTATTTCTATTGTTATAACATTATGGCCCAAAATATGGGCAATTAAGTTTCCACTTTGGGTAAAAAATTGAAGTACAGTTGATTTACAATATTTTGTTAGTTTCAGGTGTATAGCAAATTGATTCAGTTGTATATCTGTATTTTTCAGATTATTTTCCACTATACTTTATTACAAGGCATTGAATACTGTTCCCTGTATTATACAGATAATCCTTGTTGCTTATCTGTTTTATATACAGAAGTGTGTATCTGTTAATTCCATATTCCTAATTTATCCCTCCCCCTTCCCTTTCCCCTTTGGTAACTGTAAGTTTTGCTTTCTATGTCCCTGAGTCCATTTCTGTTTTCTAAATACATTCATTTGTATTATATTATTTTTTATGTTTCATGAATAAGTGATATGATATGTTTGTCCTTCTCTGCCTGAATTACTTCACTTTGTATGATTATCCCTAGGTCCACCCATGACACTACAAATAACAATATTTCATTCTTCTTATGGCTGAGTCATAGTCTATTGTAAATATATGCCCGATCTTCTTTTTTTTTTTAATGTTACTTATTTATTTTATATTTTACTTTTTGGTCACATGCAGCATGTGGGATCTTAGTTCCCAGGCTAAGGATCGAACCTGCACCCCCTGTACTAGAAGCTTGGAGTCTTCACCACTGGACTACCAGGGAAGTCCCGCCCCATCTTCTTTATCCATTCATCAATCGTTGGGCCCCGAGGTTGCTTCCATATCTTGGCTATTGTGAATAATGCAAGCAAGCCTGTGTTCTTAATTGCCCTACACAGGCACACCTCAAAGCTAGCTTCCTTCCCCGCCCTCAGCAATCCACCATGGTGCTTGGCGTGTGATGGGTCCTGAATGTATCGGATCAATGCCATTTTTTGAGCCTGAGTGCATGGCACCATGTGTTGGACACCTAACCTGCCCAAGGTGTGTATATTATCCCAATCAATCGCCACTTTGACCTGAGTAAGCATTATACTGTGCCCATTTTACAGATGAGAAAACAAATTAAAAAATGTAACTTGCCCCAAATTGTACCATATCCAGACAGTGTGGAGGCAGGGTGGTTCCCTTTCTGTGTCTTTGTAATCTTCTCCCAGGGCATACCAGGGTGTCTGACATTTACAGCTGAACACCTGGCTTGCAGAAAGACAGGATGAGAGGGTTCATAAGTCAAGAGACTTGGCAGGAGCAAAGGGCGAGAGGGTCCTTTTAGACATTATTTCCTCAAGTGTTTGTTGCATTTAACAGAAGGAGAGGCTGAAAGCTGAAGTGCTCCCAAGCCACTCCTGATTCATAATCAGAAATTGAGACAAAGCAAATCTGAAACTAACTGTGGGTGTGAGACTCAACTGGTACAATCTCTTTGGTTGGCAATACATTACAGAGTTTAAATGGTTGTGCTGTTAGACCCAGGAAACCTACTTTTAGGAGTGTAAGTACTCAGATATGCGAATAATATGCTAACACAAAAATTCCAGTATTTAATGTAGTAAGAAAGGAATTAAAAACCTAAATGCCCATTGATATGGGTAGATAAAGCATGGTACATCCGGTCCCATCACTTCATGGCAAATAGATAGGTAAACAATGGAAACAGTGAAAGACTTTATTTTCTTGGGCTCTGAAATCACTGCAGATGGTGATTGCAGCCATGAAATTAAAAGACGCTTGCCCCTTGGAAGAAAAGCTATGAAAAACTTAGACAGCATATTAAAAAGCAGAGGTGTTACTTTGCTGACAAAGGTCTGTATAGTAAAAGCTATGGTGTTTCCAGCAGTCAGGTATGGATGTGAAAGCTGGACCATAAAAAAGGCTGAGTGCTGAAGAATTGATGCTTTTGAACTGTGATGTTGGAGAAGATGCTAGAGAGTGCTTTGGACTGCAAGGAGATCAAACCAATTCATCCTAAAGGAAATCAATCCCGAATAGTCATTGGAAGAACTGATGCTGAAGCTGAAACCCCAATACTTTGGCCACCTGATGAGCTGACTCATTTGAAAAGACCCTGATGCTGGGAAAGATTGAGGGCAGGAGGAGAAGGGGATGACAGAGGATGAGATGGTTGGATGGCATCACCGACTCAATGGACATGGGTTTGGGTGAACTCCAGGAGTTGGTGATGGACAGGGAGGCCTGGTGTGCTGTGGTTCATGGGGTCACAAAGAATGGGACACAACTGAGATACTGAACTGAACTGAAGAGGAACATCCAGGGTAGGAGAAAAAATGACTTTCTACATATTTACCTGGTTCTATTTTGCTTTTATTCCATGTGTATTTATCTTTTCTTTAAATGTTTTTTCTTATTTTGGTAAAAGTCACATAATATGAAACATACTATTTAACCATATTTAACTGTAGAGTTTAGTGGAACTGAAAACTTTCACATTGTTTTGCAACTCTCACCATTGTCCATCTCTCAAATTTTTTACATTCCTGAACTGAAACTGTACCCATTAAATATGAAACAACTCCCCCATTTCCAAAAACAAATGCCTTGTTACAAGGGATTGTTTGTGTGGCAGATCTTAGATGCTGTAATAACAAAAGACTTAGTTCAGTAAGCAATAGGAGTAACTGATTTTGGATCTTGCTCAATATTCAATATAAAACAAAGTTCACACCCAGGAGAAGGGAGTGGAGGAAGGCAGAGCACAAGGTCAGAGATCAGGGAAATGAACTTCGGTCAAAACCAACTTTTCTCACCCCATATTCATACTATTTCACGTAGATCTGAGATTGTAAAAGTAACCCTCTGAATCTAGTTTGGAAAGGATGGGGTAGCAGGGGCCAGAAATAACACTCTGGTCTGTGATTCATTCATCTATTCATTCAACCAGCAGTTGTGGACACCAAGTTGAGTCCCAGGATACTGAGAGAATGAGCTACTATTCCTGCAGACCCAGCCTCAAGCAAACTCTGGTCCAGTTGAAGAGGACATCTTGAAGAAATTCTCAGAGGACGTATTCCTGGTCTAGGTGGTCCAGACCAGAGATTTGGGGCTCTGTATGGTCACTGGCATCTGTGTTCTTCTGCTAGGAAATTATACAGCTTGGAGACCTAATCCAGTTTGGGAGCTCCATGGGGTCAGGAAAGGCTTCCAGAGAAAGTCACATTGAAGGAAATCAGGAAGAGTTGGCTGGGGATGGGAGCAGGGGTGGGGAGGGGGGTGAAGAGATGATGGCATCTGTGAAGACCCAGTATCAGGGAAGAGCTTGGGTTTAATCCCTGGTCTGGGGAGATCCCCCATGCCACGGGGCAACTAAGCCTGGAAGCTGCAACTACTAAGCCGGCATGCTGCAACTAAGCCCATGTACCTAGAGCTTGTGCTCTGCAACCAGAGAGGTCACAGAAAGGGGGAGCCTGTGCACTGCAGCTAGGGAGTAGCTCCGCTGTCTGCAAGCCCGCACAGAAAGACCCAGCACAGTCAAAAATAAATGAATAAACAAAAGTTCTAACGCATTACAAATGGCTAAGAGAATAAAAAAAATAAATAGAACAACTATATGTGTCTATACCTATGTCTCCAGGACTAACCCCTGGCCTGAATGCCAAATGTTTATATCCCATCAGTCACTTGGTGTCTGCTCTTGCAGTCTAATAGGCATCTCAAACTTAACACCTCTGAAACCAAATTCTTGCTTCATGCCTTTTCCCCCCAAAACCAAATCTATTTCACCCACAGTTTTTCTTTCGCTGTACATGGCAATTCTGTCCTTTCTCTGGTCAGTTACTCAGACCAAAATTACTGGAGTCATCTTAGACTCCCCTCTTTCTGGTAAACCCTACATCCAGCTCATAAGTAAATTCCCATGTTTCTGCTTTCAAACTACATCAGGAATGCAACTTCCTTTTTCTTTCTTTGGTGCTTCCGCTGTTACTCTCCTGGTTACAGTCATCATAACGGGTGTCCACCTTTCTATCTTGACTTTCCTACAATTTATTCTCAATACAGAAGCCAGACGGAACCTTTAAAGTGTCATATCTGATCAAGTCACTCAGTGACCTTAAATAGGTTAAAAATAAAATCCACAGTCCCAAAAGTCCTTCGTTTGTACTGCTGGGCCATAGGTGGCCTGCTTTCCTCCTATCCTCTGAACTTCTCTCCTGATCTGCCTCCCTCAGCCCTGCATAACAGACCAAGAGCTTTTCTTGTTGTTCGGTCACTGATGTGTGTCTCGCTCTTTGCAATCACATGGACACACACCAGGCTCCTCTGTCCTCCACTACCTCTGGAGCTTTCCTGCCTCAGGGTATTGGCACCTGCTCTCCACACTGTATGGAAATTTTTTGCCCCTGGAAATCACTCTCCTTAGGTCTCTGCTGAAATATCAGAGATTCTCCTAGTGTAGAACCTTGAGAGAGGCAATGCAGTGGGTGCTGGGAAAAGCCATTGGATTACTTATTGAATCACTATTTTGAGTACTTACTGCATGCCAGACACATGCCAGGCATGTTCCAAGCAGCACCGCATGGGTTACAGAACTGCATCCTGTCGACAGCCTCAGGGAGTAGTTGAGTGCTTATCATGTGCCTAGCTAAACACTTGGCAAGTGAAGAAGTGAAGTGAAAGTCGCTCAGTCATGTCTTTGCGACCCCATGGACTGTAGCCCGCCAGGCTCCTCTGTGGCAGGCTTCCCTGTCCATGGAGTTCTCCAGGCAAGAATACTGGAGTAGGTAGCCATTCCCTACTCCAGGGGATCCCGACTCAGGGATCGAACCCAGGTCTCCCACATTGCAGGCAGATTCTTTACCATCTTAGCCACCAGGGAAGCCCTTGCTAATAATGAGCTCACTCAATCCTCATAACAACCCCGTAAAGTCAGTATGACTATGGTGTCCACTTTATATCTGAAGCACAAAGAGGCCAGATAACTTACCCCACATCACCCAGCCAGAACTTACTCTGATGCCGCTGGAGAGAAGGCTTAAGCAGAGCCGTTACAGGAGGCTGAGCAGGTGTTTCTCAGAATAAGCAGAGGTGGGCATTGCACGCACACAGGTAGGGAGGCAGACAGTTACTTTGTGTAAAGTTCGCTTGGGAAAGGGAGCCAACCAAGGTGTATAGTTACACTGTCTGTTCTTTGAGTGTCTGCCAAGTAAGGTCAAGGGCTTCCCAGGTGGCTCAGTGGTGAACAATCCGCCTGCCAATGCAGAAGATGCCAGTTTGATCCCTGGGTGGAGAAGATTCTCCAGACAAAGGAAATGGCAACCCACTTGCCTGGAAAAATCCATGGACAGCAGAGGCTGGTGGGCTGCAGTTCACGGGATCACAGAGAGTCGAGACTGAGTGACTGAACAACAAGTAAAGACAAAGTGGTGGCTTCTCCCTGGAGATGAGGAGCCTGGCTCCCTCTGCTCCGGAAGTGAACAGTTCAGTTCAGCTCAGTTCAGTCGCTCAGTTGTATCTGATTCTTTGCAACCCCACGGACTGTAGCAGCTAGGCCTCCCTGTCCATCACCAGCTCTCAAAGCTTACCCAAACTCATGTCCACTGAGACAGTGATGCCATCCAACCATCTCATCCTCTGTCGTCCCCTTCTTTTCCTACCTTCAATCTTTCCCAGTATCAGGGTCTTTTCAAATGAATCAGTTCTTCACATCAGGTCGTCAAAGTATTGGCCATTCATTCCTTCCAATGAATATTGAGCACCACAGTTCAAAAGCATCAGTTCTTTGGCACTCAGCTTTCTTCACTGTCCAACTCTCACATCCATACATGACTACTGGAAAAACCTTAGACTTGACTAGGCAAACCTTTGTTGACAAATAATGTCTCTGCTTTTTAATATGCTGTCTAGGTTGGTCATAACTTTCCTTCCAAGGAGCAAGCATCTTGTAATTTCATGGCTGCAATCACCATCTGCAGTGATTTTGGAGCCGCCAAAAATAAAGCCTGTCACTGTTTCCACTGTTTCCCCATCTATTTGCCATGAAGTGACGGGACCAGATGCCATGATCTTAGTTTTCTGAATGTTGAGTTTTAAGTCAAATGTTTCATTCTCCTCTTTCACTTTCATCAAGAAGCTCTTTAGTTCCTCTTCACTTTCTGCCATAGGGTGGTGTCATCTGCAAATCTGAGGTTATTGATATTTCTCCTGGCAGTCTTAATTCCAGCTTGTGCTTCATCCAGGCTGGCATTTCTCATGATGTACTCTACATATAAGTTAAATAAGCACTGTGACAATATACAGCCTTGATGCACTCCTTTCCAGATGTGGAACCTGTCTGTTGTACTACGTCCAGTTCTAACTGTTGCTTCTTGACCTGCATACAGATTTCTCAGGAGGCAGGTCAGGCGGTCTGGTATTCCCATCTCTTTCAGAATTTTCCAGTTTGTTGTGATCCACACAGTCAAAGGCTTTGGCATGGTCAGTAAAGCAGAAATAGATGTTTTTCTGGAACTCTCTTGCTTTTTCAAGGATCCAGCACATGTTGGCAGTTTGATCTCTGGTTCCTCTGCCCTTTCTAAATCCAGCTTGAATATCTGGAAGCTCATGGTTCAGGTACTTTTGAAGCCTGGCTTAGAGAATTTTGAATATTACTTTGCTGGTGTGTGAGATGAGTGCAATTGTGCAGTAGTCTGAATATTCTTCGACATTGCCTTTCTTTGGGATTGGAATGAAAACTGACCTTTTCCAGTCCTGTGGCCACTGCCGAGTTTTCCAAATTTGCTGGCATATTGAGTGAAGCACTTTCACAGCATCATCTTTCAGGATTTGAAACAGCTCCACTGGAATTCCATCACGTCCACTAGCACTAGTAATGCTTCTTAAGGCCCACTTGACTTCACATTCCAGGATGTCTGGCTCTAGGTGAGTGATCACACCATCGTAATTATCTGGGTCATGAAGATCTTATTCGTACAGTTCTTCTGTGTGTTCTTACCACCTCTTCTTAATATCTTCTGCTTCTGTTAGGTCCATACCATTTCTGTCCTTTATTGTGCCCATCTTTGCATGAAATGTTCCCTTGGTATCTCTAATTTTCTTGAAGAGATCTCTAGTCTTTCTCATTCTATTGTTTTCCCCTATTTCTTTGCACTGATCACTGAGGAAGGCTTTCTTATCTCTTCTTGCTATTGTTTGGAGCTCTGCATTCAAATGGGTATATCTTTCCTTTTCTCCTTTGCCTTTTGCTTTTCTTCTTTTCTCAGCTATTTGTAAATCTTCCTCAGACAACCATTTTGCCTTTTTGCATTTCTTTTTCTTGGGGATGGTCTTGATCACTGCCTTCTGTACAATGTCATGAACCTCCATTCCTAGTTCTTCAGGCACTCTGCCTATCAGATCTCACCCCTTGAATCTATTTGTCCCTTTCACTATATAATCATAAGGGATTTGATTTAGGTCATACCTGAATGGTCTAGTGGTTTTCCTTACTCTCTTCAATTTAAGTCTGCATTTGGCAATGATGAGTTCATGATCTGAGCCAGTCAGCTCCTGGTCTTGTTTTTGCTGACTGTATAGAGCTTCTCCGTCTTTGGCTGCAAAGAATATAATCAATCTGTCTGATCCAGTCCATCTTAGTTCGCTGATTCCTAAACTGTCGATGTTCACTCTTGCCATCTAGGAAGTGAATGGCTGAAGGCTTTTTAAGACCGTGAGATCCTTATTGGTCCAGCGATCGCCACCGAGGGACTTCGAAGGAGGGGGGAGGAGCAGGAAAGGAAGCGAGAGAAAAGGCGAGCGGGCGCTAAAGGGGAAGTGCAGTTTGGGAGCCGGGCTCTCCTCCCCGGCCGCTTAGACTCCAGCAGGCTCTTCTCCGAGTTGGTCCCGGCGACCCGCATCCGACTCCATGGGTGACTGCGGCACCCAGAGGAAGCTCTGCTGCTTCGTTCTCTTGTGCCTCCTGGTGGCGGGGATCACCGGGGGGGCGATCGGAATCTACAAGTGGCACCACTCCGGGCTCAGCAGGTGGCACGGGAGAGGCAGCACCGCCAATTTTCAGAAAATCATCCAGGAGCGATGCGACTACTACACCCAGCAGATCCGGCCGGGTGCCAGGTGAGTGGGCGTCTTAGGCGCCCCGCGGGGCCCCACGCGCGGTGGGGACGGCGCTCGGCGGAGCGCGCTGGGCACAGCTGGACCCCGCGCGCCCAGCGGCAGCCGTCTGGATTTGCCGGCAACAAGGCATCTACTGTCCCGAGTCAGCTGAGAGCCCGCCGGGCGGTGCCGAGTCGGTAGTCCGGGCTCGCGCCACTCGCCAGAGGTGCGGGCTGCCGGTGGTCCAGGGAGCCGGCCGAGGGCGCGCGGCTCCGGCGCGTCCGCTCGGCGGGTGGGGCTTGTCCGAGACGCCCCGAGCCTGGCCTTCCATTGGGGGCCGCAGCACCCCCTGGGCGCCCACCGCCCGGCGACTGGCTCGGAAAGTCGACGGGAGGCAGGTGAGCTGCTGGCATTATCTACTTTGCGCGGGGTTTCTGTTCGCCATCTCTTGCCTCCCAAGTCCCCGAAGTGTTGCAGATGACACTGGGTTAAGTGGTTTGCGGAGCCTGGGGTCCGGGGAGGACAGTGTCTGGAGGCCCGGATCACCGACGTTCATTTCATTCATTAATATACCAGCCCCGAGATTCTCCTTGTGCGCCCTGAAATGAATGTGACCAGAGCTGCCAGTAACGACAGAAAACAAAGTAACAGAAAGGTTAAAAATTAAGATTCTAACAGCCGCGAAAGTGCATCTGCTTTATGAATCGGTAGAGCCTGGAAACACCCAGTCTATGGAAACTTTTGTGAAGGTTTCTCGGGCCCTATCCCAGCTAGCCACTAATCTCTCCCCAAAGTGAACCGATTTCCTGACTTCCATTACCAGGGCTTAGTTTCACCCGGAAAACTCAGTTTTGAAATTGTACATGAAGTAGAATAAGCTGGGAAGTAAAAAGGTGCTGGCTGTGTTTTCCAGGTTGCCAAAGGCGAGTAGGCTAGCGCGAAATCCACCTATGTGATTCAAATCAGTTCTGCCTCCTAACACACTTGACCCCGGGTGGGGGAGAGAGGAAATGGGTAGAGAGACCCCCCCTTTCCTCTCCCCCAAGCCTCCCTGTGGGTGCCCATTAGTTCAGGTTCTAGCGCAGCGACTGAAGTTTCTTACTTGCAAATTGTTCTAGTCCAAAGATTGCCTAGGTCTCAAGTGTTTTGCTTAGAGTTAGTTAATTGAGAGAAAATGTAGAAGTTGAGCCATTCCTTTAGATTTCATTTAACATATTAATTAAATCAAGTGATGTGATGTGCTTAGTCGCTCATTCGTGTCCGACCTTTTGCGATCCCATGGTCTCTAGCCCGCCAGGCTCCCCTGTCCCTGGGGATTCTCAAAGAAAGAATACTGGAGTAGGTTGCCATTCCCTCCTCCAGAGGATCTTCCCAACCCAGGGGTCAAACCCAGATCTCCCACGTTGCAGGCAGATTCTTTACTGCCTGAGCCACCAAGGAAGCCCCTGAATACAGGAGTGGGTAGCCTATCCCTTCTCCAGGGGATCTTCCCCACCCAAGAATCAAACCGGGGCCTCCTGCGTTGTAGGCTAATTCCTCACCAGCTGAGCTACCCCGGAAGCTCAAATCAAGTGATACACAATCTGAAATGGTAATGGTAAAAGCGATCATTTTATTTTCATTTAATTTAATAGTCTTTAAATTGCTGTTGTTTGATCATCTTTGGGGCGTTCACATCCATATAGCAAGCAGGATGCCGTAGAGACCAGGTGGCTTTTTAGTGCTTGTCAGGATGCTTACTCAATGTTAGATACACACTCAGAATTCGAAACACACAATGTCAAAAAGGCACATCCTTTGGTGAATGCATATATATGTTTAAAATATTAATGGGGATATCTTGTTACTATTTTTTGAACATCTTTCCAGATATCTCTCAATATACATACACACTTTATGTAAGCAGGTTAATAATTAATCTGGTACTTCCTGTGTGCCAGGCACTTAAAAAATGTTAAACCAAATATTTAGCCCTTTCACAACTATCTGAGGCATTACTTGTGCTATCTCCATATTACATGTAAGTAAACTGAATTGGAGAATTTGAGCAAACTGCTCCAAATTTGGCTCCAGAAACAACTCTTAACACTCTGCTACCTATGTAGGTTCTGTAGGTAGAGGGACCATAATGCATTGACTGTCTGGAACTTTTTGGAAACAAAGGGGACACTATTCATAATTACTCTGGCCTTAATCAGAACATACGGTCACTTTATGCTTGGGTAGTTTAAGAGCAGGAACTCTGGAGTCACACTGGGTTTAAATCCTGGCTCTGTCACAGTGTAAGTGGGCAAATTACTTACTTTCTTTGAGCTTCAGTGTTCTTAGCTGTGCAATGGAACGTCAGTACCTACCACATGGGGGGAATGATGAGAATTAAGAGGGAAAATCCTGATATGTTCTAAACATTCAACATGCTATCTTTGAGGGAAGTGCAATATCACAGACATCTTTCGATGATAATAAACATGGACCAAGGCCAGCATCAGAATAGATGTTCCTTTTCCATAATCGGTCTAAAGGCGTCCTCTGAAAACCATCTGCTGTTGGTTTAGGACGCAGAGCTCATGGTCAGATCAACGCATGCATGAACTCTCCCGGTCACACTGAGATGATCCTCACTGGAAAGGAACAGATTATTCCTAATCTTCCCAAGCCAGGGATCAGACCCAGGTTTCCCGCATTGTAGGCAGATGTTTTACTGTCTGAGCCACCAAGGAAGCCCTAAATCAGAAGAGGAGGTTGCACAAAAGAAAGAGATATTCCAGAAGAAACTGAAGAAACAAAATCTATGGCCTGGGAATAAATGCCACAAAAAAAAAAAAAAAAAATCCAAATAAAAGTAAAAGCAAAAAACAAAAAACGTAGGTGCCTAAGATTTGATTTATTTAAATCACAATCCACCAGATCAATCCTTCAATGATGAAAAATTCTTTCTACTGTAATTATCATTATTTTGTTTTAATTCATAATTGGTCCCGGAGATCTTTCAATGTCACTACACATAGGTTGTGCAGGTTAAGTCACTTCAGTCATGTCTGACACTCTTTGTGACCCTTTGGACTGTAGTCCACCAGGTTCCTCTGTCCATGGGATTCTTCAGGCCAGAATACTAGAGTGGATTGCCATGCCCTCCTCTAGGGGATCTCACGGACCCAGGGATTAAATCCCCATTTCTTATGTCTCCTGCATTGGAAGGCAGGTTCTTTACCACTAGCACCACCTAACAGCTAATACTACTCTGTAGGGTGGATGTAAATATTTCCTACCGATACAAAATTAGCTTCCAATGTTCAGTCCCATTCATTTATTCAATAAATGTCTGTTGAGCATCTTCTATGTTTCAGAAAGTGATCTAGTTCTGACAACACTGAACTGAAGGACAAAGTGCCCACTGTCATGAAGCTGTCATGCTGGTTGGGGAGAAACATGCTGCAATGAATGTTTTTGTTAAATATATAATTTTTGTTTTATATATATATATATATATATATAGCTACCCAGGTGTCTCAGTGGTAAAGAATCTACCTGCAGTGCAGGAGACACAGGAGACAAGGGTTCGATCCTTGGGTCAGAAAGATCTCTGTGAGGAGAAAATGGCAACGCACTCCAGTATTCTTACCTGGAGCATCCCATGGACAGAGCATCCCATGTAAAGAGGAGCCTGGGGAGCTACAGTCCAGGGGGTTGTAAAGAGCCGGGCATGACTTAGAGACTAAACAACAACATATACGTACATTTGTGTACGTATGGGAGTGTTTCTATAGGATAGGTTTCTTCTGGGCCAAAGGGGGTATTATGCATATTTTAAAATTTGATAAATATTTCTGAATTCTCTCCAAAGTAACTGTATCATTTTATACTCCCATCACCATCTATCAGAGGTCATGCTTTCCCACAGTCTCTTCATTGCTGACTAGTACAAACTCTTTCGAGTTGTGAGAAAAACAACAACTAACTGTTCCCTGATTATTGGTGATTCTTACCGTATTGTGTATGGTTATTGGTTGTTTATATTTTTTTTCCTGTGAGTTTCCTATTCAGATCCTTGTTAATTTCTACTATGTTGCTTATTTCTTTCTATGAGAATTCTTCATATATTATAGATTATATGTAATCTAATGGTGTTTTCTTTCTCTCTGCCTGTTGTCCTTGTAGCCCTTCTAGTTTCTGTTCCCCCAGAGACTTTAACTTCAAGGTCATGGCTCTTTGGTTAATAACTTCCTCCTTCTATGTTGTTGAAAGTCTAGCATGCTATTTCCCTTGTAGTCATACACTCTTTTCCCTGATGAAAGCTGAGACCATTTCTGTGATCCTTCTTTGCATCCATCTCTTGCCTAGACTACTCTCTCCTGCCTTGGTCATTTATAGAGGGCCCAAGCAGCAATTTATGCCAACTGTTCAACTTGGTATTTCTACTCTGATCTGGCTCTTTTTACCCCTGCAGTACTTTATTCAAACTATGTATAACATATAAAAATGTGACAAGTAATATCATGCAAAACAAGACTGTCATAAAAATGATAATAATTGCAGCTATGTAAAATTGAGTGTCGAGGAAGACAGACAGAATGTGGCAGTGCTAGGTAAACGGACTTGTTAGCCACTGATGATTATTACCCCACTGCCTTCAGTAGGTTTATGGTAGGTCTCTTCCCTTATTACTCTTTAGTCTCAAATAATCTGTAGTTGGTATTTTGCTTATCTATTACCATGTAACAAACCATCCCCAAACTTAGTGTCTTAAAACATAAGGCATTTTACTGTTTTACATGACTCTGAGGATTGATGGGCTTAGCTAGGTGGTTCTTCTATTCCTTGTGGTGTCGGCTGGGACTGAAGTTACTGGGAGGCTTAGCTAAGCTGGAGCTTCCCAAACAGCTCAGACATCACTTCCATGAATGGCATGGTAGAAGGGTCAGCTGAAAGGCTGGTGTCACCTGGGATGCTGGAAATGCTGAGCTTCTTCTCCATGATGTCTCAGAGCCTTCCAGTCACACCTCTGAAGTCTTGACCCTGTGAATGTGTTCTATTGGCAGCACCCTGGATGTGATCATTGCCTGGAGGCCATTTCTTGCTTTGAAATCCTTTTACTAGGAAAGATTGGGAACGAACAGCAGTTTTATTTCAAACCTAACAAATCTTGACTTGGAAATGCTTGCTCTTGAATCTGCTTAGAGAGGAACAGTTCTCTTTTGGTTTATTTTTCTCTTTGTCCCTGGATGTTTCTCACAAACAGCTAAAAGAAATGAGTTGGCACTTCCAACATTCTGCCTGGAAATCTCCTTAGCCAAAACCCTAAGTTCACTAGGTCTGTTTCTATTGGCTCCATTATGGCAGGTGACAGGTCTTCATAGCACAGGTTTCGTTTCTCCAGCCTCCAATAACAATTTCTGTCCTGTCTGTTCAGCCTTCACAAATAGTCTTCTTGAGGCCTTTCTATTAATAACTGTAGCTTGTCACCCAGTCCTAAATGCCAAAGCCACGTTGTAATCAGGAAGAGAAAGAGACAGAGAGATAGAGACAGAGGGAGAGAAAGAGCTCATTTAACGTATTATTGACCAGAGACATGGCAATGTGTTTTTAAGAGTGATACAATTAACATCACCATGCAAAATTGTTAGAGCTAAAAATTGATCAAAGGTTCATCATACAACTTGTGGTCGTTATCATTCATATTTTGCTCCGTTAGGTTTTTGTTCCAACCTTATGTATATCATAAGCAAGTTTATTACCATAAAAGTTTTAAAAAGGACACATCATGAAATTTTATTTTGTTTTAGTTTATTTATTTTTATTAGTTGGAGGCTAATATATTTTTAAAATATTTTTTTTTTTTTTACGAAATTTTAAGTGAAGAGTCATTTTTCGGTGAATTTTATGCAGATACTTTCTCTGATTGTCCAAGCAACATAGATACTAGGATCTCAGAAGATGATAGTTCTTCAGAATATACTTGTGCTTCAGATGATGTGACTATTAGGCCAACAGAAAGAATAAAATCCTTCGTGATTCAGTATTCACTTGCATAACAAATTTCTGACCATAGGCATTAGTTTCTGCAAAAATCCTCTAGTCCATAATGTTTAAGGAATTGGCTCACATGATTTGGAGTCTCACAAGGCAAAATCTTCAGGGTGGGCAGGCAGGCTAGAGATCAGGGAAGAGTTGATGATACAGCTTCAATCTGAAGGCCTTTGCTGGCAGAATTCCCTTCTCTCTGGGGGAAGTCAGTCTTTTTTTTAAGGCTTTCAACTCACTGAGTGAGGCCCACCCAGACCGTGGGTGGTCACCTGCTTTACTCAAAGTGCATCCGTTTAAATGTAACACACACACACACAAAATAAATGCAGCATACATCCAGATACATTTGACTAAATCTCTGGGTACCATGGGCTAGCCAAGCTGACATAGAACATGAACCGTCGTACACATGCTGGACCACAAGGAGATCCAACCAGCCCATCCTAAAGGAAATCAGCCTTGAATGTTCATTGGAAGGACTGATGTTGAAGCTGAAACTTCAATACTTTGGCCACCTGATGCGAAGAACTGACTCATTGGAAAAGACCCTGATGCTGGGAAAGATTGAGGGCAGGGGGAGAAGGGGACGACAGAGGATGAGATGGTTGGATGGCATCACCGACTCCATGGACATGAGTCTGGGTAAACTCCAGGAGTTGGTGATGGACAGGGAGGCCTGTCATGCTGTGGTCCATGGGGTCGCAAAGAGTCAGACATGACTGAGTGACTAACTAAACTGAACTGAACACACGTTTCAGGTTTTCGTTAGGCCATGGCTCACTTCCAGGTACACTTTCTGTTTTGGTTATCTTTTGCTGCATAGGAAACTACCCTAACATTTAGGGGCTTAAAGCCGCAGCCATCTGTAATCTTTCCCGATTGAGTGGCTTGTCTGGGATCAGCTGGATGGCCTGCTTCACATGGTGCCCGCTAGGGCTGTAGTCATCAGCGGGACTGACGTGGCCGGAACATCCAAAACGTGGCACCTGCAAGGTGGCATCATGGCATGTGGTGCCAGTGGGGTGGTGGCCTCGCTTTCCCTCTCTGTATTCTTTTCAGGTGTATTCTCTGTATTCTCCTCGTGGTGTCACCATATGATCTCTTTGTGGTGCGGCTGGATTTCTTCCGACTTCCCAAACTTTCAGAAGTAGAGGCCTTCCTAAAGCGTTAGGCCCGTAACCAGCACAGCATCACTTCCGCATTGGTTAAAACAGTCACCCCTTCAGCCCAGATTCGGGAGGCAGAGAAACAACACCGCCCACTCCATTCAAGGAGGGGCAGGTACTGTGGACAGCTTCACCCTTTGTGTATCGTTATGTTAGCTTTTAAATGTTCGTTTCCTTATCATCTTTTTTGTTCTTCTGTTACATCTCTTTCTACCCTATTGCCTTTTTTTAAAAAAAAAAAACTAGCTTTAAAAATGCTAAAAATCAAGCAGATGCCTCATGAAATATGAGCTCACTTAGTCTAGAGACATTCTGTTGAGGGATCTATCTCGAGGCTCTAAAAGAGTGCCTGGAATATAATAAGCAAGAATGTTTAGCTGGATTAAATGAATGGTGTACAAGTCAGTAGGGGCTACACAGGTGGCTCAGTGGAGAAGAATCCACCTGGAATGCAGAAAGCGTGGGTGGGATCCTGGTCCGGGAAGATTCCCTTGGAGGAAATATAGCAACCCTCTCCAGTATTCTTGCCTGGGAAATTCCATGAACAGAGGAACCTGGTGGGCTACAGTGCATGGCGTTGCAAAAGATTTAGACACGACTTAGCGACTAAATAACAATATACAAGCCAGTATATTACAAATAATAGAAATGAACAAAGTCATAATAAATGATTTTTTTTTTTGTCCCTGTCCCGAGACAAGCTAGGGTCCTGGCTGAAGACCTTGTTTGCTTGCTCATGCTCGGTCATGTTCAACGTTTTGTGACCCTGTGGACTGTAGCCCGCCAGGCTCCTCTGTCCAGGGATTTTTCAGGCAAGAATACTGGAATGGGTGGCCACTTTCCTTGGATGGAGAGGGGCTGTTTAATTCATCTCTGCATTCCCTGTGGTCCAGCACGTCCTTCATCACATTATAGTCTTGATCTGTGCTTGTTGAATTGAACCTGCTTAAGTCCACATTGTGCTTATTGTTACATAAACAGTGAGGGACTTAATCAGAAAAGATTCTTCTTTGATCTTTTTCCCAACTGCTAATGATCACTTCTGTGATCACATGCACTGTCTCTTCTGATGCCTTTATCTCTAGTTCATCATTTGTTTGGCTTCTCTTTCCTTTTTAGAATTTCCAGTAAGATTTCTCAGGGCCAAGTCTTCATTTTTACTTCCCCATGCCTCCCATTTTAATGACTCTAGCATTTCCTTAATTTCCACTTCTGTACAATGTATGAGCAGAAAATTGTACCCAATAGCAGATTCATATGAACTCTTAGTCAAGGCTTTCATGTGTGTGTGCAGCTGGGGCGAGATGTGGAGGATTCAGGAAGGAAGAACACATGGGTCCTGCTCTCTAGGTCCTGCAAGGCCGGTTTAGGAGGACGGGCCTGGAAACAGTAACGCAGGACAGTGCGATGTACAGCAGCTATGAGGACTGTACCCAGGCGAGAGGGGCCCTGAGCAGGGAGGGGCCGCTTCTCTGCTATTAGCCCTTTTTGCTGGATTCCCAAGGGCCACGTGGGATGTACGCGGGTACCCATGAAACAAGAAAATATCTGTACATGAATTGCCATGTACCAAGGGTCAGAGCAGCACCACCGAGATTCAGCAAACTGAACCCACCTGGAGAGGCTGGATCAGGAAGGAGCTGATGAAAGAGGCCATGCATGAAGTCTTCCTTTAATGGCAGGGTTTCCACAAAAGGGTGTCCCCAAGAGTGTGTGTTAACCCTGTTGAACAAAGCCTGGGAGATAGATGCTATTGCTTGTGGCAGATTGGCCAGTGAGCGTGGACCAAAACTGTCTGATGGCTGTGGAACCTCGGGAGGATCCCGCTGGTTAGAGGGCCATGTTGGCCCCTGTGCAACCTGGACTTGCCCAGCACATGAGACTGTGTGAGGGTGGCCGTCCTTGCACGGGATGGAGCGGCAGTGTGGTTGTCCTTTGCGGTGATGGAATGGCCACCTGCTCATCATGCCTCCTCCCGTGAGACCCTGAACTTCATCAGCGCACCACAGGGCCTCGGGTCCACCCATGCGCTCTCTGTGATTATCAGGTTTCCTTCAAGCCTGTCTTTCGTGCTGGGCTTCTGAGGCAGGGACCAGGGCCAGAGAGTCTCGGGTGGGCCTGACTGAATGTGGAAAGTGAAACAAGGATCTGAGCTGCTGCTATGGTTACGAGGAGGGAAGTCGGACCCTGCAGCTGGGTGGGGGGGAGGACGTATGCAAATTAGTGGAGTGTGGGGCCTGTGGGGCTTGGGGTGCTCCCAGGACATCTGGGGAAAGGTAGCTGGGGCGGGTAGAATCTGCTAGAAGGCGGGGTTAATCGGATGCTCTGGGCGCCCGGTAGACGGCTGAGTGAGAGGACAGGAACAGGTGGGAGAGAAGGGGAGAGGCCGCTTCCAGGCTCCTTGGCCTCGGGCTGTGCCTCTGACGCTGTTCTTAGAAAGGTCCGCGCTGTTTGCGGCCGCCTGCAGCCCAAGGTCCCTCCCTGGTATCGTTATTAACAACCGAAGGAAGTCGCCATGAAAAAAGAAAACCTTTATTCAGTACCACAGTGAGCACTCATGGCCTCTCTGCTTCCTCCTCCCCTCTTTGGAGGGAAAAACCCTTGGAAAACAGCTGCCAAAAGCCTGTTTAGAAATTTCGAGGGGATAAAGGTTGGGAATCCATGTGTATGGGTTGTATGTAATGCTCTAGGAGCTCTATCTCGGGGGTTCTTTCTCAACATTATCAGCATCCTGTCGGGGAAGTCTTAGGATATGCATTGTAGGGATGAACCCGAGACAGTTATTATAAATGATTAAGTGACAGAGCTCGCAAGGTAACTTGTGGGGCCCTCATAAAATAAAGATGACTTGCTCGTTGTTCAAAAAGCAGGAGAAAGATTTCTTTTTATTCTGTGGTCTCTCTCTCCATTGGAGTGGTAGTTTGAACTTCCTAGGTGGCACTAGTGGAAAAGAACTCCCCATCGATGCAGGAGACATAAGAGACATGGATTCCATCCTTGGGTCAGGAAGATCCCCTGGAGGAGGGCATGGTGACTCACTCCAGCATTCTTGCCTGGAGAATCCCATGGACAGAGGAGCTTGGCAGGCTGCGGTCCATGGGGTCACACAGAGTCAGACATGGTGGTTTATCACTGTTATTTTATGTGATTTTTTTTTTTTTTGGCTGCACTGGGTCTTGGTTGCTACACGTGGACTTTCTCTAGCTGCAGTCAGAGGAGGCTACTCTCTGGCTGTGGTGCAAGGACTTCTTGTTGAGGTGGCTTCTCTTGTTGGGAACCGTGGGCTCCAGTGTGCTGGCTCAGGAGTTGTGGAAAATGGATTTATTTGCCCCCCAGCATGTGTGTGATCTTCCCAGACCAAGGATGGAACTCATTTCTTCTTCATTGGCAGGTGGATTCTTAGCCTCTGGACCACCAGGGAAACCCTGCCGGGTGGTTTTTACTTGCTGTTTGAGGTTAGGTTTTTACCGAGTCCACCGCAATCAATCTGAGATGAGGCACTGTGATCAGGAAAGGGCTTTATTTGGGAGGCAGCCTACCAAGAGGATGGTAAGCTAGTGCCTCAAAAGAACCATATTGTGGGGCCTGGATCCCAGGTTCTTTAATGAATCAGAGATGCGGGGAGGTGAGGAAACTAAGTAAAAAGACTCTTCAGTCCTTACAAATGTCCCCCACAATGGCAATTCTCCGGCAGGGGGATGTGTTAGTTTCACTTCCTCTCAGACCTTCACGGGTGGGCAGCTCAGCTCATCTCCCTGAGGCCGGCCATCATGTACGCAGGTAACAACAAAAGAGGCAAGATGAGGGTTCCAGTCACAGAAACAGATCCCGCAGAAATTCAAGATGAACCTTTCCTGGTTGCAGGGTCTCCTTGACCTTGGGGGTTACTGGCGGGGAGAGTTCAGAGCCTCACAGGTCCTGGACTGCTCCCCACAACTTGCTACACAGGGAAGGGGTACCTGACTCCATCAGACCCTCCTGCTGGTGGGCAGAATGAGGAAGGGTCCTCACAGGCAAGACCCTGCCCCAGGGAGGTGGAGAAGCAGCGGATGGGGCATCATATGTGAGCCAAGGCTTCGAGGCCCTGGCGCCCCTTCCAGTGTCCCATCCGGCTTGTCTTGTAGAAACACAAAAGCAAAGGTAAAGTTTTTAAAAGTTTCCAGACAGCAACTTCAGACCATTAAACTCTAAGTGTGGTCTTTCTGAGCCCCGGGCTTTCTGTGACTGTATCAGGGCGTGAAGACACTCTTGAAGTTAGTACATGGCAGAGTGGCGACCGAAACTCATCCCTTTCTACTCTTGGAACCATCAGGCCCATTCAAACGTGGAGGAAGCAGAGACAGGGAGAGCTTTTCCCAGGGTCAGAACTGGCGAGATGGCAGAACTGGCTTTTGAACTGACTGCGTAGCCTGGAGCCGTCCCATTCAATGGTTTCCAAAAGAGAGTTCTAAGCAAGGCTGAGGCCAGAGGCAACCTGTTCCCCATGTGTTAGCGTTTCTGCTGTCTCCAGATGGAGGTAACCAGTGTCCTCCTCCATCATCTCAAAGGTGAGTCATTAGGCTGCTGGGTGAGGTCACAGGTCTGCATTTAGTGAGGCAAGGTCCTAATGTTTGCGCATCAGGACATACTACAGATTTCCGCAGGTAAGGCAGCAGGGTGCCAGGCCTGCGCTAGCTCTCAGACGTAGTCTTTGGGTTTATCTCACGTCTTGAACTGTCACCTCTTGGAACTGGGTCAGGAAGGATGTGGTTCACACCAGGCACGTTAATCCTGGGTCCCTGGAAGCCACTGCTGACTGCTGACAGCACGTGGGGGTGAGCCTGGGTTCAGCCTCAGCCTGCCCTGTAGATAGATGCTAGCAGTGGGTTAGAATGGGCCCGAGGGATGACGACTATTTGTGACTCTGCAGCAGAATCACGTTGTTCATCAGTAGAGAAGAGTAAAATATTATTTATTCCACCTGGGGATATTCTTCCCCTTCACTTTCAGATGGGGATGCTTAAGCGCACCAGTGGGTAGTGGTATTTGGTCTCACCAAATGAGAGCGGTTCTGGAGTCGGGGAGGCCGGAGGGGACACAGGATAAAGGACCTAAAGTTGTGCGGTTAAGACAAATCTGATGGGAGGGACTGTAGGTGACCAGATGTCCTCTACCAGCTGAAAAAGAGTCTTGTTGTGAGTGGACCAGATGTGTGTTGTGTAGCTCGGCAAGGCAGAATCAGAGCCTCAAGAGGCAAAAAAAGCCAAGAATATCAGCCAACATTTGCCCAGCTCATCGTAATCTTTTTGTTGAGCTTTTTTGTTGTTGTTGTTGTGTAGTTGCTGCAACAACAACCACATGGCATGAGGGATCTTAGTTCCCCAACCAGGAATTGAACCCGTGCCCCCTGCAGTAGAAGCCCAGGAGTCTTAACCACTGGACCACCTTGGAAGCCCTACAACTTATTTGAACTGAATAATTTATTTGAATTCATTTGTCAAAGCAGGAATTTCAAAATGCTTACAGTAGGAATTTTATAACATACAGAATCAACACATGTCAAAGATTTATTTATTCCTTTATGAGGGAATCTGTAAAGTGATAAAGTCCACTCAGAGAACATTGGGAAGCACTGGATCACTTATAAGTATTTTAAAAGGAATATTAGAATAGATTGGTAGGTTAGATTTTAAACTGGTCAGTGTTCTGCAAGGCAATAAGAAGGCATAACTTTTGGGAATATCTTTTCTATCAGACAGAAATTATTTGCATCTCTAATAGACAAGATCTGTAAGTTGCCATCAAACTTCACAAGGTTTGAGAATCAGTAGAAGAGACAAAGACACAACTTGCTAGATAATTCATTCATTCTGGAGTAAACTTGTCAAGAAATAGGAAAGTGAACAAGCTGGTTCAAAACTCAACATTAATAAATTAAGATCATGGCATCTGGTCCCATCACTTCATGGCAAATAGAAAGGGGAAAAGTGGTAGAAATGGCAGATTTTATTTTCTGGGGCTCCAAAATCACTGCAGATGGTGACTGCAGCCTTGAAATTAAAAGATACTTGCTCTTTGGAAGGAAAGTTATGGCCAACCTAGACAGCCTATTAAAAAGCAGAGACATTGCTTTTCCAACAAAGGTCCATATAGTCAAAGCTATCGTTTCTCCAGTAGTCATGTATGAATGTGAGATTTGGTCCATAAAGAAGGCTGAGTACTGAAGAACTGATGCTTTCAAATTGTGATGCTGGAGAAGACTCTTGAGAGTCCCTTAGACTGAAAAGAGATCCAACCAGTCAACCCTCAAGGAGCCCTGAATATTCATTGGAAGGAGTGACGCTGAAGCTCCAATACTTTGGCCACCTGATGCAAAAAGCCAGTTCATTGGAAAAGACCCTGATGCTGGGAAGGACTGAGGGCAGGAGGAGAAGGGAGAAGCAGAGGATGAGATAGTTAGATAGCATCACCAACTTAATGGGTGTGAATTTGAGCAAACTCTGGGAGAGAGTGGAAGACAGTGGAAGACAGAGGAGCCTGGCTCTAGAGGGCTTCAGAGAGTGGATACACTTAGCAACTGAGTAACAGCAAACTTGTCGAACAATGACCCGAAAGGACATTGAAAGGATGTGTGCCTACCTTTTGGTTTTATTTCCAAATTGTGTCTATTTTTTGCAATACAGTTATTCAGTAAGTTTTTATTGAGATTCTGTTACCTCTCACAAACCCCGCTACATCCTGGGGATATAGCAGGGAACCAAACAGACTACATTCTCGCTCAGATGCAACAGATATTCTAGTGGGAGGTGGGGCACAGGCTAGAAAGCAAAAAATATGTCATGGGACGGATGGTGACATGTGCTGGAAGGAGTGCTTAGAGTTTTAAGTATGGTAATAAAGTAAGGAAGGCTTCTGTGAGAGATGACAGGTTGGTAAAGACCTGAAGAAAGGGGGAGAGCAAAAACTAGAAAAGTCTGCAGAAGAGCATTTGAAGTGAAAGAAAGAACATGGGCAAAGGCACTAGACCGCAAGGACACACATAGGAACAGAACTTTTTGTTACAGAAATCTTTAAACATACATAAAACTAGAGAAAGTAATAGCCAACCCCCTTCTGAGCATTACTCAACCTCAAGAATTGCCAGCATCCTGCTCTTCTTCTTTAATCTGTCTTCTCAGATTTTCCCCCCTCTAAAGCAGAGATTCTCAACCTCTGGGATCTAATGCCTGATAATTTGAAGTCGAGCTGATGTAATTAGTTCAGTTCAGTTCAGTTCAGTTCAGTTCAGTTGCTCAGTCGTGTCCAACTCTTTGCGACCCCATGAATCGCAGCACGCCAGGCCTCCCTGTCCATCACCAACTCCTGGAGTTTACTCAAACTCATGCTCATCGAGTCGGTGATGCCATCCAGCCATCTCATCCTCTGTCGTCCCCTTCTCCTCCTGCCCCCAATCCCTCCCAGCATCAGGGTCTTTTCCGATGAGTCAAATCTTCGCATGAGGTGGCCAAAGTATTGGAGTTTCAGCTTCAGCATCAGTCCTTCCAATGAACACCCAGGACTGATCTCCTTTAGGATGGACTGGTTGGATCTCCTTGCAGTCCAAGGGACTCTCAAGAGTCTTCTCCAACCACAGTTCAAAAGCATCAATTTTTCGGCGCTCAGCTTTCTTCACAGTCCAACTCTCACATCCATACATGACTACTAGAAAAACCATAGCCTTGACCAGACGGACCTTTGTTGGCAAAGTAATGAATCTGCTTTTTAATATGCTGTCTAGGTTGGTCATAATTTTCCCTCCAGGGAGTAAGCATCTTTTAGTTTCATGGCTGCAATCACCATCTGCAGTGATTTTGGAGCCCCCCAAAATAAAGCAGATGTAATAATAATAAAGTGCACAATAAGTGTAATTCACTCAAATCATCCTGAAACCACCCCACTCCCACCCCCGTCTGTGGAAAAATTGTCTTCCATGAAACCCGTCCCTAGTGCCAAAAGTTTGGGGACCGAAGCCCTAAAGCACTTTCTTTAAAGCAAATTCCAGATTTCACATTATTTTGTCTGTGAATACTTCAGTCTGAATCTTGAATGAAAAATAACCTTAAAAAAATTCAAGCCAGTGTAATACCATACTCTCATATGACAAAATAGAGAGTGGTTTTTCAATGTTGTCCAATATCCAACTTGTGTTCAGTTTTCTATGATTTTCTTAAAAAGCATGTAGTTTTACAATTGATTTGTTCAAATAAAGATTCATCCAGTACATTAGCTATCTGAAGTATCCTCTAAGTATCTTCAAGGATATATTATTAGTTTCCTTTCATTCATAATCATTTTTAAAAGCCTGTTACTCTGTTGATGAGATTGGGTGATTTGTCTTGTAGAATTTCCTACCTGCTGGATTTGGCTCCTGGTTTTATTTCATGTTCTCCTCTAGTCCCTGTGGTGAGTGGGCTCCGCTCAGCTGTTTCCAACTCTTTGCAACCCCACGGACTGTAGCCCACCAGGCTCCTCCACCTGTGGGCTTCTCCAGGCAAGAAAACGGGGGTGGGTTGCCGTGCCCTCCTCCAGCGGATCTTCCCGACGCAGGGATTGAACCCACACCTCTTACATCTCCTGTCCGTGTGTGACCTGCAAACAGAGCTAGGTTAGAGTCAGATTAAATTGGGGGTGATCAGGAATGCTTCATAGAGGGGGCTGTGGAATTCCTCAGCCATCACCTCAGGCAACGCATGTCACATTGTCTCGTATCTAGGGGCGTTAACAAGATTGGCCATTATTCATTGGCCTAATTCATTCGTTATAAAGTTCCACAACAACTTTTCATTGAATTAGTTTAGCAGCATTTGATGACTGTTGCCAAGATTGATTATTTCCATAGGAGCTGTAACATGGATGTTTTCTTTCTTTTCTGTCAAAATGCTTTTACTTAGATCCATAGAAAATGTCCTATTTACTGTTCATCAGTTTCTCAACCTTAAAAAACTTAGCAAGTACAAACTCAACAGAAGAGTCTACAATGATGAATGTACCTTGAATGACAGAAACTAGAAATGGACGGAAAAGAAGATGAAAATTGTAAATTTGAAAACAAAATGTAGTTTTTTGATACTAAAAAAATCTTAGGCCAGATATTATATGTACAATCACCAAGTAACATTAAAAAAATAAAAACATGTGCATTTAATAGTGATGCGTAAAATGGATATTATCTAATTGTAAAATTCCTTCTGCACTTCTTACTCTGATTCTTACAAACAGAAGGCTATCTTTCTTTCTTTTTTTTTTCCATTTATTTTTATTAGTTGGAGGCTAATTACTTTACAATATTGTAGTGGTTTTTGTTATACATTGACATGAATTAACCATGGATTTACATGTGTTCCCCATCCCGATCCCCCCTCCCACCTCCCTCTCTACCCAATCCTTCTGAGTTTTCCCAGTGCACCAGGCCCGAGCACTTGTCTCATGCATCCAACCTGGGCTGGTGATCTGTTTCACCCTAGATAATATACATGTTTCGATGTTGTTCTTTCGAAACATCCCACCCTCGCCTTCTCCCACAGAGTCAAAAGTCTGTTCTATACATCTGTGTCTCTTTTTCTGTTTTGCATATAGGGTTATCATTACCATCTTTCTAAATTCCATATATATGTGTTAGTATGCTGTAATGGTCTTTATCTTTCTGGCTTACTTCACTCTGTATAATGGGCTCCAGTTTCATTCATCTCATTTGAACTGATTCAAATGAATTCTCTTTTTAATGGCTTTTCATATTCCATGGTGTATATGTACCACAGCTTCCTTATCCATTCATCTGCTGATGGGCATCTAGGTTGCTTCCATGTCCTGGCTATGATAAACAGTGCTGCGATGAACATTGGGGTGCACATGTCTCTTTCAGATCTGGTTTCCTCAGTGTGTATGCCCAGAAGTGGTATTGCTGGGTCATATAGCAGTTCTATTTCCACTTTTTTAAGTAGTCTCCACACTGTTCTCCATAGCGGCTGTACTAGTTTGCAGTCCCACCAACAGTGTAACAGAAGGCTATCTTTCATCAAACATTTGGTTGTCCTGAAATAGAGTCCATGAAAGAAAAGCAGGACAGATGCTTGGTTCTTCACCTTTAAAAAAAAATCAATTTATGGAGTAACAAATTGGTTAGTGCTCTATCAACTTCTAAAGGTGACCTATGAGTTTTTTAAAGTATCATTTTGAACTCATAATTTTTTATATGTTTAATGAGTATCAGTTCCTTACACCACTATTTGGACTACATCAGAGTGCTAATTGCCACTGGATTGTCATAACTATTCAGCCTTTTTAATAGATGATGCTGGAAAACATATCCTTTTCAAGAAAGAGAAATTATGAGTTCAAGACGCAAGGCTTTTAATCTAACATTTAAAAATTTTATGTTTGTATGTTTCTCTGACACTAAAAATCTTGGTTCCTAATAACATTAACATAATCATATATTTTCTTTAATATATATTAAATAATAAACAATTATATATATTATTATTGCTTTAGCAAAATATGCAAATGTATTTATGATTCTTTTGGTCCTTAGGATATAGGATGCATCCCACTAGTGATGAAAAGTGATGTATAGACTGAAGTACAGCTGTCTGACACCGTATTAGCGGGATCCCTCTGGTTGCTGGGTTGAGAATAGGACAGAGACATGGAAGCCACATAGAAGTTCGTGTAGTTGTTCAGGTGAGAAGTGACTGAGGATTTGGTTTTGTTGGATGGCGTTGAGAAGGGGACATATTTTGGATATATTCTGAACACAGATTTTGTATGATTTGCTATGTACTTCAATATAGGATGTTAGAAAAAAAAGAAGAAACAATAAAAACTCTGAGGTTTGTGGGCTGAGCTACCAGAAAAATGAATTTCCCTATATTAACAAGGGAAAGACTGGGATGAAGCAAGTTGGGACAGAAACCACCAGTTTGGTTCTGTACATATTAGCTTTGCATTGTCCATTGTCACTCAAGTGCAGACATTGAATAGGATGCTGGCTTCTGTGAGTCTAGGGTACTGGGGAGAGGACTGGGCTGAAGATATGAATGTGAAAGTCAACTGTGCGTAGCAGTTCAAGCAGATGTTTCATGTGGAGGAAGTGTTACTTGTCTTATGCAAGTGCTTCTGACAGGCTAAACAAAATGAAAACTGAGAATCGACCAATGGATCAATGGCTTGACAAAATGGGTTTTAGAGGAGTGGTCGTGGTGAAAGCCTGGCATATTGGACTGAAGAAGAAGCAGGGAAGAGAGGAACTGGAAATTGAAAATAGACAGCTCTCCCTAGGAGTCTCGCTGGAAGGAGAGCAGAGATGACATGGTGATTGGATGGATAAGGGGGGATCCAAGATGGGAGAAATTGGGGCTAGTGTGAGAGACAGCTTCTTTGAAGTGGACTGAGGAGTCGTCTAAGTAAAGAATGCTTCTGAACTTCTACGGTTCCCAAGCTCTTTGACAACTGACCGACCGACATCAAATTCATCCACATTTTTAAAGTGACTCACCTTGGTCGTTTTTACCCAAAATTTCAACTTAGTTTTCACAGGAAAAAAAAACTTTTATTTTTTCACTCACCCAATTTATTTGCAAACAATTTAATGAAAATGTATAATTAAAGCAAAAAGAATAGGCATACACTTATTTAAGAATAGGTAAATAAAGAACCAAAGGAGTGAAAATGAAAGTTCTTGGGTATACTAGGAAGTAGCCTATTAATTGTGTAGAAGACAGGCAGCTTGTATAGAGGGAGTGAAAAATGGTGGTTGTTAACACAGAGATTCAGTTAAGTTTCTTTTCTCTTTTTTGTAATGAATGATTTTAGAAATGGTCAGGCATCACTTTTTGTTGTTGTTGTTAAAGATCTTTTTCTTGCCTCAGGTCAGAAAACAACCAGGACAAAGTTTTCTTTAAATGAACTATAGTGTAAAGATCTGCCTGCAATGCAGGAGACCTGGGTTCCATTCCTTGGGTCTGGAAGACCCCCTGGAGAAGGAAATGGCAACCCACTCCAGTATTCTTGCCTGGAAAACCCCATGGACAGAGGAACCTGGTGGGCTCCAGTCCATGGGGTCACAAAGAGTCGGACACACTACTGAGCAACTCACTCACACACTCTCATGGTGTAAAGAACAGATGCAGGATGGTGAGACTGAAACATGAAACTGAATGATAGATGAAATCAAGAATTGCTTTCATGTGTGCATGGAAGGGAACGAGTGGTTATATTCACAAGTTTTTGTAGTTGATCTGAGTGGAGAGTAGTGATAGCTTATGATGAACGATGTTGGATTCGTGATCTCTGAAGAAGATTTAGCTTCAGGAATGGGGACCCAGCTTGATCACTCAAGAGTTTTTGTGTAGCAGAGTTTTATTCAAGTTAAGAAAAGGCTCAGAGAAAGCTTCTGACATAGACATCAGAAGGGCACGGAGAATGCCCCCCTTGCCGGTGTTAGCAAGGGAGTTATATATTTTTAAATTAATTATTACAGTAAATCAGAAGAATGTCTCAAAGTTGTAAAGATCTTACTAGACCCATTCCCATAATTTACATTTTAAGATAACGGGATTAGCCAGAAGGTTTTCAGGAAGCAGAAACTGTCCTCAAGCAGGGTAAATTGTTGTTATATAACCCTTAGTACAGAGTTAAAACTGAATCATTTGTTGTGTAATCATCAGTTCCAGGCTTAAAGAAAAAATGGTTCTATGTGACTAAGACTACAGGAATATAGAGGAAAAAAAGTTTGTCCTTTCCTCCTCCTTGAGAATTCCAGACCCCTTTCTCCTCCTTAGGAACCCTGGACTTCTTATCAACCTGCCTGGGATTTGACTCTCAGTAGGAGATAGCGTGTTTTTTTTTTTTTTTTTTTTTTTAATCACCAGTAAATATCTGCTCTGAAACTGGGAGGGATGATGAGAAGGTTGTTTTTAAAGATAAAAGAGAAAGTGAAACCTGAGGTCAGAAGCTTGAATGAGTGCTGCAGGAGAATGACATTCTTTGTCCTTGCAGTGACTTTTCTTCTCATTTTAAAAATAAAACATGCCCTTTTAGAACACTTGGAAAAAAATATTTTTTAATGTAGAGACGAATACAAAATCGCTTAGCCCCCAAGTGAAGCGAAGTGAATTTGCTCAGTCGTGTTTGACTCTGTGACCCCATGGACTGTAGCCCTCCAGGCTCCTCCATCCAGGGAATTTTCCCAGGCAAGAGTACTGGAGTGGGTTGCCATTTCCTTCTCCAGGGGATCTTCCTGACCCAGGGATCGAACCCGGGTCTCCTGCATTGCAGACAGATGCTTTACCATCTGAGCCACCGGGGAAGCCCTAAAGTGGAATTCTAAACACTAGTGGGGCATACCACAAAAATTAAGGAGATTCACAAAAGTAAGCTGTATACCTGCTTAGATGGGTGACTTCAGCTAAGTAGTTTTATAGATATAATTCAAATTTCCCCTATAATATGACATTGAAAAAATTGCTAACCTACGTTCTCCACTTCCTACCTGAATTCATCTATATAGCAGAAAGCTATCTACCTCCTTAGTCTCTGGATGTTTTGAAGCAGTTAGTAAAGCTTGATTTGAAGTGATATTAACAATTCTGCCCATGCTTTTATTTGGCCATGATACATATTCGCCTTGCCATGGTCAAGATGTTTCTTTTCTCTTATTGTGACTATCAAGAAAACATTATAAAGTGGTTTGTCTTTGGCACTCCACAGTTTAAATATTGTAAAGTACATAATAAATTTCTTCCTTCATTATCTTGGTTTCTCGGAGTAAAAGTCTGTGTATGAATTAGCTTGTCTAGAGCAGTAATAAAATCTCCTTGGGGATTCTTTAAGAGTAAGGAAAGATGGAAAACATACAGTTTGTATGGAAACTGGGAGAGATTTAAAACTACAGAGGAATGAGTGAGACTGAGAGCAAAGGTAACTATTTGTATTTGGGGGATCTGATTTCATGTTTAAATACTTCTTGGTAAAAGTTTTAAAAGATTTTGTTTTTTTTCTTATCTAGTATAACTTCTTTGTTCCCACTCATGTTTCATTTTGTACAACTCCTTGGAGTTCCTTTCTGTCTGCTAAATTGGGTGCTGTTCCATTCATGAATTGTTGATCTTTTAAAATAAAAAATAATTTTAAAGGTTCGGAAACCAAGATTATGAACATACCATTTATGCCAAACATTGTACTTTTTGTATTTGACAGGTCTAGTTTTCTTCATTCTTTTCCTTGTTTCATATATCCTCCCAAGTCTTTTCTTTTAAACACGTTACATCATGACAGTGTTAAACACACTGAAATATCTGTAGAATAAATATCCATTTACTCATCATGCAGAATTAACTGACAATACAACTTTTGTCATATTTCCTTCAGATCTTTTCCCCCTAGTTTTCAAAGAAACAACACGTTAGAGATAAAAATCAAAGTACATCTTCCCTCAATTTTCTTCTTTCTCATATGCAAGCAATACTTGCATATGAACACTGGAGAAGTGTTGAGAAGTGTAGAACGAAATACAGTTTCGGGAGGAGAGCTGCTCCACAGTGTTCTGTGCTGGCCTCTGCCACGATCAGCATGAGTCGGCCACAGGTGCACACACGCCCTCCCCCCTCCACCTGCCTCTTACCTCCCTTCCCATCCCACCGCTCTAGGTTGTCACGGAACCCTGGGTTGAGCGTTCTGTTTGACACAACAAATTCTCCCTTACTCTCCGGTTTTGCTGACCTAAACCACGCTGAAACACACACATCCACTTGCGCCTATGTTTTTTCTCAGATCTTTGGCTAGAGATGGAATTCCTAAGCCATAGGGTGTCATTTTCACCTTTCCTGGGTGCATTAGTTTGCTAGAGCCGCCATAATAAACTACCACAAGCCGGGTGGCTTAAACAATGGGAATTTATTGTCCCACAGTTCTGGAGGCCAGAAGTCTGAAGTCAGGGTGTCAGAGGACTTGGCTCTTCCTGAGAACTATGAGGAAGCCTTTCTTAGTTTCTAGACACCTTCTCCTTAGTTTCTAGACACCTCAGGCATTCCTTGTCTGAGGTGAAAGTGAAAGCGAAGTCGCTCAGTCATGTCCAACTTTTTGCAACCCCGTGGACTGTAGCCCACCAGGCTCCTCCGTCCATGGGATTCTCCAGGCAAGAACACTAGAGTGGGTTGCCATTTCCTTCTCCAGGGGATCTTCCAGACCCAGGGATCAAACCGGGGTCTCCCGCCTTGCAGGCAAGCACTTTAACCAGAATTCCCTGCCTAGCAGAGGGCATTCTCCCTGTGTCTCCACATTTCCTTCCTTCTGTATGTGTCTGTCTCTAGGTCCAAATTTCCTGCCCTTTCTAAGGACCCTGGTCATATTGGGTAAAGGATCCTCCTTATTCTCACCTTAACTTGATCATCTGCAAAGATCCTATTTCCAAATAAGGTCACCTTCTGACGGGCTGGGAGTTAGAACTTCAGTATCTTTTAGGGAACACGATTAGCTCATAACAGTGGGTGTATCAGTGAAGATGCTTTTGGTCACAAGAAAAAGAATACTCAACTATAAGAGGTATAAAACAAGAGGTTTTTAATAGACACACATAACAAGACATACAGAAGTGAGGTGGTCCTTGGGTAGGTTCAGCAGCTCACCCATTACTTGGGACCTTCCATTCCTCCATCTCCCAGGGTGCTTTCATTCTTGTGCTTCTTGTCGCAAGACGGCTGCTGCAGTTCCAGGCGTTGCGTCCTTGTATCATGATACCCAGGAACAGAGAGCAAGGGGATGGGCATGACTGCCTTCCCTGCAAGTCTCCTTATCAAGGAATAGCATCCTTCCCAGAGCCCTCCTTCAGTTGTCTCTGTGCTTCCTCCTTGAATTTTATTAGCCAGAATTGGTGCACATGGCTCCCTAAACTGCAGAGGAGGCTTGCAAAGTGAGTATTTGATATTTGGAATCTCTATGATGGGAGACATGCTTTGCCAGTAGGGAAGAAGAGTGAATGATATCTATTCAGGTTGGAAAGCAAAGTTGTCTGCTACATCACATATGGCCAAACTGGCCTCCAAATTTGTGGTATCAGTTTCCCTTCACAAAAGCAGGGTGAATTTACCTGTTACCTTGCATCCTCACCAGCACTTGGAAATTGTCAAAATATTTTGCCCATCTTTTGTGGCTCTAATTTTTGTTCCCCTGATTACTAACACAATTGATCATTCTTTAATGTTTTTATTGGTCATTCTGGTTTCTTCTGTGAAATGCCTATTTTTGTCTTTGAATGCCTGTTTTTATATTGAATTTTTTTCTTTATACTGAATGTGTAAAGATTCTAAATTTTTGTCAGTTACATGGATTACAAATAAGCTCTCCCTATCTGTGGTCTGACCTGACTTTATTTATCGGGTCCCTTGTCTTACTGAATATTTTAATATATTCATATTATCTTTTATGGTTGTGCCTTTTTGAGTCTTTATTTTTATTTATTTATTTTTTATTTTTGCATCTTTGAAAAAATGTTTATTTATTTTTTGGGCCACACTGCAGGGCATGTGGGATCTTAATTCCCCAACCAGGGATTGAACCCATGCTCTCTGCATTGGAAGCTTGGAATTTTAACCACTGGACCACCAGGGAAGTGCCTTGTATCTTATTTAAGAACTTATTTTCTACCAGAGGTCACAAAATGTCACATATAGTCAAAAATTTTAAAACAATTGATTTTCATTAGTGTTTTATATTTTTGGAATATATTTTTGTGTGTGGTATAATGTAGGAACCTAATTTCATTTTTTCCCCTACAGTTGGATAGTCAGTTCTGTGAGTTCTATCTATTAAATAATCTGTTATTTATGAAGGGCTTTATAATGCCACTTTTGTTGCATATCAGGTTTATTAGTTCACTTTGGGGCTCTAATATGTTTTATGATCTTTTTATTTCTAAACCACATTGTTTAAATTACTAATGTCTTGATACTGAGTAGGGTACCTCTACTTTCTGCTAGTTTACTTTTTTTTTTGAAGTTTATGCAAACAGAATCACACACTCCATATTTTTGTCTCTGGTGTCTTTCACGGCTTTGGCATGATGTTTTTTTAGTTCATTCGTGTTGTACCAATAGTTTCTTCCCTATTATTGCTGAATTATAGTCCCTTGTGTGTATATACCACAATGTGTCTATCCATTCACCTATTGATGGGTATTTGACTTGTATTCACTTTTTGGATATTATGAGTAAAATTTCTATGACTGTTAGTATACAAGTTACTGTGTAGACATGTGGTTTCATTTTTCTTGGGTTAATTCCTGGAAATAAAGTAGCTGAGCCATTGTGGTTTAGCTGTGTAAGAAACTGCTACACTGCTTCACAAGGTAATTGCATAGTTTTATGCCTTCACTATCAGGGTATGAATATTCTTGCTAGCACTGTTATTGTCAGGCTTTTATGTGTTAGCCATGCTTTTTTTTATGTTTTTTTTAATTAGTTGGAGGCTAATTACAATATTGTAGTGGTTTTTGTCATACATTGACATGAATCAGCCATGGATTTACATGTGTTCCCCATCCCGATCCCCCCTCCCACCTCCCTCTCCGCCTGATCCCTCTGGGTCTTCCCAGTGCACCAGGTCCGAGCGCTTGTCTCATGCATCCAACCCGGGCTGGTGATCTGTTTCACCCTAGATAATATACATGTTTCGACACTGTTCTCTTGAAACATCCCACCCTCGCCTTCTCCCACAGAGTCCAAAAGTCTGTTCTATACATCTGTGTCTCTTTTTCTGTTTTGCATATAGGGTTATCATTACCATCTTTCTAAATTCCATATATGTGTGTTAGTATACTGTAATGGTCTTTATCTTTCTGGCTTACTTCACTCTGTATAATGGGCTCCAGTTTCATCCATCTCATTAGAACTGATTCAAATGAATTCTTTTTAATGGCTGAGTAATATTCCATGGTGTATATGTACCACAGCTTCCTTATCCATTCGTCTGCTGACAGGAATCTAGGTTGCTTCCATGTCCTGGCTATTATAAACAATGCTGGGATGAACATTGGGGTGCACATGTCTCTTTCAGATCTGGTTTCCTCAGTGTGTATGCCCAGAAGTGGTATTGCTGGGTCATATGGCAGTTCTATTTCCAGTTTTTTAAGAAATCTCCACACTGTTTTCCATAGTGGCTGTACTAGTTTGCATTCCCACCAACAGTGTAAGAGGGTTCCCTTTTCTCCACACCCTCTCCAGCATTTGTTGCTTGTAGACTTTTGGATAGCAGCCATCCTGACTGGCATGTAATGGTTTTGATTTGCATTTCTCTGATAGTGAGTGATGTTGAGCATCTTTTCATGTGTTTGTTAGCCATCTGTATGTCTTCTTTGGAGAAATATCTGTTTAGTTCTTTGGCCCATTTTTTGATTGGGTCATTTATTTTTCTGGAGTTGAGCTGGAGGAGTTGCTTGTATATTTTTGAGATTAATCCTTTGTCTGTTGCTTCATTTGCTATTATTTTCTCCCATTCTGAGGACTGTCTTTTCACATTGCTTATAGTTTCCTTTGTTGTGCAGAAGCTTTTAAGTTTCATTAGGTCCCATTTGTTTATTTTTGCTTTTGTTTCTAATATTCTGGGATGTGGGTCATAGAGGATCCTCCTGTGATTTATGTCAGAGAGAGTTTTGCCTATGTTCTCCTCTAGGAGTTTTATGGTTTCTGGTCTTACATTTAGATCTTTAATCCATTTTGAGTTTATTTTTGTGCATGGTGTTAGAAAGTGTTCTAGTTTCATTCTTTTACAAGTGGTTGACCAGTTTTCCCAGCACCACTTGTTAAAGACGTTGTCTTTTTTCCGTTGTATATCCTTGCCTCCTTTGTCGAAGATAAGGTGACCATAGGTTCGTGGATTTATCTCTGGGCTTTCTATTCTGTTCCATTGATCTATATTTCTGTCTTTGTTCCAGTACCATACTGTCTTGATGATTGTGGCTTTGTAGTATAGTCTGAAGTCAGGCAGGTTGATTCCTCCAGTTCCATTCTTCTTTCTCAAGATTACTTTGGCTATTCGAGTTTTTTTGTATTTCTATACAAATTGTGAAATTATTTGTTCTAGTTCTGTGAAAAATACCCTTGGTAGCTTGATAGGGATTGCATTAAATCTATAGATTACTTTGGGTAGTATAGCCATTTTGACAATATTGATTCTTCCAATCCATGAACACAGTATATTTCTCCATCTGTTTGTGTCCTCTTTGATTTCTTTCATCAGAGATTTATAGTTTTCTATGTATAAGTCTTTTGTTTCTTTAAGTAGATATACTCCTAAGTATTTTATTCTTTTTGTTGCAGTGGTGAATGGTATTGTTTCCTTAATTTCTCTTTCTGTTTTCTTATTGTTAGTGTATAGGAATGCAAGAGATTTCTGTGTGTTAATTTTATATCCTGCAACTTTACTATATTCGTTGATCAGCTCTAGTAATTTTCTGGTAGAGTCTTTAGGGTTTTCTATATAGAGGATCATGTCATCTGCAAACAGTGAGAGTTTCACTTTTTCTTTTCCTATCTGGATTCCTTTTACTTCTTTTTCTGCCCTGATGCGTTAGCCATTCTAATGAGCTTCCAGTGGTATTGAATGGTGGTTTTAATGTGCATTTCCCTCATGACTAATGATATTGAACTTCATCTCATGGACTGTTGAAGTATGTATTCAAGTCTTTTGCCAATCTTTTAAAAATTAGATTTTTGTTCTTACTGTTGAGTTTTAGGTGCTTTATTTATACTGAATACAAGTCCATTATTAATTCAGTTCACTTCAGTGGCTCAGTCGTGTCTGACTCTTTGCAACCCCATGGACTGCAGCACGCCAGGCTTCCCTGTCCTTCACCATCTCCCGGAGTTTGCTTAAACCACTGTCCGTTGAGTCAGTGATGCCATCCAACCATCTCATCCCTTCTCACCCCCCTCTCCTCCTGCCCTCAGTCTTTCCCAGCATCAGGGTCTTTTCCAGTGAGTCGTCTCTCCTTATCAGGTGGCCAAAATATCGGAGCTTCGGCTTCAGCATCAGTCCTTCCAATGAATATTCAGGGTTGATTTCCTTTAGGATTGACTAGGGGTAAGAAGGGACATGATTTAAAATTTCCTGCAGGGGGCAGCATTGTTTAGCAGAAAGAGAGGAGTCTGGCTATCAGGCACCTGTCCTGACTGCTAACTGACTTTGGGCAAGTTGCTAAGCTCTGGGACTAGGTAACTCCAAAGCAGGGGAGAGGGTAGTCCCCGCACCCCAACACACACACGTAGGGAGGGCTGGTGCAAGAGTTAAGCCGGATGTGTCCACGATGAGCACGGGGTGCGTGCTCTGTGTTCACACCCTTTCCTCGCTCCTTCTCGCACTCCCCTGCCGCTGGGCACTGGAGACACCTGCGTGAGTGGGTCAGAGGTAGGAAGAAGGGGCAAGCGGTGAGCAGGAGGGGATACTCATGGTGGGAGGGGAGCTGGTGGGGGTCTGTGGGAAGGAGCTGAGTGGTAGGAAGGGGAGGACATCTCGGTGACCTTGAATCCTGACACTGGTGCCCAGCCTGCATGCATCGAGACTCTAAGTCAGCAATTAAGGAAGCAAACAGAAAATTGCTATCAGCCTGGGAGCCCAGCTCAGCCCAGAAAGTTGCTTATGACAAATCAATTCTTTCAGAACCTGCTCCTGGAGCTTGTCAGGCATGAACACTGATGAAGCATGCTGACTTTTCACAGGCTTCCCTGGTGGCTCAGACAGTAAAGAATCTGCCATCTTTTTGAATTTGGACTTGCTTTATGAGGTTTTGGCCCAGTTTCAAGGAGGCTGGTTTTCCCTGGATGCTGCCAGGAAGCAAATGGAAAGGAGTAATCCTTCATGTGCTGTCTCTTCAGTTGTGTTTGACTCTTGCGACCCCATGGACTGTTGCCCTCCAGGTTCCTCTGTCCATGAGATTTCCCAGGCAAGAATACTGGAGTGGGTTGCCATTTGCTTCACCAGGGGATCTTCCTGACCCAGGGATTGAACTCGCATCTGTTACATCTCCTGCACTGGCAGGTGGTTTCTTTACCGCTGAGCCACCAGGGAAGGCCATAGGGGCTGGATCTCACTGACATTCGCCGATTCCTGGGCTCATCACGAGGAACAAGCCACTCGACTTGGCCAGCCCGAGTCAAGAAGGCAGAAGACGCTTGGAGTGGCTGCTTGGCTAGTGCCCTGCAGGGACAAAGCAGGCTCAGGGGGAATAGAAAACCGGAGGCTAGTCCTTACTCCCCTGGGTCCAGCTGTCTGATCTGATGCTATACTTGGGATGCCAGGTCCAAAGGCCAGAGTTTGTCCTGATGACGATAGCTGAACTCTGCCAGTGGAAACTCACTCCCTGCTCCCCCCACCAGGAAATGATGGGCTCGGGTTCACTTGCAAGACAAGCTCACAAAGGAAGGTCCTCTGCCAGCGCCTCCAGCTAGCCTCCCCTCCATCTCTGCTGCCTCGCCTGCCTGCCTGCTCTCCTCCAGGGGCTGTTTGGAGGGGGCCGTGGGGTTCGAGTTTCTATTACAAAGACTTCTCTCCATCTTTGAGGCCAGCACAGATTTTTTTCAGAATGATTTTTCAAAAAAAAAAAAAAGTCAGCAGAGGTCACCTCCCTGCTTCTACCTACCCACCATCTTCCCCTGGTAATTAGGTAAGATTTGGAACCATCTCCTTAGTCTAAAAGGCCTGTGTGATCACCTCTAGATTACTTTTCTGACTTGAATTCTCCCCTCTGCTCCCCTTATTCTTCCCTCACTTCCTCAAAATCAGCAAGTTCTTTCCTGCCTCAGGGCCTTTGCACTTGCAGGGCCTTCTGCCTGGACCGCACCCCTCCCCACCATCTAGTCTTAGGGAGCCATTTCCTGACCAGCCTTCCTAAGGTGGACATTGCACCAAAATTCCCCACTGATGCCCTACGCTCTTATCATCCCCTGTACTTGTTTTGTTAGCTTACTTGCTGGTTTGTTTCCGATCTATCTCTCTGACCAGAGAGGAACCTCACGAGGGCAGGGACCTTGTAGAGCAGGGAGGCTGAGGCTCATCCCATAAGGACGCTGCACACGAGACGCAAGGGTGTGGATGAACCACTTGGCACACAGTGACCTCAGCGAGACTTCTTTGGTGTGTGTGTGCAGTCATGTCCAACCCTTTGTGGTCCCGTGGATGGTAGCCCACCAGGCTCCTCTGTCCATGGGATTCTCCAGGCAAGAATACTGGAGTGGGTTGCCATCCCCTCCTCCATGGGACTGTCCTGACCCGGGATGGGACCCGCGTCTCCTGCATCTCTTCCATTTGCAGGCAGATTCATTACCATTAGCGCCACCTGGGAAGCCTTGTGCCCTAAACATGTATTTGAAATCAAATTATTCATCTTTTACTTTGCTTCCTGTTTTATATCACAGAAGCGGAAACTGCCAAGGGATCAAGCAGGCGTTCATGAGTGCATTCATTTCCAAGGATCCCTGCAAAGCTACAAAGGAGGACTACAAACCCCTGCTAGACCTGGCGTATCCCACTGTGCCTTGTGACAAGGTACCCGGGGCCAAGTTATGGATTTAAAAACTGAGGTTAAGAGCCAAAGGGGAGAGGTCATGATCAGGGTGAGGGAAGAGGAATATTGGATATTAGGGTGTTGGCTTGATTGGCAGGGAGGGAGCTTGTGGGCCTTTGGGAGACCAGGATGTCACAGGGATTCAGGACACCCCGGGGGACAGGAGGTGAGAGAGAGAATTGGGGATATAGAAAGAGGAAAGGAAAGTTGGCCAAAAACCAGGCAAAGCAAACCTAATGTAAATCCCAACCCAATCCAAACAGAAGTAATCCACCTGATAAAATTCAAAACTCTCCCTGACTTCTGGTGATGGTGATGCTGGTAACAGCAATGCCTTTTTGAATTTTATGAGTGTCCTTTTTGTTTACAAAGGACTCTCTGAACCTTATCCTGTTAGATTTTCACTGTCAACTTGTGAAATAGACAGATCAGGCATCAGCATCTCCATTTTATCAGCAAGAATACCGAGACTTCGTGAGTTTGCAGACCATGATGACTGAGTTTGATGATCCTGAAAGTGCCCATCTGAAATGTGCAGGGTTCGAGATTTAGAGCCAGACAGGCCTTGATTTTAATACACTAATTATACCGGAAAAGGTCTATAACAGAGTGCATCTTTTCTTTAAAAGAAAACTTTATTAATTTTAATTGTAGGCTAAAAACTTTATAGTATTGTGATGGTTTGTGCCATACATCAATATGAATCGGCTATAGGCATACAGGTGTCCTCTCCATCCTGAAGTCCCCGCTCCCATGGAGTGCGTCTTTTCTAAAATCAGCGTTTAAGGTGAAAATTCACTGTGCCCCAAATCATCGTCATGCAGCCCTGCAGCCTTAAAGCCACAAGTTACAGCCCATGTTAGAGCTGTGGTTACTATGGAGCTCTGGTTGGTACAACAAGCACCAGGCCCTTCACAGAGGGGCTGCTCATAGATTACCACCCGGGAGACGTTGGCTGAAGAAGTGATGGGGCCGCGGACAGGAGACAGGCACTTCACTTGTATTGTCTTGTTTCATCTCAGCATCTCGGGGGTTCCTTACAATTGTTATTGATGGGGGCCAAGAGGTCAAGAATCCGCCTGCCAGTGCAGGAGAGGGAAGAGACCAAGGTCTGATCCCTGGGTTGGGAAGATCCCCTGGAGGAAGGCATGGCAAGTGTTGGTTGCTAAGTCATGTCCAACTCTTTGTGACCCCATGGACTGTGGCCCACCAGGCTCCTCTGTCCATGGGATTCTCCAGGCAAGAATACTGGAGGGGGTTGCCATTCCCTTCTCCAGGGGATCTTCCCGACCCAGGGGTCGAACCCGGGTCTCACTTGTTACCATCTGAGCCACCAAGGAAGCCCCTAAGGCTTCCCTGGGTCATGAAGATACTCTGGAGAAGGAAATGGCAACCCACTCCAGTATTCTTGCCTGGAGAATCCCGTGGACAGAGGAGCCTGGTGGGCTGCAGTCCACGGGGTCACAAACAGTCAGAGACGCGGAGGTGACTAAGCGCGCACACACCATTTTACAGATGGGGAACGTAAGGCTTAGAGATTCTTTAGTCGCCTAAGGTCAGACAGCTAGTGAGCAGTGATGCTGGGTTTTATACAGGCAGCCTGACTCCAGGACCTGGCTTCAAAGTGCACCATCACTGCCTCCTACTGAGAGTGAACAGATCCATGGAACAGAGGATGGTTCTGAAATTCGACTTTACAGGGGACCTTTCCAAGGGCCCCTGAGAGAGCTCACTGTATTTGTTCTTTTCCTTTGTTTGTAAGGGGCTAGGGGAGACTTGAGGGGAAAGCAGCGATTATAGAGCTCTTTAAGAACCAATGAGCAGTTTTCCCAGAAAATGGCATGTAGAAAAACCTGTTTTGCCAAAAACTTTAGGAATTTGGAACTTCCTAATGCCTTCCCCAGATGTGTTTGGAGCTTTAAAAATTCCAAGATTTTTTAAACTTTTGTATTTATTTAATTTTTGGCTGCACTTTTTAAATTTTTTTATTTTTGAATTTTTGTTTATTTAATTTTGGGTCTGTTGCCGAGCTCAGGCTTCTCTCCAGTTTCGGTCCACGGGCTCCTCGGTGCAGTGACTTTTCCTGCTGCAGAGCGGGGCGTCTGGGGGCGCAGGCGTTAGCAGGTGTGCTTCACGGGCTTTGTCGTCCTTTGACATGCGGGATCTCCCTACATCAGGGATCGAACCTGTGTCCCCTGCCTTGGCAGGCAGTTTCTTAACCATTGGGCGAGCAGGGAAGTCCTATTATAAGACACTGATTAGTGGCTTTCAGGCTTCTTTCCTGCAATCCAGAAAAATCAGTTCACTTTCCATTGTGACCTGGAGAACACACACACATGCACACACACCCTCTCACTCACACACAGAAATTGCTGAAGCCCACCGTACTTCCTCTTACAGAGGTGATTTACGCAATGTTTCCCGTGTTTTCTTTAATTTACAAAAGATGCAGATTTGGTGTTTTTATTTGACTTAGTAAATCGATCTCAATAATAGATTGTGTTTATTCTTTCCTAGGCAGTCTTTTGGAGCAAAACACAGGAGCTGGCTCATAAATATGCGAAACGGCGGGGCCTGTTGACCCTGGAGGACACGCTGCTGGGTTCCCTTGCGGATGGCCTCAGCTGGTGCGGGGAGCCAGGCTCTCCTGGTGAGGCTCGGGGCGTGCGGGGCGGCCCCGGGGACGGGCAGGGCGCAGGAGCCTCACACCTGGTTAGCGCTCCTACAGGTGACCCCGGCACCCTTAAGGGCAACTCGGGCGGATGGAAGACAGCATGAGTAGGCCAGCTCACATTTTCTAGGAAAGAACATGACTTCAGGATTCGGGACTGCCCAAGCTTCCTGATTCTCTCCTTGCCGAGGGAAGGTGTAGCCTGCTTCACTCTGGAACGGCTGGTGGTCTGCTTTCTCCAAGGGCATCATTCAGGACCAAAGAATTCTCGGGCAGGAGGAGCCTCCAAGGGAAGCAGATAGAAGGCCTTGATTTGCAGAACAGCCCCAGGGCCCGCAGGCTGGGCTTCTCCGTCTCGGGCTGTGTGTAGCTTTGCCAGAGATGAGAGGCCCCTTTACCTTCCTAGAAAGACCCAGAACACCTCCCCGCGGGAAGGTATTTCTGCTCAGAAAGTCTGATTGCACTGTCGCTTTTTTTCTCCTTCTCTTTTTATTTTTAATGTGGGTATTTTTACTTTATATAGGTTTAGGCTTTTACTTTATATATTTTATTCTTTATATTATTTTATTGCTTTAGACTTACCCCCAAAAAACTTACTGTGGTGGCTTCTTCAACCCGGATGTGCACTGTTTCCAAATACAAAAAGGATGGACTCTTTTTTAAAAAATAATTTTTTTAATTTATTTATTTTTGGCCGTGCTGGGTCTCTGTTGCTGTCACAGCTTTTTCTCTAGTTGTGGCAAGTGGGGGCTGCTCTCTAGTTGCCGTGTGCGGGCCTCTCGCTGCCATGCCTCCTCTTGTTGCAGTCACGGGCTCCAGGGTGCGTGGGCTTCTGTAGTTGGGGCCCATAGGCTTAGTTGCTCCTTGGCATGTGGGATCTTCTTGGATCAGGCATCGATTCATGTCTCCTGCATTGGTGGGTGGATTCTTCACCACTGAGCCACCAGTGAAAAAATTGGCTTTATGCTCAATATTCAGAAAACTCAGATCATGGCATCTGGTCCCATCACTTCAAGGCAAATAGATGGGGAAACAGTGACAGACTTAATTTTTTTTGGGGGGGGGGCTGCAAAATCACTGCAGATGGTGACTGCAGCCATGAAATTAAAAGATGCTTACTCCTTGGAAGAAAAGTTATGACCAACCTAGACAGCACATTAAAAACCAGAGACATTATTTTGCCAACAAAGGTCCATTTAGTCAAGACTATGGTTTTTCCAGTAGTCATGTATGGATGTGAGAGTTGGAGTATAAAGAAAGCTGAGTGCCAAAGAATTGATGCTTTTGAACTATGATGTTGGAGAAGACTCTTGAGAGTTCTTTGGACTGCAAGGAGATCCAACCAGTCCATCCTAAAGGAAATCAGTCCTGTATATTCATTGGAAGGATGGATGCTGAAGCTGAAACTCCAATACTTTGGCCACCTGATGACTCATTGGCAAAGACCCTGATACTGGGAATGATTGAAGGCGAGAGGAGAAGGGGATGACAGAGGATGAGATGGTTGGATGACATCACCGACTCAATGGGTGTGAGTTTGAGTAAACTCCGGGAGTTGGTGATGGACAGGGAGGCCTGTCCACGGGGTCACAAAGAGTCAGACACCACTGAATGACTGAACTGAACTGAACTGAACCACCAGGGAAACTCCTCCATTTTTTACAATTGAAATATAGTTGATTTATAGTGTTCTGCTGGTTTCTGCCATATAGCAAAGTGACTCATATGCATTCTTTTCTAATATCCTTTTCCATTATGATTTATCACAGGAGATTGCATGTGGTCCCCTATGCTATACCATAGGACCTTGCTGTTTGCCTATCTTTGATTTTGAGGCTCAGCATGTTTGTGTATTTAACGGTGGTCATTTCTATTCTTATTGTTAACTGACAGCTCATATATATTCATCCTTTTATTGGGATGTTTATTGCTTTCTTAAAGAAGTTTGATTTAAATCAACAGTGGTGGCTACTATTTTTGGGGACTTATAATAGCCCCAGTCATTGCTCTGTGTGCTGTATGAATATTTGCTCATTTAATCCTTAGGACTCCTACAATGATCCCATTGTACAGATGAGAAGTCTGAGGCCCAGGGCTGCAGAGTGAGTTGTTGGCTAGTGAATGGTACAGCTGGAGCAGACCCAGGATTACTGGTTGAAGGATCTGTATTCTTAGCCATGTGACATCCTGCCTGTTTTCTGTCACGTGTCTATGTTTCTCAGCTTCTGTTTTTCATTTAATGCTGTTTATATTCTGTGTTTTGCCTACAGAAATGCAGGCAAGTCTGTCAACTCTGTCCCATTTGGCTCCTGGGTTGCCTATTTTGCTTAGAGTTTCCTCATGCAAGATTGAAGTCTTCTATATTTTCATCTAGTGTTTTTATTTTGTAATTTTCAATTCATCTTTAATCTATACTTTCCACCTAGAAATATGACATATAAATATGTCTCTCCACTTTTTTTTTCTTTTTGGCTAAATTCCAGTTTTTGCCATATTTCTTGCTTTTCTTTTAAAATTTCACTTATTGTAAGTTGGGTTTCCCAGGTAGCACTATTGGTAAAGAGTCCACCTGCTTTAGCTTTTGATGGTCATTCATTTAATCTTTTTAGCTTTTAAATGTGTTTCCTTAAAACTTTTTAAGTTTTTTTTAATTTACCATTTCAATTCTTTCTTAGAGTGAAAAGTATATAAACATCTACTTCTCATCTATTTACTATTTAGAGTTCTTTATTATTGCTCTCTTTTTCAATTGAATCCCGTATAGGTCATTTTATTTTGTCAGCTTCCTTCTTCTTTGGCCTCAGTTTTTATTGATTTTAACCTCTTCCCCTTATTTTATTTGTTGTCTTTCATTCCTAATTTTTATGATTTAATTGTTCTACAGTCTAATTTTTTCCTTATTTTTTACTACATTAATTTTGCCTTGTTTGTTTTCTTATGAAAATGGTAGTTTCCATTGTAACCTTCTAATTCTTTTTTTTTAAACTTCTTATTCTTCTTTTTAGGTACTTGATTTCTCTTTATTCTAAAATTTCTCTCCTTTTTTTTTCCCCTATGACTTTAAACTTTTGTCTAATGTGCAGGTGGCAAGGGGGAGATATCCTTGTGGGCAGAAGGTAGGTGACAAACTCAGAGACTTCTCTCTGGCTGTGGTTGTGAAGATAAAAAAGCTTTATGTTCATGAAACCCTATAAACAGGGGCACCATTTAGCACCTTACAAAATGTATGTTCACTTCATTATCATCAACATTTTTGCCTCCTTTGTAGGTGATTCAAATTTATCTTTCGACTCCACAGTATTTATTTACATCTGCACATGGAAAAGTTTTTGTTTTAATTTGTGTTATTTTGTTTTTAATGCATTTAATTATTATGGAAACCCTCAGGATTACTTCCTCATCCCTGGGAGGTTTCTGAGCTAGAGCTTTATTTTCTGTCATTGGCGGTCAAGCCCACATCTGTAGTTACGTTAGTTTCCCAAGGCTGCCGTAATGAAGAACCACATTTTTGCTGTTGTTCAGTCACTAAGTCATGTCCAACTCTTTGTGACCCCATGGACTGAAGCACCCCAGGCTCTTCTGTCCTCTGCTCTCCCCCAGAGTTTACTCAAATTCATGTTCATTGAGCACGTCCGGTGATGCCACCCCACCATCTCATCCTCTGCTGCACCCTTCTCCTGCCTTCAATCTTTCCAACCTGGGTCTTTTCTATTAAGTCAGTTCTTCATGTCAGGTGGCCAAATTATTTGAGCTTCAGCACCAGTTCTTCCAATGAATATTCAGGGTTGATTTCCTTTAGGATTGACTGGTTTGATCTCCCTTCAGTCCAAGGGATTCTCAAGAGTCTTCTCCAGCACCACAATTCAAAAGCATCAATTCTTCAGCACTCAGCCTTCTTTATAGTCCAACTCTCACATCCATACATGACTACTGGAAAAAACCTTAGCTTTGACTAATTAGACTTTTGTCAGCAAAGTGATGTCTCTGCTTTTTAATATGCTGTCTAGGTTTGTCATAGTTTTCCTTCCAAGGAGCTAGAGTCTATTAATTTCATCTTTGCGTTTGCTCTTTGCAGTGATTTAGGAGCCCAAGAAAATAAAGTCTGCCACTGTTTCCACATTTTCCCCTTTTGTTTGCCATGAAGTGATGGGACCATATGCCATGATCTTAGTTTTTTGAAAGTTGAGATTCATGCCAGCTTTTCCACTCTCCTCTTTCACCCTCATCTAGAGGCTCTTTAGTTCCTCTTCACTTTCTGCCATTAGGAGTGGTATCATCTGCATATCTGAGGTTTTTAATTTGTCTCCTGGCAGGTGGCTCAGTGATAAAGAACGTGCCTGCTAATGCAGGAGATGTGAGTTTGATCCCTGGGTCGGGAAGATCCCCCAGAGGAGGGCATGGCAACCCAATTCAGTTTTATTGTTGAGAAAATCCCATGGACAGAGGGGCCTGGCAGGCTGCACTCCACCAGGACACAAAGAGTTTAACACAACTGAGTGACTGAGTGCACGCGCGCGCGCACACACACACACACACACACACACACACAATCTCGCTTCCAGCTTGATTCATAGAGCATTTCACATGATATACTCTGCATGTAAATTAAATAAGCAGGGTGACAATATACAGCCCTGTCATACTCCTTCCCCAGTTTGGAACCAGTCCACTGTTCCATGTCTGGTTATAACCATTGCTTCTTAACCTGTATACAGGTTTCTTAGGAGACAGGTAAGGTGGTCTGGTACTCCCATCTCTTTGAGAATTTTCCACAGTTCGGTGTGTCCACACAGTCAGTCTTTAGCATAGTCAGGGAAGCAGAAAGAGGTGTTTTTCTGGAACTCCCTTGCTTTCTCCATGATCTAATGAATGTGGCATCAAACAATATAAATTTATTTTCTCACACTTCTGGAGACTAGAAGTCCTAGATCAAGGTGTCGGCTGGGCCGTGCTCTGTCTGAAGGCTCGAGGGGGAGAGACTCTGACTCTTCCAGCTTCTGGTGTTTGCTGGAAAACCTTGCTCATGGATACATCACTCCACCCCCTGTCTCCATCCCCTTGGCTGTCTTCTTCCTGTGTGTCTCCACAGTGTCTTCTCCCTGTGTTTGCCTCTGTAACCAAACCTTCCTTCTCATAAGGACCTCAGGCTTATGGGACGAGGACCCACCCAACCTAGTGGTCTCATTTGTTAAAATTAATTAGTTTTAATTGGAGTAGCAGTCTCATTTTGACTTGATTACATCTGCAAACACCCTTCAACACATCTTTTGGGGGGTACACGATTCAACCTATACTAAGAGGGAGCAGAAAGATGGGTGTTTTTGTAGGGTCAGCTGTGCATTTAGCTGGAGAGGAGACAGGCGGCTGCTACGTGTCTGACTTCCGGGGCCTCTCCACACCCCCAGGACCTGCTTGCTGGTGCAAAGCCGAGGTGACACAGTGCCAGATTGTGCCTTCACTCTCATTCTGCCCTCCTCTGCCATGCCCAATCAGTCCCCACCAAGTCATTTACCTGGCATTCATCCTTTCCTTCCTGTGTCTGTTACCACTGCCTGAATCCAGCTCACCAACATGCTCTCCTTTCTTGCTGGACAGACTGCTCACCCCTGACCCCTTTAGGTCAGCCTGCATCTGGCCATCACAATGGGATTGCATCTGTCTCATACTTAAAATCCAAATTCTGCCTCTAAGATAAAGTCTGAATTCTGTCTTTCATACACCCTATCACCAGTCCGGCCCCTCCCCATCCCTTCTGCTCTGCCAAGATCATTTTAAACCGCCGGTCACTGCACTGCTCTCTCCACATGGATCGCCTTCTCCTCCTGCCTTCCTTCAGTCTTTCCCAGGGTCTTTTCAAATGACTCAGCTCTTCGCATCAGGTAGCCAAAGTACTGGAGTTTCAGCTTCAACATCAGTCCTTCCAATGAACACCCAGGACTGATCTTTAGTATGGAATGGTTGGATCTCTCTGCTGTCCAAGGGACTCTCAAGAGTCTTCTCCAACACCACAGTTCAAAAGCATCAATTCTTCTGCACTCAACTTTCACCATAAGGACTTCAAAGTTCTCATAAAAAAAAAAAAACAAGAATATGAGGTGATGGATGCACTAATTAACCTAGTGGGGGAGAATCTTTCCACAATATGTATGCATATCAAATCATTACATTGTACCCTTTAGGTATTTTACAGTTTTATTTGTCAATTATTTGTTGTTCAGTTGCTAAGTCGTGTCCAACTCTTTTGAGACCCAATATACTGCAGCATACCAGGCTTCCCTGTCCTGCACTGTCTCCTGGAGATGGCTCAAATTCATGTCCATCAAGTCAGTCATGCTGTCTAACCAGCTCATACTCTGCTATACCTCAGTAAAAAGCGGTTGGTGTATTAAGGCAGGTATCCTTGGCAGAATTAGTACAGAAACTGCGTGTTCCTGCCTTATGCCTGTGGTTCCTCGCTGAGAGCTGAGCCTGTCTGGATGTGGTGTGTGTAGGAAGACTCTGAGGGTATCTGAGTCTAAGGGTGTGGGGATGAAAGCAGTGAGGGAGGAAATGATCTCAAATTCTTCCTGGAACTGGAAATACTACTGGGGGCTTGTCTCTGTCAGATGAGCCTTTGCTGCAGTTTTCCAGAATGATGACTCAAAGCTGGTCACTGTGTTCCTGTCTGGGGCATGGAGGGTAAGCTGAGGACTTGGAAGCGATTCAGGGGGCACTTAGTTAAATTGGGTCGAGAGGCGTCCGTTCTCCGTCCTCTGTCTTGGCAGTGATGCCGCGAAAAGTGACTCCACTGAGATCTGACAGCCCACAGAGAACAGGTGAATTACACCTTTTATCGCCCACTTTAAGTACTTTTCTGCAAACCATGTCTTTTAGATTTGAACTATCAGTCTTGCCCAGACTGGAAGAAAGACTGCAGAACCAACTATTTTTCTGTATTCTGGGAAGCGCTATCCGAAAGGGTAAGAACTGGGGTGGGATGGGGGCAGGATGGGAAGGAGTCTCTAGAGGGAGGGGATATGTGTATATTTATGGCTGATTCATGATGTTTGGGCTTCCCTGGTGGCTCAGGCGGTAAAACGTCTGCCTGCAATGTGGGAAACCTAGGTTCAATCCCCGGGATGGGAAGATCCCCTGGAGAAGGAAATGGCAACCCACTCCAGTAGTCTTACCTGGAAAATTCCATGGATAGAGGAGCCTGGTAGGCTATAGTCCATGGGGTCGCAAAGAGTCGGACACGACCCAGCAACTTCACTGCCACTGGCGTATTGTTGTACGGTGTGAAACCTACCCAACATTGTAAAGCAGTTATCCTCCCATTAAAAATATTAAAATAAAATAATTCACTTTATGAAGAAAAACAAGCAAAAGGGTAAGTACCACAAATGAAATTCTAGAATTTGGAGTCAAAGAGCTTAGGAGGTCATCCCGTCAGTGGTTGGTTTTAATTCACTTGAAGAAGGGAGCATCCCAGATCCTTTTAGAAACAAAGGGTTCTTTCCTGAGAAAAATGTTCATAAGCACGTGCCAAAAGATTGTCACATGTAATCTGTGGCCATTCATGGAAGGTCTCAGGCTCTGGATGAAGACTCCCTGCTTCTGCCTTTTTTTGGAGCTTTGGCTGCCAGGCACCTCTGGCTTGGTTGGATCCTCTGATCCAGGTATTGGCCAATCTTAGATTCCTGGAACAGTCCTAATAATCTACACTTGCAGACCATTTACTGTGTGCTCGGGGTAGTCCTCAGAGTTTTACGTGGATTAAAATCAGGCATCCTCACGAGAGCTCTGTGAAGCAGGTACCTGGAGTGTCATACCCATTGGAGGTGCAGGTAATTAAGCATTCCACTAAAGAGATGCAGCAAGTGGCAAATGTGGGTGTTTATCCCAAGGTGTCTGACTCCAGATCCAGGATTTAGCCTGGGAAATACCATCTTCCCCTCTATCTATATATTTCTGGCCTCATTCTAAGCTGTTTTTGTGCTTATTTTTGAAAATAATTGTATTTATTTATTTATTTTTGCCTGTGCTGGGTCTTCATTGCTGCACCCGGGCTTTCTCTATTTGCAGTGCAAGGACTTCCCACTGGTGTGGCTTCTCTTGTTGGGGAGCACAGACTCTGGCCGCATAGTCTTCTGAAGTTGTGGTGCATGGATTTCATTGCTCTGCAGCATGTGGGATCTTCCCAGCCCAGGGATCGAACCTGTGTCCCCTGCATTGGCAGGCAGATTACTGACCCCTGGATCACCGCAGCAGCCCTGTCCTGGCCTTTCTCTGTGCACTTGCCTCAACCCCTACCAGGCGAAATCCTATTCATGCTTTAGGACTTGGTTTTTGTCCTCCTCTCTTACGCCTTTGCTGGTTCTTCCCGCTCTCCATCACAGGGTATTTGGGCATCTGGCTGTCCTTCCCTCTTCCCCATCCATGGACTTTCCTTGGGCACCCACTCACAGTGCCCTGGCTGCAAGGCTCCAGCGCTGTGGAGTGGGTGGGACGGCCAGGCCCACAATGCTCAGTCCCAGGGGCTAAACCCACGTTAAACTCATCATCACAATGCCTTAGAGCTGGATAACGTGAGAAGGGGATACAGAGATAGTCCCAGGGGTCTGGGTGGGCCTCCTGGAAGAAATAATAGATTGCATAGTGTTTTTATTTTGTATTAGTGTTTAGACGATTAACAACAATGTGGTGAGGGTTTCACATGAACAGTGAAGGGACTCAGCCACACATATACAGGTATCCATTCTCCCCTCCCTAGCTTGCATACTTTTGTTCATCTTATTTTCCCCAGTGTCTAGGGAAGATTCCAGCTGAATCTTTGTTGCATGAAGAACTAAAACCCCATGCTCAAAAATATCCACTCGTTCATTCATTCTCCACTCCTCCACTCCTCCACTCCTCAAGCTGGTGCAGGCTTCAGGGCCACCGTCTGTCCCAGTTTCTTTTCCCTTGGCATTTTCTTTTGTCTTTCTTCGTTTCTTACGGCTGAAGGGTCTGCTCCCACGGAATGAGATGTGTGGCGTCTACAGTGCGTGGTGTTAGGAAAGCAATGTCACCGTCCTTCTCTGGCAATGCTGCTGTTCTTACGCATCCCGACTTCTGCCTTCTGAACCGCCAGCTTGGCAGCAATGAAGCTGAACTTCATTGTTCAGACACAGATGGGCACAGTGGCTTCCAGAACTCCGGAGGGAAGCATACGCCCTCCAGTAATTTGGGGTAAACGTTCCTCAGGCCTCGCTGTCTGAGGTAGACCCCTACGGGCAGTTCCTCTTTCACCAGCTGATGTTAAGAGCTGTTGGGGGTGGACTGCTGGGGACTGGCAGTGAAGTTTGCATGCTAAGGAATGGTGTTTCTGTTTTTAAGTTTGCAGAGAACGTCTGTGGAACAGCCCAGGTGGTGCTCAATGGATCCATCGAGAACGCCTTTGATAAAACGAGGTGCCTGTTTCCTTGCCTCTTGTGGGTTAGGGTTAGCAGTTTCCTCCTGGCTCTTTCTCCTTTAGAAGAATATGCTTTTCATGTCGAACTTCAGGACTGAAGATGTGGGCTAGAAAAGGTACAATGTATTCTACGGAGAGATTTTTGTCTTTCTAAGTCAACACTTTTGTCCAGTTTCTCCGGTTTAAAATTCTCCAAAGGTCCTTGCACGGGTCCAGCTCTTCCTCTTAGCTTTCTGAGGCCTGCTCGCTCTCCTGTACAGCTTCCCGGGTGGCTCAGTGGTGAGGAATCTGCCTGCCAATGCAGGAGACCCAGGAGGCCTAGGTTCAGTCCCTGGGTTGGGAAGATCCCCTGGAGGAGGGCATGGCCACCCACTCCAGTATTCTTGCCTGGAGAATCCCCATGGACAGAGGAGTCTGGTGAGCTGCAGTCCATGGGGCCGGAAAGAGTTGACATGACGGACTGCCTGAGCATGACCGTAACACTCCATCCTGCCCATTTCCTTTTGCTCACCTTGTTTCCCCACAGGACCTGTCCCCTCCTTCCTTCTGCCTGCCTAAAGTCTTCTTCTCCACGAACATCTGCCCGAGACTGCCTTCTCCTCCCTGGACAGTATGGATCCCAGTGAATCTGCTGCTGAGAACAGTGGGAGCTCTGCCATGCCTTTGACCTGCATTCCATCTTTTGCAGGCAGTGTCAGCAGTTAATTATCACGGTTAAAAGCAGGGACTCCAGAGGTCATGATATCTTACCTGGGTGACCTTAGCAGGGCCCCACTAGTCTCTGTGTACCTGAGGAGGTGCTGGTGATGTGAAGATAGATGGGAGGGTGTATGGAAAAATGCTGAGCCACGTGCCACGCAGCAAAAGTGCTGGTTGAGTATCTCCTTTCGCCCACACTACTGACCCTGATCTCACCCCGGCTTTCCTTCGCTGACCCCCTTTGCACTTACAGGTTCCACCACATGGCTTACCTTGGTCTATCTTCTCCAACCTTTCCCCGGATAAGGCTGATTGAGACGAGGGAACATATATTAATGTGCCCCAGGGGCTTCTGAGGTGGCGGAGCAGTAAAGAATCTGCCTGCCAATGCAGGAGATGTGAGTTTGAACCCTGAGTTGGGAAGATCCCCTGGAGAAGGAAATGGCAACCCACTCCAGTATATTCCTCTCTGTGGGCAGAGGAGCCTGGTAGGCTACAGTCCATGGGGTTGCAAGAGTTGGACGTGACTGAGTGACTAAAGTGCCACCACTGGGCACTCCAAGTGCCCCCCAAATGAATTTTCCTTCTTTCCTCTTTCTTTTTTTAAAAATATTTATTTGGCTACATCCTGTCTTAGTTGCAGTTGCCCACATGCTATGCAAGATCTTAGTTCCCCAACCAAGGTTTGAACCCACATTCCCTGTACTGCAAGCAGATTCTTAACCACTGGACCGCCGGAGAAGCCCCCCTTGCCTCTGTTAATGTTTGAGTCCTCTAGGAAGCCTTTGTCCTCTTGTCTTCTTCTGACTCCAACCTCTCGGGCTTTGGGATGCAAGTGTGAACATTCCAGAACTTTGTAATCTGGTATTAGGGGCCCAAGCACTTGTAACAGCAGTGGTGGCGCCTAATGGGGAGAGCTTAGGGCTGGGGTCAGAACAGGACATAGGGGTCTTTCAGCGACATGCTTCTCAAACTCACTGTGCGTGGGGATCACCTAGGAATTGTTGGGCTGCTGGCTCAGATTCAGCAGGTGGTGTTGGGCAGAGATTCTGCGATTCTAATGAGCTCCTTATCTTGGTCTAAGCGAGTGTAAGATAATTGTATCTTCTTGGAATAGCAAGTGTGTAAAGAATCTGCATCAGTTTATAGATGAAGACCTTTATTCTGAGAATCTTCCTTATTTGGGGTCATCCTGAATAAGTAAAGGTGGCTGATTCTGATGCAAATCATGGGTCACTTCCAAATGGTATGTTCTAACTGGTGACACCTGCCTGATGACTTTTCACAGGGGCTGTGGGTGCTCCAACAATTCAGCTTGAGGTTAACAATGTTCTGTGTCTCTTCTATCTTAGCATATTTGGACGAATGGAAGCCCCTAACTTGAGGCCAGTGGTTACACTAAAGGCTTGGCTGGTACATGACCCTGGAAAACCTCCCAGGTATGTGTTACCACTTTGTACTCCTATATGTTCTCAGGCTTATTTCAGGAATCAGTCCATGAAAGACTCCGCAGTCACAGGGATGAATGCGCTGAGAAAAGACTGGCTCAGGAAATGAATGGAGCCTTACTCTACCTTTACCCCATCCCAGCATAGCTCAGTTGGTAAACAATCTGCTCAGCAGGAGGCCCCGGTTCAATTCCCGGGTTGGGAAGACCCACTGGAGAAGGGACAGGCTACCCACTCCAGTATTCTTGGGCTTCCCCGGCAGCTCAGCTGGTAAAGAATCCGCCTACAATGTGGGAGACCTGGGTTCAATCCCTGGGTTGGGAAGATCCCCTGGAGAAGGGAAGGGCTACCCACTCCAGTATTCTGGCCTGGAGAATTCCATGGACTGTATAGTCCACGGGGTCGCAAAGAGTCAGATACGACTGAGCGACTTTCACTCACTCCACAGTCTCTTAATTGTGTCTCCGTGGTAGGTCTCTACCTGGTTCACACCTTTGACTCTGCTGTGGACCAGTGAGCTCTCTGAAGCTCCCTCCATGTCACGTCTTCATCCGAGGGCCCTGCCCAGGGCCCGCCTCCTGGAAGACACCAAGCGACTCCAAGGAAATGCATGTGAGCTCTTGTTATTTTAACACTTTCTTCCTTTTTCCTCCAGCGACTCATGCTCTGGCCCCTCTATAAAGGAACTGGAGTCCATCCTAAATCAAAGGAGTGTCAGATTTATCTGCAGGGACAATCTCAGGTAACTGATGCTCTCCCACCATGTGCAGGTGCTCTTCCCTTGGGCCGTGATGGCAGTCTGGGTGGTGACCTTCAGTAAACTCTGCCCTTCTCCCAGCTTAGCCCGGAAGCCGTTTCCAGCCAGTGGCCTTCTGATGTCCACTCCCCTGCCCTGTTCCTTGTCCTTCCCCATGTGACTCTAGCGGTGATTTGCCTCTAAAGGTCTGAGGGCATCTTTCCTGCTTTCCAATGTGAGAGGCCTGACCCAGAGCTCCTGACTTTCAGGGGTGTAGAAGCACATTTTGCCAAAAGCAAAGGATTTATAAAAGCCTTGTGACTTCGCATACCTTGCAGGTGGGGTTTCTTTGGTTGGGTCTCAGTTGTAGACGCATGACACGTGGTGGCTTACACACAGGCCCAAATAGCTCAGCTCACACCCAGGTCAGCTCCCCTGGGTGCCTGGCTCCCCTAGATACCAACACTCAGATTGGCTCAGTGGGGCTTTAAGCAGACACTCACAACAGACAGGAGACCTGACTTCAAGCCTCCACGTTTATACTCCTTAAAGCCCACCACCCTTTCTGGGCTTCACTCCATCATCTGCGACATTGGAATGGACTGGGTGATTTCTAAGACTTCCTAGCTTGGCCTCCCTGAGCCTTGAGGGTCAGCCCCCTTGGGCAGACCAGCAGCTGTAGCTGTAGTCTCAAATCATAAAGAGCAAGCTTTATGATTTCCTAATTAAAAAATGTAAAATCTTGAAACTGTTTACCCATAACACCTATTTATTGGAGGAAAGTTTAAATTACAGATAGGCATATTTTTTCCTTGTTTTCAAAAATTTTAGTTATTTGCTCATTTTTGACCGTGCTGGTCTTTGTTGCCACGTGGGCTTTGCTTGAGCTGAGGTGTGCGGGCTTCACACTGCAGTGGCTTCTCTTGCCGTGGCTCTCAGGCTCTAGGGTGTGCGGGGCTCAGTAGGTGGCGGCACGCGGGCTTGTTTGCTCCACAGCAGGTGGGATCTTCCCATACCCGGGATCGAACCCATGTTCCCTGCATTGGCAGGTGGGTTCTTACCCACTGTACCACCAAGGGAAGCCACAAGTTTATATTTTTTAAAATCACCTGCGACTCTGTTATCATAACCGAGACCCCTCACTATTTTTAAGATGTGTGGTCAGTATTTAACTCCAGGCAGAGATCTGTGCTAAAAGCATCTTTGGAAATTTTCCCATATGTGACAGATAGATACGGTACAGATAGTTCCCAGAGAACAGATGCAGAGAGAAACACTTTCTCAAAGAATGTCGAAGCTGAAATGCTTCCCGTCACTTCCCTGTCACCACCCTTTCCTACTAACCATGTCAGAAAGGCAGGAGGACAGATTCAAGGAATATTCGCTGAACACTTTGTCTCTCCGATGACCTGAATTCCCCATCAGCCAGCTGGCTTCTCTCTGGAAACTGCCAGAAAATAACACAAGCTTTCTATAGCAGTTAGGTGGGAAAACAGAAAAAAAGGAACAACTATAAAAGAGACATGGCAGACATCTGACCAGTCTAAGTTTCTCAAAGATCTTTTGCATTAAGAGAATGGAATATGAAAACCCAGGACAAGATTAAGGAATGTAAGTGATTCATTCACAAAACTCTTTTATCTCTTCCCTTACATTAACCATTCACTTTTTTTTTTTTTCATTAATGGCCCAAGCTGCAGGCTCTGGGTGGGCTCACTCATCCCTCACCTTGCAAAAATAATTAAGTATATTTTCCCACCTGGACTTGTGGAGTGGCCTACATAGGAAGCCAGTACCTGTTGCTCAAGCATCAGTTCATGTGACCTTACACTTGGGGACCATTTTTGAAATCACTTCTGGTTTGCTCCAACCATGAGGTCATGATATATTCAGCATAACCAGACCCTCAGGGTCCCCTGTTGTATCTAAAGTTCCCTGTTGTATAGAACTGTTGTATCTAACAGTTTGAAGACTTTGCAAGAAACTTGCTTGTCTCTGCCGCTGCTGCTGCTGCTAGGTTGCTTCAGTCGTGTCCGACTCTGTGCGACCCCAGAGATTGCAGCCCACCAGGCTGCCCCATCCATGGGATTCTCCAGGCAAGAACACTGGAGTGGGTTTGTTTGTCTCTAGGGGAGCTCAAAGTGAATGTCGTGGATATAGATGTCGACTGTAGACTCCTCTTCCACAGCATTATTTCCTTGAGGATGAGGATACTTTCCCCACCTAGAATGTATTCATGTGGGTTTTCCGGGTGGCACTAGTGATAAAGAACCCATTTACCAGTGCAAGAGACATAAGAGATGAGGGTCCAACCCCTGGGTTGGGAATATTCCAGACAAGAATGGACAGAGGACTCTGGCGGGCTGTTAGACATAGGGTCTCAAAGAATCAGACACGACTGAACATGCACACACACACACACACACACACACACACACGTGTTCATGTGGGGGATCCCAGACCACAATGTTGGTGAGGATGGATGACTCTACTTAGAGCCAATGTATGTGCCCAGTTGGTCACGACAGAGGGCTAGAGATGAGCCTGAGATGGCCCCTCCTAGAAGCCCAGGGATGCTGCTAGCTACTTCTAAGGCTCTTTCTCTTTCTCTTTCTTGACTCACATTTAACAAAATCAGATTTGACTGCAGTTTAAGGAACCACTTTCCCCCACTAGACAACCCCCTCCACTAAGTGCTAGCCACTCCCATTGAACTTCATTGCTTTGTGATTTGATTTTTAAGAAAAAGAGAGTCATTCACCTGCCTATACTATAGGAGGTATTCTATGCAAAGAATCAGGGTCCTCTTGCTGACTGCAACCAGCCCTCTTCTAGAGTCTGTGACCTCTTGCTGCCTGGTGCTTTGACCCAACACGCCCTCAGGAAGTTCTTGAAGAAGAGAAAACCAATCCTCAATGGAAGCTATGGGGTCTGTCCTCTTTGGTTGCTGCTTCTGCTGTTTCTTGACCATCAGCTGAGGATCACAGCACCTATCTGTGACATGTGTGAGCCTGACATTTGTTCCCATCTCCACATATTATCATCAAACATCAGTTATCTATTCCTATGGCTTTGTACATGAAATGAAGCTAAATTGGGCTGTAGTTTCAGTCATTCACTCTTGGACTTGACCTTTCTCGGTATTGTCCCTGCAGCAGAAGGAACTTGTGTGGATGCTAAGTGGCCCATGCGTACTTTTGTTGTTAATGAAGGGCCTTGTTTCATTGGTGAGTTGACCAAGGTGTATCGTACTGCCTCTTGACCTTTTTTTCTTTCTCATCATAGCCGTGACCAGTTTCTTGGAAGTTTCTGAGGATACATTTTGCAGATGAGTCAGTCAGCATGGTTGAGCCCTGGCAGTATAGATCAACACACTCGATTCAGGAGACACGCTGGTGGAAAGCTTGGACTTTGCGGGGAAACTTTCGTCATAAAATTAACACCAGAGATGGAAGCCTTTTCCTCCAGAATCTTAAAATAACTTATGCTATTGATATAGTTTTTATATGATCTAATAGTCAAGAAAAATTAATTATTGTACAAAGTTAGAGTGGAAATTTTATATAGTTTTTTATTTTTTATATGATTCTTCTATATTACTAATATGTTGGTAACATCCTTTCTGTTGAAGAATGACCTCTCCAAACCTATTAGCCAGTCAAGAAAAATAAATGCCCAGACTTTTCAGCAAAGATCACATGTCAAAATAGATGACTTATCTCAGGATACATTTTTGTATCTTTCCTACAGATAAAGTATAGATGCCATGGTTATGGGTCATGTTACGTTCTGTAAGATGTAAATTACTCCCGTGCTTGGGGTTTTATCTCTAATCCTTCCAATAGCCCTGTGAGGTTGATATCACTATCCTCCATTTGTTAAATGAGAAAAATAAGTTCAGAAAGTTTATATAATTTCCCAAAAGTCATACATTTAGGTCAAGGTAGAGAATGAATTTGAACTCGACTTTGTTTCAAAACCTCACGTGCTTGCCCTTTCTAGGCAGATAACACTAGATTGATAGCCCTTATGTTCTCTTCTAATGAATGTATGTTGGATTAAATTGAATACAGTAGAGTCTGAAATGTGATTTTTCTGGACGGCTTCAAAACAGGTACATTTTTTCATCCTTTTCCTTGCTTCTCCTCATCTTGATGTCTTGTGTAGGAGTCAGTTAAATGTATTTATTTGTTCTTAATGCTGACAGTTTGCATCTCACTTGAATTTTACTTGATTAGTCTTGCTTTGGGAATGCTCATTTTTACTACTGTTAAAGAACCAACATTTAACCTTGTTGATTTTCTCATTCTACTTATTTAGGTTTTACTTTTCTCTGTATTATTAGAGATAGAGAGATTCTAATTTCTTTGCATTTCCTTATTCAGCTTCTTAAGATGGAAGTTTAGATCACTGAGTTTGTAGCACATTTTCTTTTCTTATATGTTCATTTTAGTACTATAATTTTTCTTCTGAGTGCTGTCTTTGCTGCAGCTCTTAAAATTTTTGCTATGTCTCTTTTCCTCATAATTTAAAAGTATTTTCTGATTTAATTGTTATTTCAAAATGTGTTGCTTAAGTTTTAAACATCGGATATTTTCTAGTTCTTTGTTGTTCTTGTCAAAACATAAGATGCATCGAGTGGGGAGTTAATAAACTCATTTGGAAATCCTTCAGGGAATCCAGCAGGTGTGTTGAAAACAGCATACATTTTGGAGTCAGATGTTTCTGGGTCCATATTTTGGCATCACTCTATGTTTTAGAATGAAATACCTAATCTCTCTGAACTTCAGCTTCTTCATCACTTAAATAAGGATTATAAATTTACCCTCATCAAAGTGTGGTGAGAACTAAAGAAGGTGACAGAAATGACAGTCTAACACAGTGAGTCACGTGTCAGAGATCACTAGAACATAGACTTCCTTCTGCCTGCCCCTTGACTGACAATCCGGTTCCCGTCGGGAGTCCTTACAGCTCCGGCCACTGCCTTCAGAGCAGGGCTTCTTCACCAGCCCGTTCTCCGCTTTCTCGTGGGATGTGGTCTTGGCTAAAATGGGAATAGATGCTAGGGACCAGTGCTGGTTAAGGTTCAGTCTTGCCTCCTGCCTACCTGCAGAACGTCTTCAGAAATAGGTCCCTGCTAATCCACTGGGTAACCCGGCTGTTTTTCTTCCCACCACTCTGCCTTATTGTTGGGCCAGCTTGCTGAGTTCTGGATCCTTTGATGTACCTTCTTTGTTTACCAGGATACCCCCATGAGGTGGCTCCCTGTGTCAGGAAAATTTTGTCCTTAACATCTCTTTTCAGTGATGAAATGGATAGAGTAAAAATCAATTTGTGAGACTCTTCTCCCACAAGAAGACTGATTTGAGTGCCTAAGGTCAAAGCTGGTGGAGACCAAAGAGGAGGCTGGTCCCCAGGTTGTCACACCTGCTGCAGAACGCCCTGCGGCCCCTGGAGGCGGCTGGGGGCTGAGGTGCTATTTTCTCCTCACACCACCTTTGTATCTTCATTACCATGATGTTTCATCTGTGCCTCCGCTCTCCCTGTAGTTCTGATTTTGCATCTTTGTCATTGACCATGCATCATGGGCCTTCCCTGATGGCTCAGCTGGCAAAGAATCCACCTGCAATGCAGGAGACATTGGTTTGATCCCTGGGTTGGGATGATCCCCTGGAGGAGGAAATGGCAATGCACTCCTGTATTCTTGCCTGGAAAATCCCATGAACAGAGGAGCCTGGAGTCAATCCACAGGGTCGAAAGAGTCAGATACAACTCAGTGGCTAAACCATGTGTCTCTAGCCCTAAGGACTTTTTCTGTAAGTACATCCTCCATATCCCTCTTCTTATAAGTGACATCTCTACCAAATTACTGATTGCTCATCAACCTCATATTTTACTCGCAAACCTGCTATGCCTTGTCTCCCCACTTCATTCCTGTGTGCTCTAGAAAAATCCTGTTACTATCCCAACTTTTACACACCACCATATTCATCCAAAGGCTGTGGGAATGAGCCAGAACCTAATTTCCCTTCTCCAGCTCCTTAAGGATCACTATTTTCCTTCTGTAATGGTTTATGACCTGATAACATTTGAGGCACACTTTCAAATACAGTTCTCATAGTTGAAGGGATACACATGCACGTATGCATATATATGTATTTCTGTGTACACACATTTTTCTCAGTCCATAGGATTGCTGAATTTAGTAGGTCTCTCTTAGTTCCATTTGTGTTGACCTGTTTCACACCACATTTGTGTCTCTTATATACTGGGCAGACAAAGCCAAGTATATATCAAATATTTTGGCAAAATGCATTCTTTTTGTCAGCTTGACAACTTTCTGTGCCTTTTAACTTTTGCTGGGAACAAGCTCACCCAAGTCTGTACATTCCCTGATGGAAGAGATGCCTTAGGAGCCTTGCTGACTTACTTCCTGGCATGCAGTTTCTCCTGAGGACCACTCCCAAGACTGTGACTTGAGCATCTCAAGTAGAATCCACATGGAGCAGAACAACTCTGTATTTTTGTGGGTTTTTAAAGGGCAAGTGGTTATGTATATGGGTGCAGGTTTTGTATGGCAAATTAGAATTGTGTGAAGCAAAATGTTAAAATAAACCTATAGCATCACTTTAAAAGGCATTTGTGTTTATTTATTTATTTGGAGGATGATTGCTTTATGATGCTGTGCTGATTTCTGCCGTCTGATCGCTTGATCAGACATCTTTTTCCTCCTGAGCCTCCCTCCCACCCCCACCCCCATCCCATCCCTCTAAGTTGCCACAGAGCGCCAGACCGGGTCCCCTGTCTTATACAGCAGCTTCCCATAAATAAAAATAAGATATTAAAAGGAGGGGATACATCTATATGTATGGCTGATTCACTTTGCTCTGCAAAAGAAATGAATACAACATTGCAAAGCAACTGTACACCAAGAAAAATTAATCCAAAAATAAAACAGTCTTAGAAAAAGACAGTATTTTATAAATGCAATGTTAACCTAACATTTTCCCACCATTTTTAAATAATGAAGCAATTAATTCCTTTTCATTAGCCATCAAGTTTTAAACTTTTTATTTCCTATTGGACTATAGCCAATTAACAATGTTGTGACAGTTTCATGTGAACCATGGAGGGACTCAGCCACACATGTACATGTATCCGTTCTCCCCCAAACTGCCCTCCCATCCAGGCTGGCACATAACACTGAGCAGAGCTCCCTGCGCTATATGCGGTAAGACATGTTGGTTATCCGTTTTAAATGTAGCAGTAGTCTTCCCAAGTCTTCCCACTTCTTCAGTGGTAAAGAATCTGTCTGCAGTGCAGGAGTCATGGGTCATGGGTTCAGTCCCTGGGACAGGAAGATTTCCTGGAGAAGGGAATGGCAACCCACTGCCATACTGTTGTCTGGAAAATCCCATGGACAGAGGAGCTGGGTGGGCCGCCGTCCATGGGGTCCCAAAAGAGTCGGACACAACTGAGTGACTAAACAATAACAACAGGTCAACCCCAGACTCCCTAACTATCCCCCTCACCTGTCCCCGAAAGCATATGATATGCCTCCTTCTCTGTCTGACTCACTTCGCTCAGGATGACAAATCTCTAGGTCCATCTATGTTGCTACAAATGGCATTACTTCACATTCTTTTTGATGGCTGAGTGATATAGTCCCTTGTATAGATGTACCAAATCGTCTTTATCCATTCCTCTGCTGATGGACATTTAGGTTGCTTCTTTGTATTGGCTATTGTAAACAGTGCCAGCCATCATTTGAATATATGTTTTTTAATATCAGTCCATCAGTGACTCTGATTCTGGGTGCTACCCCAAGAGGCAGGGGTTAGCTGGCCCTCAGATCACACTCACAAAGCACAGAAGGGTTTGAATTGATCCCTAAATAGCGTTTATCCTTGAACTTAATTCAAATTGGCTCATCATGCTTTTTTTTAATCATTTAAGCAAAGCGCAAACAGCACAAGGTAGTGAAAACCATGGGATTAAGAGACAAGTGACCCAGTGAGAAAGTTCATTAACATCTGTGACTCTCCAGTTTGGAATATATTTACAACAGATATCAATGAATTATACAAAGAATGAATAATAAAGGGCTTTGTGGAATTATTCTTTTAAAAACAATTGTGTCTGTAAAAACTGCTTGCCCTCACTTACGTGTGGAATCTAAGAAAGTCAAACTCATAATAACAACAAGTGGAAAGGTGGCCATCAGAGCCAGAGGGGTGGAAAACAGGGCAATGCTGGTCAAAGGGTGTTTGTAAACTTCTGGTTATAATATGAGAAAGTTCTGGAGATATAGTGACTAGGGAAGCTGAAGCTCCAATACTTTGGCCACCTGATGCAAAGAACCGACTCACTGGAAAAGACCCTGATGATGGGAAAGATTGAAGGTGGGAGGAGAAGTGGATGGCAGAGGATGAGATGGTTGGGTGGCATCACCAACGCAATGCACATGAGTTTGGGCAAGCTCCGGGAGATGGTGATGGATAGGGAGGCCTGGTGTGCTGCAGTCCATGGGATCACAAAGAATCGGACATGACTGAGCGTCTGAACAGCAACAACAAAATAAATATCAAGTTTTCTCACCACACACATATACACACACAGAGGTAACTATGTGAGATGATGAATGTGTTAATTAGCTTAATTATGATCATCATTGAGCAATGTATATGTATACCAAAACGTCAGATTGTACACCTAAAATACATATCAATGTTTATTTGTCAATCATACCTCAATAAATCTGGGGGAAAAAACCTGCAACAATTATCTATAGGGTTGGAGGAAGAATCAAACAAGCTGGAGATGCTCTTCCAAAGACAACATAGCCTTTCGCCTACCCCACCCCAAGGTCGAGTGAGTCGGGCAGCATGAGAGAGGATGGACGGTCATCATGGATGTCTTGCAGATGGGGAAGGTGGGAATAGATGCTCAGAAGGGTCCACATAGTCGGTTGAAGACCCGAAAACTCTCACCATTCATCTTTGTCATCAGAGACATCGAAGAACAAATAGTGCTGTTTGCTTTCCAGCAAGAATCTCAGTTTGGAAGTTTGGAGAATCACGTGATGACACACCTTTGTCCTGTTAAGAAACCTCACTTGAGACCTCCCAGGAGTCGATGTGATGAGATAGTGAAATGTGTGACTATTATTAAGAAACATAACTGTGAAACGATATTTGGAATCTTGGACCACTGCAGACCTGCAGAGAAGAGAAACTGAAACATGTTCGTCAAACACGTCTATCAACCAGTGACCTTAGCTGCAACAACTGAATACAGCTCTGGCTGGAAATACATTATCTAGGGAAGCTCAGAGGCTGGCAGTTTTCCAGGAGGGCAGGAGAACAGTTTGGAAGCCACTTAGTCAAGAGCAACCCTCCAGGACTTCCCCGGTGGTCCAGTGGTTAAGAATCCACTTTGCAATGCAGGAGATGCGGATTCAGTCCCTGGTCTATGAACTAAGATCCCAAATGCCACTGAGCAGCTAAGCCCACACGCCCCAGCTACTAAGTCCTTCCGCCCCAACTACAGAATCCATGCACTGCAACAAAACATCCCGCATGCCAAACCAAGACGTGACACAGCCAAATAAAGAAATATTTTTTAAAAAGAGCAACGTTGCACATGACTCCACAGACAGGTCAGGTCAAGGAGTTATCCTTGCCCCAGGGACACTCAGCTGTCACTCTGTCACTGTCAGATGTGGCCACCGTTGCTTCCGGGAGTAGGAATGACTGAAGTGGGTGGTGCATGGTGAAGCCCAGGGAGCGGGGCCCTTGCCTCCCACGCTAGCCTCACATTCACGGTCACCCAGATCCATCTGACGTCCGGATCCTGACGTGTATAAAATGCTTAGAACAGAGCTCAGTTTTTCTACCTGTAAAATGGGGTGATAGTGATGCACAACTCTTTGGGTTGTCTGAGCTTTAAGCAAGATGATAGATGCACAGTTCTCAGACTGGTTCTTGAAGTGGTGGTCCAGTGGTTAGGCCTTGGCACTTCCACTGCCGTGGTCTGGGTTCAGTCCCCTGTCAGGAAGCTAAGATCCTGTAAGCTGCATGGCTTATGTATATATACACATATATACATATATAAACAGTGCTTGGGCTGGGAGTTGGGAGGGAGGTTCAAGAGGGAGGCTACAAACATATACCACATATACCTATGACTGATCCATGTTGATATACGGCAGAATAAATAAAACAAATTAATAAAAACAGTGCTTGACACAGTACCATCAAGTTTAGTTTTTTAAGTTCAAAAAATATTGTTGGAACCTGTTTTTATTCTAGAGTAAACTGCTTGCCAAGCCTACTTGGTTTGGAAGCTGAGACCCAGAGACCTCATGGGCAGTGGAGGAGAGGGTAGGGAATGGCTCTCTTGACAACCAGCTGGGTCGGCCACACTCTCTCATCCTAGATGGGCTTTGAATCATCTTAGGTAGGTACTACTTTCCCACCTGAAAGGACTTGCCAGAGATCCTGCTAAGACCTTTCACTGAGAGCTGGCTTCCACTCTTGGAAGATTTTCCTGACCCAGAGCCCGAAACTGTCTCCTGCATTGGCAGGCGGGTTCTTTACCACTGAGTCACACACCAAGTAATAAATTGATTCACTGATTCACTGATTCATTCAGCAAGCTTTATCAAGCCCCCATTATCTACCAGTCAGCTACAAGAGGGCTTCCCTTGTAGCTCAGCTGGTAAAGAATCTGCCTGCGATGCAGGAGACCCAGGTTCAATTCCCGGGTCAGGAAGATACTCTGGAGGAAGGCATGGCAACCCTCTCCAGTATTCTTGCCTGGAGAATCCCATTGACAGAGGAACCTAGCGGGCTACAGTCCTTGGGGTCTCAAAGAGTCAAACACAACAACGACCAAGCACAGCACATCTGCCAGTCAAACCACTATGACCCGTCAACCTTCCTCCCTACCTTCAGGACATGGTTTATAGTGATGCACTGGGCTTCCCCGGTAGCACTAGTGGTAAAGAACCTACCTGCCAATGCAGGAGATGTAAGAGGCGTGGATTTGATCCCTGGGTTGGGAAGATCCCCTGGAGGAAGAAATGGCAACCCACTTCAATCTTCTTGCCTGGAAAATTCTATGGACAGAGGAGCCTGGTGGGCTACAGTCTACGGGATGGCAAAGAGTCAGACACACCAAAGCGACTTAGCGTGCATATGCTGTTTACATGTGTTTCCTCTACCATCTCCACCTCTAAAGTTTTAGAGACAGACAACGCTTTTCCATCACTTTAATTCCATGAACCTAGTCCTTACTAGTTGAAACAAGTATAGCATATTAAAAACCAAAATTACATCATAGAGGATGAAATAAAGCAGATCTTAAAATCAATACAAGCAGGCAACAGTTTTGACCCTAGTGTACCTCTTATTGATAATTCAGGCACAAGAAATTAATTCAAGTCTTGTTTGAACATAATATCCTGACTGTGCACTATTATTGGAATGTATTCTAAGGATGAAAATAACCACAAATCAGTCTTTAACTCTAATCAATAGGTTTGTTTTGACATGTATCATGTTTTGCAGGTTAGACCAAATGTCTACAAGGAATGAATATGTAAACTGAGAGAAGACGAATGAGGTGTTGAGTTTGAGTTGGTGGGGTCACTGTGAACTTTAGACATATTTGCAGATTTGATATGTTTTAGCTGCATTGCTGTTTTGCCATATTTTAATTTCTCTGAGGTCCTAATTCTACAACATATGTTGAATGCTTGTTATACTCCAGACCCTGTACTCAGCAGTTGACATGAAATATTTCATTTAATTTTCACCATCGCACTTTGTGATTTGTACAACTGTTATGAAAAGGTGACCGATTTGCCCACAATAATGGAAGAGTTAGGTGTGATCTGACCCCAAATTGTGCTTATAATCACAGAGATGAGTAGGACAAATCATAATCTACTCCATCTGAAAGAACTGCCTTCATTTTAACACTAAACTTGATCTGATCACTGAAATAATTGTCTTACAGGAAAAGCTTTGGAATCACCTAATTTGTCGATAAAAGTATTTGTGCTCCTTTGGCATAGAGCATATTTTAAGGGGTTTGAGAAGCAAGAACTGGCTTTTAGACCCAGTTCTGAAAAATCCCAGCTCTATGACCTTCTGCAAGTACTCCAGGCCTTTCTGGGTATCTTGTTTTTGCTTTTCTAATTGAAGGAGCTGGAAGACATGTGGAGTCACAGACTCAAACATCTGCAGATGTTGACTGGAAACATAAATTAGTAAAATGCCCTCAGATCCTACATCCTGTCTATGGTGGTAATGACCTCTCAGTTGCAGCCCCAATGTTTTCAGGCAGGAGTGCAGGCCTGCTTGAAGTCCTCTGAACTTCTAATTCCTCAAGAGAAACCAGCAGTCCAGGCTTGTTTGACACTTTCCAAATCTTAAACTAATAACTAAAAAAAAAGAAAAGAAAAAAACCCCCCAAAAAAACCCTTGTGTCAGAAAAAGAAACAAACCAACCCGTATGTAGCTCTCAAACCAACACCTTGTACATTTGTGGATCAGATAAACTCTGAAGTCCCTTTGAGGGGAGTCTTTGCGGAAAATGAAATGGTCACTTCAAGCATGGAGAAGATGTTCCATGCCTTAAACTGTGAATCTCAGAATTGATGCCCTGGTTGATCTCAGAACTTTGAAGTAGTGGGCAAATCCTAGCACCTTTTTGGGCCACCATCTTCCTACGGTGCAATGAAGAGCCTGAGTGTCTCTGGGGAAGTGGGGATAACCCTACTACCCACGGAGCCCCTAGTACATGTCAGGGACCTTCATGAATCACAACCTCTGCTGGGGTTGTGCAGAGAAACAACAGTAGTGGATAGATGATAGACAGATAGACAGAGGATGATGTTGTTAGTTGCTCAGTTGTGTCCAACTCTTTGTGACCCCATGGACTGTAGCCCGGCAGGTTCCTCCATCTATGGGATTTCCTAGGCAAGAATTCTGGAATGGATTGCCATTCCCTTCTCCAGGAGATTTTCCCAACCCAGGGATTGAACCTGGGTCTCCTGCATTGCAGAAAGATTCTTTACCATCTGAGCCACATGGGAGATGATTAAATTGGTGGATAGATAGATAGAAGATGGATAGATGATAGATTAGATAGATGGATAATGACAGATGATTAGATAGACAAGTAGATAAATGACAGATTGATGATAAATGGATCACTGATATGGAATAGATGGATAGACGGGTAATAGATAGATAGAGGATAGATAGAGATGGATTTTAGGAAGTTGGTTTGTGTGATTATGAAGGCTAGCAAGTCCAAAATCTGCAGGGAGGACATCAGGCTGAGACCCAGAAGAGATAATGATATAGTTCAAGTTTTAAGGTCACCCACTGGCAGAATTCCCTCTTGTTCAGCAGAGGTCAGTCTTTGTTCTACTACTCAGGCTTTCAACTTCTCAGATGAGACTCACCCACATTATAAAGGGTAATCTGTTTTATTTAAAACCCACAGACTTCAATGTTAATCTCATCTGAAAAAAAACAGCCTCTCAGAGACATAAAGATAATGTTTGACCAAAAGGCTAGACAAAGTGACCTGTTCAGTTCAGCTCAGTCACTTAGTTGTGTCCAACTCCTTGTGACCCCAAGGACTGCAGCACGCCAGGCTTCCCTATCCATCACCAAATCCCAGAGCTTGCTCAAGCTCATGTCCATCGAGTTGGTGATGCCATCCAACCATCTCATCCTCAGTCGTCCCCTTCTCCTCCTGCCTTCAATCTTTCCCAACATCAGGGTCTTTTCCAATGAGTCAGCTCTTCGCATGAGGTGGCCCAAGTATTGGAGCTTCAACTTCAGCATCAGTCTTTCCAATGAATGTTCAGGATTGATTTCCTTTAGGATTGACTGGTTTGAGCTCCTTGCAGCCCAAAGGACTCTCAAGAGTCTTCTCCAGCACCATAGTTCAAATGCATCAATTCTTTGGTGCTCAGCTTCCTTTATGATCCAGTTCTCACATCCATACATGGTGACTGGAGAAACCATAGCCTTGACTAGACGGACCTTTGCTGCTCAAGTAATGTCTCTGCTTTTTAATATGCTGTCTCTGTCATACATTTTTTCAAGGAGTAAGTGTCTTTTAATTTCAAGGCTGCAGTCATCATCTGCAGAGATTTTGGAGCCCAAGGAAATAAAGTCTCTCACTGTTTCCATTGTTTCCCCATCTATTTGCCATGAAGTGATGGGACTGGATGCCATGATCTTTGTTTTTTGATTGCTGAGTTTTAAGGCAGCTTTTTCACTCTCCTCTTTCACCTTCATCAAGAGGCTCTTTAGTTCCTCTTTACTTGCTGCCGTCAGGGTGGTGTCATCTGAGTATCTGAGATTATTGATAATTCTTCCATCAATCTTAATTCCAGTTTGTCCTTCCTCCAGCCAGGCATTTCTCATGATGTCCTCTGCACATAAGTTAAATAAGCAGGGTGACAATATACAGCCTTGATGCATTGCTTTCCCAGTTTGGAATCAATCTGTTGTTCCATGTCTGGTTCTAACTGTTGCTTCTTGACCTGCTTACAGATTTCTCAGGAGGTAGGTAGGGTGGTCTGGTATTCCTATGTCTTTCAGAATTTTCCACAGTTTGTTATAATCCACTCAGCCAAAGGCTTTGGCATAGTCAATGAAGTAGATGTTGTTTTTGGAATTCCCTTGTTTTTTTTTTCTATGATCCAACGGATGTTGGCAGTTTGATCTCTGGTTCTTATGACTTTTCTAAATCCAGCTTGAACATCTGGAAGTTCACGGTTCATATACTATTAAAGCCTGGCTTGGAGAATTTTGAGCATTACTTTGCTAGCGTGTGAGATGAGTGTAATTGTGCAGTAGTTTGAGCATTCTTTGGCATTCCCTTCTTTGGAGTTGGAATGAAAACTGACCTTTTCCAGTCCTGTGGCCGCTGGCATATTGAGTGCAGCACTTCCACAACATCATCTTTTAGGATTTGAAATAACTCAGCTGGAATTCCATCACCTCCATTAGCTTTGCCTGTTGTGATGCTTCCTAAGGCCCACTTGACTTCCTACTCCAAGATGTCTGGCTCTAGGTGAGTGATCACAGCATTGTGGTTAGCTGGGTCATGAACATCTTTTTTGTATGGTTCTTCTGTGTATTCTTGCACCTCTTCTTAATATCTTCTGCTTCTGTTAGGTGACCTGCTAAGCTGATACGTGAAGTTAACATACCATTTAGCTTTCACCATGATCCATGAAGTAGATTCCTATCCCCATTTTACAGATGAGGAAACCAAAGCTCTGAGAAGTTTAATGACTTATAAGCAATTAGGGACAGAGCTGGCGTTCAAACATGTATGTCTGACTTCAGAATTCATTTCTTCACCCAGTTCTATCATGATTCTAGATATTTTTTAATATTTTATTGGTTTTTGATTGTGCTGGTCCCCGTTGCTGCACAGGCTTTCTCCAGGTATGGGAGTAGGGGCTGCTCTCCTAGCTGAGGTGTGTGGGCTTCTCACTGCGGTGGTTCTCTGGTCACGGAGCATGGGCTCTAGGCACACGGGCTTCAGTACTTGTGGCACACGGACTTAGCTGTCTCACAGCATGTGGAATCTTAGCTCCCGGTCCAGGGATCGAACTCATGTTCTCTGCACTCTGGCACCCTGACCTTTGCCTGGATTTTGCATCCTTGGAGGCTAGTATCCTGTCTGCATATACTAGGTGCTTAATAAATGCTCACTGAATGCCTCCATGGATAGAGGGTAAATAGAAATGATCTCTTTACATATCTGTGCTTCTACGACACAGTTATCTCCTTAAGTGAGTGAAAGTCGCTCAGTCATGTCCAACTCTTTGCAACCCCATAGACTATATAGGCCATGGAATTGTCCAGGCCAGAATACTGGAGTGAGTAGCCTTTCCCTTCTCCAGGGGATCTTCCCAACCCAGGAATTGAACAGGATGCCCTGCATTGCAGGCAGATTCTTTACTAGCTGAGCCACCAGGGAAGCCCTACCTCTTTAAGGACAGTAGTTAAAAATATGGGCTCAGGACTTGGACCATCTGACTTTAATGTCCAGCCACCCTGCTTACTGACCCAGGCTCAATGTCTTTGATTGTGAACTATTGTTAAAAATAACTCTGCTAAAAAAACTCTGTGAGAACCCATAAACTGCAGTACACCAGGCTTCCCTGTTCTTCACTATTTCCCAGAGTTTTCGCAAACTCTACTGCTGCTGCTAAGTCATTTCAGTCGTGTCCGACCCTGTGCGACCCCATAGACGGCAGCCCACCAGGCTCCAGCATCCCTGGGGTTCTCCAGGCAAGAACAATGAAGTGGGTTGCCGTTTCCTTCTCCAATGCATGAAAGTGAAAAGTGAAAGTGAAGTCGCTCAGTCATGTCCCACTCTCAGCAACCCCATGGGCCGCAGCCCACCAGGCTCCTCCGTCCATGGGATTTTCCAGGCAAGAGGACTGGAATGCGGTGCCATTGCCTTCTCTGTCACAAACTGAGTAGGTGATAAATGGTGAATGACTCATTTTATCCTGGGCCACTAGCGGGCGGAGAGGCAGGCAAATCCTCCCTCTCTTTTCTTCTCTGGGTTGTTTGATCCCAGCTGCAAGTATGTTCTCTTTAAATGCCCTGCCAGCCCTTGAAACTTTGGGGACCAGGGCAGTAGAATGTGAGGGTTTGGTGCTGTGAGAATGCAGGCCCCGAGAACTTTCAGTGACCCTTTTCCTCGTGAATTTCCACCTAAATTATTTACATCTCAAATGAGTTGAGAGTGAATGAGGAATTAGCATTCTTCAAAGCGATTAGTTTCGCCCTGCCTAGTAATAGTTGTTATTGTTGTCGGTCAGTGGCCAAGTCATGCCTGACTGTTTGTGACCCCATGGACTGCAGGATGTCAGGGGTCCCTGTAGTTCACCGTCTTCCTGAGTTTGCTCAAACTCACGTCCGTTGAATCGGTGATGCTGTCCAACCATCTCGTCCTCTGGATCCCTTTCCCTCCTGCCCTCAATCTTCCCAGCATCAGAGTCTTTTCCAATGAGTCGACTCTTCACATCAGGTGGCCAAAGTATTGGAGCTTCAGCTTCATCAGTCCTTCCAATGAATATTCAGGGTTGATTTCCTTTAGGATTGACTGGTTTGATCTCTTTGTAAGAGGGACTCTCAAGAATTTTCCCCAGCATCACAATTCAAAAGCATCACTTCTTCAGCACTCAGCCTTCTTCATGGTCCAACTTTTACCTCTGCACTGGAAAAACCATAGCTTTGAATATAAGGACTTCATGCAAAGACGACGGGGTTCTTGGCCTCTGGAGGAGAAGAATTCAATCCGGGGCCACAGATGAGGCTGGATCGCTCAGACCTTTTGTGTAATAAAGTTTTATTAAAGTATAAAGGAGATAAAGAAAGCTTCTGACATAGACATCAGAAGGGGGTAGAAAGAGTACCTCCTTGCTAGTCTTAGCACTGGAATTATATACTCTCAAATTAGTTATGACAGTGAATCAAAAGAATGTCTGGAGATTGTAAGGACCTCACTATACCTACTCCCATAATTTACATTTTAAGATAATAGGATTAGCCAGAAGGTTTTTTTTCCCAGAGATTGTCCTCAGTAGGATATATTATTGTTATACAATCCTAAGGAATGTAGAGGGATTTCTTTCTTTCTCTCTCTCTCTCTCTCTCCCTCCCTCCCTCCCTCCCTCCCTCCTTGAGAATTCCAGACCCCTCTCTCCATGGGGACCCCTAGACTTCTTATTAAACTGCCTAGGGATTGACTCTCTCAGACTTTTGTCAGCAAAGTGATGTTTCTGCTTTTTAATATGCTGCCTAGGTTTGTCATAACTTTTCTTCCAAGGAAAACCATGAACACTCTTGTTTTCCCTAAAGTCCTTGCTATACTCTTGTTTGTCTCAAGACCAGAGAAAATCAGAAACACTGTTAAAGTGATCTCTCTGTGGAGAGATCCACACTTCCATCTCTGAGGTTACCCCACATTAAAGTAGTTCAGATGTGACTTGGCATGAAATCACCATAATGGCCAGACATAATTTTAAAAAGTGTCAGCTTATCTTTACCTCTCACCCTTTATTCTGGCTTGGCAGAAACATAAACTACTGGAAAAGATCATGTAGCAATACATCCACATTTCAATTACCCATTAGGTAGGTACTCTTGTTTGAATTCAGTCAAAAAATTTTTTTGCCTGAAAGACATAATAAAATACACTTACTTGAGTCATGCACAAAGAAGCGACCAAAACAAATGAATTTTGGAGAATTAATAGTATATTCTATATTACTAATAATAGAATATATTTTAAATTAATAATAACATAGAATAATATTGACAATGGGTTGACCAGAAAGTTTGTTCTCACCAACTCAGTAATAATATATGCTGTAATGGAAGGACCATAAAACATCCTAATATAATATTATTAATACAATAATTATTAATAATACATATCTAAAATTTTTGCCTACATTTTGGCTTTTAGTCTTAGAATGAAGATATATTGAATTTTCTCTCTGAACTGAAGACCAAATAGTCTCAGTTAAGAATATGTTCGAAATAGACATGTGGCCAAGAAAAACTAGAGGATACAATTTTTGAATGACAAATTACAGATTGGATTGGTAAAGAATATCAGGGCATTTAGGGTGTGGTCCCAAGCTGTCAAGTCCAGGCTTTGCCTTTCTTGATGCCTGTGGTATCTTTCTCAAAGACTTAATGCTGGGAAAATTATATGTTCCTTTTATCATGTAATCAGGAATGTCATGTCATGTAATGAGGTCATCAGAAAGTACCTGAAAGTCCCCTTTTCTAGCTTCAAAATGCAAATGATTCAGAAAACACTCAGATCATTTATTTCAATATTGGAGAATTAATGACAACTCAGCATATCCCAGATTTTGAAATTAAAACTTGTTCTTCAACTTCTGTTGCATTGACACATTTTATTTTTGAAGGTATTGAGATTTTCAGAGAACATAGAGAAGATTTGGGGTTACATGTAACATAAAAAATACAGCAAATATTTATTGAAATACTTGATAAAATGAACATTAATTTATGTAACATTGATAAATAATTTGTATAACTTTGTATTTAATTATAAAACAAAATTTGGAAAATAGGCTATTAAGAAAAAGAGGAAGAAGAAAATAAAAATTACTTCTAATTCCATCACCCAGGGATAATTACCATTCTCATATTTTTAGTGTAATACCAAGCTTAGTCCCTGGCAAAAGGTAGGTACTCAAGAAGTATTAGTTCATTGACTATGTCCTTATTCTTTGCTATTATGAATATGTGTATTTATATATATTTAAAGTTGCAGTCATATCATGTGAACTGTTCTGTAATCTGTTAACACACACTTCCAAATTATAAAAAATGAGTTTTCCGCTTCAAAACAGAAAACTCGGAATTACTTTCATGACTTCAAACACGTTGGTCAGGTTATCCTTGGGAAATAGGCTCAGAAGGAGAGGGGAATGTGAGAGCAGAAAGTTTATCAGCGTGCTCTTGGGATCAACACGTTGGGAGGGGAAACAAAAGAGGCAGTTTTGAGCAGAAGCGGAGATGAATCTGCCATGCAGCCTTAGGAAAGCTCCCGGCTGATCCCAAGGGAGCTGGGACGGTGCTCCTGGGAGTCCCTCCCGGAGGTTAGGGCTGGAACATTGAACTCTGAACAGTTGTTAGAGGCAGGTTTCATTACTTGCTTCTCTGGTGGCTCAGAGGTTAAAGCGTCTGCCTGCAATGTGGGAGACCTGGGTTCGATCCCTGGGTCAGGAAGATCCCCTGGAGAAGGAAATGGCAACCCACTCCAGTATTCTTGCCTGGAGAATCCCATGGATGGAGGAGCTTAGTGGGCTATAGTCCACAGTTTCGCAGAGTCGGACATGACCGAGCGACTTCACTTCACTTTCATTACTTGCGGGTAGGCTGGTCCCTTCATCAGAAACAGTCCTGGAGGGGACTCAGCTGAGAACCATCAGCTTCCAGCACTGCTGGATGCTGGGGAGATGAGTAATGAGGGTCTAGGGCTTGCAGGGCATCTGAGCACCCGGTGGGCTATGCCACACCTGCCAGGGATGCTGCGGGGCCATCTTAGCTTCTATTTATTTGGGTGTTCTATTTATTCATACCATTTGCGTTCTGTCATTGTGTGCCACAAGTGGCATGTGACAAGGTGAGTACTTACCCCCTGCCCCTTCAAACTGCCTTCTATTTGTGACTATATGGGCTTCCCAGGTAGCTTAGTGGTAAAGAATCCACCTGCCAAGCAGGAGACACGAGTTCGCTCCCTGGGTTGGGAAGATCCCATGGAGAAGGAAACACACTCCAGTATTCTTGCCTGGGAAATCCCATGGACAAAGGAGCCTCATGGCTACAGTCCATGGGATGGCAAAAGAGTCAGACACAGCTTAGCAACTAAACAGTGACAAGTTGTGACTATAGCTCAAATGCTACGGGCTCATTCTTTTGAACATTCTTTGTGAGCTTGATTTTTCTAAGTTGTTTCACTCCTGGTTTGCTGAAGGAAGGTGACCATATGCGCTCAAACAAAAAAAATGAGACAGAACTTTCATTTCACACTGGTCAGAATGGCCATCAACAAAAAATCTGCAAACAGTAAACGCTGGAGAGGGTGTGGGGAAAAGGGAACCCTCTTACACTGTTGGTGGGAATGTAAATTGGTACAGCCACTATGGAGGACAGTATGGAGGTTCCTTAAAAAAACTGAAAACAGAACTATCATATGACCCATCAATCCCACTCCTGGGCGTATACCCTGAGAAAAACACGATTTGAAAAGATACATACATCCTAACATTCGTTGCAGCACTATTTACAATAGTCAGGACATGGAAGCAACCTAAGTGTCCATCAGCAGGTCAATGGATAAAGAAGACATGGCACATATATACAATGGAATGTTACTCAGCCATAAAAGGAATGAGACGGGGCCATTGGCAGAGCTGTGGATGGACCTACAGACTGCCATACAGAGTGAAGTAAGTCAGAAAGAGAAAAATAAGCATTGTGCATTAACACATGTATGTGGAATCTAGAAAAATAGTACTGATGAATCTATTTGCAGAGCAGAAATGGAGATAAAGACACTGAGAACAAATGTAAGGACACCAAGGAGGGGAAGCGGGTGGTGGGATGAACTGAGAGATTTAGACTGATACATATACACGATTATATATGAACTTGTTGACCACTGAGACCCTACTGTACTGCACAGGGAAACCTATTCAGCGCTCTGCGGTGACCTACATGGGAAGGAAGCCCAGTAAAGAGGGGATACATGTATATGTGGGTTTTCCTGGTGGCTCAGCTGGTAGAGAATCCACCTGCAATGCAGGGGAGCCCGGTTCAATTTATGGGTCAGGAAGATCCCCTGGAGAAGGGACAGGCTATCCACTCCAGTATTCTTGGGCTTCCCTGGTGGCTTAGTCAGTAAAGAATCCACCTGCAATGCAGGAGACCTGAGGTCAATCCCCACGTCGGGAAGATCTCCTGGAGAAGGGAGAGGCTACCCACTCTACTATTCTTGCCTGGAGAATTCCAAGGACAGAGGAGCCTGGTGGGCTACAGTCCCAAAGAGTCGGACACAAGCGAGCAACTTACAGTGAATTCTGGGGGAGGACATATCCAGCAGTTGTGTATACGTATGGCGGATACACTTTGCTACACAGCGGAAACTAACAGAACATTGTGAAGCAATAAATTTTTTTAAAATATAAAGGGATACCTATGGCTGACTCTAATGATTTTTTTGGGCTCCAAAATCACTACAGATGGTGACTGCAGCCATAAAATTAAAAGACGCTTTCTCCTTGGAAGGAAAGTTATGACCAACCTAAACAGCATATTAAAAAGCTGAGACATTACTTTGCCAACAAAGGTCCATCTCGTCAAGGCTATGGTTTTTCCAGAGGTCATGTATGGATGTGAGAGTTGGACTATAAAGAAAGCTGAGCACCAAAGAATTGATGCTTTTAAACTGTGGTGTTGGAGAAGACTCTTGAGAGTCCCTTGGACTGCAAGGAGATCCAACCAGTCCATCCTAAAGGAAATCAGTCTTGAATATTCATTGGAAAGACTAATAGCTGAAGCTGAAGCTGCAATACTTTGGCCACCTGATGTGAAGAGCTGACTCACTGGAAAAGACCCTGATGCTGGGAAAGATTGAGGGCAGGCGGAGAAGGGGATGACTGAGGATGAGATGGTTGGATGACATCACCAACAACTCATGATGGACATTAATTTGTGTAAGCTCAGGGAGTTGGTGATGGCCAGGGCAGCATGGCGTGCTGTGGTCCATGGGGTCGCAAAGAGTTGAACACAACTGAGCAACTGAACTGATCTGAATAACCAAAAATCTGGATCCCCCTAAAACTCTGAGGGAGTTTCTAGAACTCATCCTAGAATTATGAAGCACCATTGGCAAAAGTGTGCATTGTCCCAGGGTTCTGCAGTGACTCTATTTGCTTTCAATGATCCTCCATCACTTTGTCTGCTTGAAGTGAGAGATCATAATTTAAGCAGACAAAGATAAGAAACTGTGCATTCTCCTGGCTGTGGCTTATGTGAGAACACCTTGAGGTCTACCCGATCAAAGGCTGCTTAGCCCTTTGACTAAGTTATCAAGTTACCAAGTATTTGTTTTCCACTGTTTTCTTCAGATATGAATGTTGTCTTGGATAAATATTAAATAGGAGTATGTTGAGGGAAAACTGTGAAGTTTAAAGGGACCTCAGCTGCATGAGACATGAGAAAGGGGGCTTCATGTTCTGGCAAAACTACAGCAATGGTCAAGCTGGACTGGGAGGGATAGACCTGCTCCAAGTTGATAGGTCTCTCCTGTGGCTCCCACTCAAGCCGAGCTGTGAGATCAAAGTGCTCATCTTCTACCAGTGCGAGGCACACACCCACTTCAGGTTGCCGTGCCCCTCCTCCAAGGGATCTTCCCCACCCAGGGATCGAGCCCACATCTCTTACATCTCCTGCATCGGCAGGCGGGTTCTTTACTACTAGCACCATCTGGAAAGCCCTCTAACTGTTTACAACAGAATACATTTAATAGAGGGATTTATTGCGCCAGTAATGAAAGAAACCAGGAAGCGAGATTGGGCCTGGAGAAGAATAACAGCTGGAAGCCTTCACTACTCTGAGGCTGGAAAATCAAAGGGAGGAAAGCCTGTCAGTAGATCCTAGGGGCCAGGTCACCTGGCTGGAGATGGGACCAGGTGGGCCTCCTGGGCAGAAGTAGGGAGCCCCACAGATGACCAGCCTGCTGAAGGAAAGGCAGAGAGGGTGGGAGGGGAGCCCTCACGTCACCGTTTTCCTCACCTTCCTGTCTCCAGCTCCTGCGGCTACTGAATTCAAGAAGCCAGAAGACACGGGAGCCCTCAGGGATCAGCTGCCCTGCATTCAGAGAAGAGCAGGGCAGAGTAAAGAATAAATCCGAGGGTGAGCAGAAAGTAAAAGTGTTAGTTGCTCAGTTGTGTCTGATTATTCGAAATCACATGGACTGTAGCCCACCAGGCTCCTACGTCTGTGGGATTTCCCAGGCAAGAACACTGGAGCAGGTTGCCATTTCCTCCTCCAGGGGGTCTTTTTGACCCAGGGATCGAACCCAAGTCTCTTACATCTCCTGCACTGCTGTGGGTTCTTTACTGTTAGCGCCACCTGGAAAGCCTGATGGTGATCAGGCCCAGTGAAGTCTATCAGGAGCAGGAAGGGGAGCTTTGATGGAACCAATCTTCTCCCCGTCAATCATCCGAGAATCCCAGTGGTCTTCTCTGGGAGGCAGTAACTTCTCAAAGGGATCCAACTCTTTGTCCTACTTGGACAACAGGGCCCAGACTCAGGCCCCCAGGGTGGAAAGCCTGTTGTTTAAATTTAAATGCTTAATAAGTCCTCAGCAGCATGATCTTGGTGCCAGCATGTTGGTTAAGGTGGAGTTCCAGTCTTAGGCACATGCCTGACACAGTGGGCCTCTCTATCATGGAACCTCGGCTTGGAACCCAACATTCTATTTCCTCATACTGAGTTCTCCGCTGGAAACCTAAGCTCAGCCAACATCATTGCAACCAACAAATATGTTCTGTTATCACTGAGCCTCAAACAGGAACGTTTTCAACTCTTTATCCCTGCTCTCCCATGATCTCCCTGGCCCGTAAGAGTTTCCACCTCTAACCCAGGAATCTTTTTCCCTTCTCATATTGTTCATGGGGAGCTCAAGGCAAGAATGCTGAAGTGGTTTCCCACCCCCTTCTCCAGTGAAACAGCTTTTGATGGAATCCTAGCTGAGCTATTTTGAATCCTAAAAGATGATTCTGTGAAAGTGCTGCACTCAGTATGCCAGCAAATTAGGAAAACTCAGCAGTAGCCATGGGACTGGAAAAGGTCAGTTTTCATACCAATCCAAAAGAAAGGAAATGCCGAAGAATGATCAAACTACCACACAATTGCACTCATTTCACATGCTAGCAAAATAATGCTCAAAATCCTTCAAATTAGGCTTCAACAGTACGTGAACTGAGAACTTCCAGATTTACAAGCTGGATTTAGAAAAAGACAGAGGAACTAGAGGTCAAATTGTCAACATCTGTTGAATTATAGAAAAAGCTAGAGAATTTCAGAAGAACATCTGCTTCATTGACTATGCGAAATCTTTTGATGGTGTGAATCACAATAAACTGTGGAAAATTCTTCAAAAGATGGGAATACCAGACCACCTTGCCTGCCTCCTGAGAAACCTGTATGCAGGTCAAGAAGCAATGGTTAGAACTAGACATGGAATAATGGACTGGTTCAAAATTGGGAAGGGAGTATGTCAAGACTGTGTATTGTCACCTGCTTATTTAACTTATATGCAGAGTACCTTATGCAAAATGCCAGACTGGATGAAGCACGAGCTGGAATCAAGACTGCAGGGAGAAATATCAATAACCTCAGATATGCAGATAATACCACTCTTATGGCAGAAAGTGAAGAGGAATTAAAGAGCCTCTTGATGGAGGCTAAGGAGGAGAGTGAAAAAGCTGGCTAAAAGCTCAACGTTCAAAAAAACTAAGATTATGGCATCTGGTCCCATCACTTCATGGTAAATAGGTGGGGAAATGATGGAAATAGTGATAGACTTTATTTTCTTGGGGCCAAAATCACTATGGATGGTGACAACAGCCATGAAATTTAAATACGTTTGCTTCTTGGAAGAAAAGCACAGACAAACCTAGACAGCATATGGAAAAGCAGAAACATTACTTTGCAGACAAAGGTTCATATAGTCAAAGCTATGGTTTTTCCAGTAGTCATGCACAGATGTGAGAGCTGGGTAATAAAAAAGGCTGAGCACAGAAGAACTTATGCCTTTAAACTGTGGTTTTGGAGAAGACTCTTGAGAGTCTCTTGGACTGCAAGGAGATCAAACCCATCAATCCTAAGAGAAATCAGTCTTGTCTATTCACTGGAAGGACCGATGCTGAAGCTGAAGCTCCAATACTTTGGCCACCTCATGCAAAGGGCCAAGTCATTGGAAAAGACCCTGATGCTGGGAAAGATTGAGGGCAGGAGGAGAAGGAGGCAATGGAAGATGAGATGATCAGATGGCATCACCGACTCAATGGACTTGAGTCTGAGTAGGGAGATAATGAAGGTCAGGGAAGCCTGGCATGCTGCGGTCCATGGGGTTGCAAAGAGTCAGACATGACTCAGCGACTGAACAACAACAAAATTCTACCACCCAAGATTCTCCACGTTGTACCACTGAAATTTCAACACACACACACACACACACACACACACACACTTATTTTAGAAATTTTGTCAGTTTTGAGGAGCCTAGTCTTTTCTACTCTCAGAAAAGACTAGTGCTAGTCCCTCTTTTTGAGACTTAAGTGAAAGTGTTAATCGCTCAGTCATGTCCAGCTCTTTGTAACCCCATGGACTGTAGCCCTGGGTCGGGAAGATTCCCCTGGAGATGAAAATAGCAACCCACTCCAGTATTCTTGTCTGGGAATCCCATGGATAGAGGAGCCTGGTGACAAACACTTCCACACTTTTGTGACTTAGGGTAAGGTAATTAACTCATCTGAGCCTTGACTGTCTCAAAATTTAGTGGCTCACACAATCACCATTTTCTTGTCCCAATTCTGAGCAGCTTCCAGCTGGAATAGCTCGTGTCTGCCCCCATGGGGTCTCAGTGTGGCTCCCCTGGGACCTCAGGGTTCAAGACGGCTTCACTCACATGTTCAGGGCATTGGCTGGAGTAGCAGGAATGGCTGGGGACAAACCAGTATGAGTGGGTTTCTCTCTTCCTGTAGTGTGGGCTGAAATCACCTACATGTCTGGAACCTATAACCTAGGTTTCTTTCTATGGTTGATTGGATTCCCCTCCTAGTAAAACAGGAATCCATGTGGCTCTTTAGGGTCTAGCCCACAAGTCCCAGAACATCACATTGGCTGCATTCTATTTGTCAAATTGTTATAGCAGGCAGGTAGCTAGAGATGGGCAGAGAAATGAGGCAGGGGCCAGGTGGCAGGAAATCACACATCTTGCAAGTGGTGCGGATTGGGAGAGTCCATAGACAGACAAAGAAAAGCAGGAATTTCCAGACTGACAGGAAACCGCACATTTTGGGTGATAATGTCCGGGTAGCAGACAAAGAAAGGTGGGGCAAGGTGGGAATCTCCTTTGTCCAATGTAACCTGTTGTTTATTACACTCTTGAGAGTGAAAGAAAGTGAAAGTGAAAGTCACTCGGTCGTGTCTGACTCTTTGCGACCCCATGGCCTATACGACCCATGGAATTCTCCAGGCCAGAAGACTGGAGTGGGTTGCTATTGCCTTCTCCAGGGCATCTTTCCAACCCAGGGATCAAACCCATGTCTTCTGCATTGCAGGCAGATTCTTTACCACCATGAACCCTCAGGGAAGCCCACAGATACTGTTAATCAACCACAAAACTTTCTAATGGGGTCCTCTTGCATTCTTACCATTTTTCTCAAGATTAAGCTCTAGACAAGTATCATCAATCTAAGTGTTTAAAAAAGAGACGAAAGCCATCTACTACACTGACTTATTTCCTGAGGGGTAGGAGGGCTGTGAATATTTTGAATACACTTCCCAGGTCAATCCTGACATACCCTGCACCCTCCTGGTGGAGACCACTGCCTTAGCCTCTTCATTTGGCATAGAAGAGTACCCTCTGCAGTGGCTTTCTAGCAGGATTGGATTCTCACATCACATTCTCAAGCAAACAGGATTTGGGTCTCACAACTCAGGGGAAAGGTGATGCAACTGGGACTCAGAAAAAGTTGAACAGTCTGTTCAAGTTCCATTAGTGGGTTAGTGGTGGCCCCAGTGTCTTTTTACTTCTCACCCAAACTCTCAGAATCACAGACCCTGGAAGGTGAAGTGACGCTATTGGGTCTAAACCCTTTGCTTCATGGCTTAAGACACAGTCCCAGAAGATTGAGGGTCTTTCTTCTGGTCATAGGAGCCTGGTTGGCTATGGTCTGTGGGGTCACAAAAAGTCAGATATGACTGAAGCAGCTCAGCACGCAGCCACTGGCTGTGCCCGACAGCAGAGGTTAACCTCAGTGCTAGAAGCCAGGGTTCCCTGTTTCTAGGGAACTGCCCTTTACCTCCATTTCAGCAGAGCTAAACATTCCCACTTGGCTGACCCTAGACTCTTGGTTCATCCATTTGGCTGATCTGCGCTTTGAAATTAAGTAAGAAAGGGGGTGAATTCTCAGAGGTTCAGACCCACAGCCCAAAGCAGTTCCTATACTTTTAATAGTTATAAAAGTATAAAAGTATTTCACAGTTATAAAAGCTGTGAAATATTTAAATTAGTCTTTATGTTTAGAATTTGCCTGTCAGAACAGGATTCTAAAGATTTGGAAATACGCTGCTCTGACAGATTTTGTTCTTGCCTTTGATTTAATACTGTCATTGGAGGTATTTCATGCAGAGTCCTGAGAAGTTTTGCAGAGTGATATGTTTAAAAAAAATCTGGTACATTATTTATGGATAAACCTAACCTCACTAGCTTCTTTAATTTATCTAATCAGCATACAACCTTATTTATCTAATTAATTTATTTTACTTGCCAGCTCCAGAGCAAGTGAGCTCAGTAGTTGAGACTCGTGGGCTGAGTTGCCCCACAGCAGGTGGAACCTTAGTTCTCTGACTAGGGATTGAACCCGTGTCCCCTGCATTGGAAGATGGATTCTTAACTACTGGGCCACCAGGGAAGTCCCAGATGTACATCTTCTTAATAAACAGATTTCCAGAGCTGGAAATTATGTGTTAAGAACAATGAGACAAGGAGTTGTGATTTTAAGTATTTTTTTTATTTATTTGGTTGTGCCAGGTCTTAGCTGTAGCACATGGGATCTTCAGTCTTCAGTCTGCTGCATGCAGGGTCTTTAGTTGCAGCATGCGGGATCTACTTCTTCCACCAGGGATCGAATCCCGGCCCCCTGCATTGGGAGCACAGAGTCAGACTGTGCTGGACTACCATCCCAGCTGTCATTTTTTGAGTGCAGCTGGGAACCAGGGGCTCACCTGTATTCACTCATTCAGCCTCTACAGAGTCTGTGTGAGATGAGCATTGTAAAGTGAAAGTGAAGTCGCTTAGTCGTTTCCGACTCTATGCAACCCTATGGACTGTAGCCCACCATTCTCCTCCGTCCGTGGGATTTTCCAGGCAAGAATACTGGAGTAGGTTGCCATATCTGCCTCCAGGGGATCTTCCTGACCCAGGGATCGAACCCAGGTCTCCTGCATTGCAAGCAGACTCTTTACTGTCTGAGAGTCTATGTGAGATGAGCATTGTAAGCCCCAGTTAAGTACGATGAGGAAGCTGAGACCCAGAGCGGTTTGCCGTCTACCAGTATCTATATCGCACATTCTCTATCTGGGCTACCGCCGCAGGTGATATCACAAGCCGGTCACTTTGTGACCAGCTTCTCTACTCCGCTTGCCTCTTCAAGCACATCTTCCTAGACAGTCCCCTCTGTTTTCTACAACCTCAATTTTTTGGATTTTTGTTACATTATTGTCATCAGCACACAAACACACAGTCAGTTCCACCATTTAACAAAAACAGGCCTATAAATGTAAAAAAATCCAATGCTTTTTTTCTGCCTGCATTGCTGATTTCATTTCTCAACGCCCCTTTGAAGCAAAATACCGTGGCAGGATTGATTATACCGGTTGATTCTTATTCCTTTCTTCCTGTTGTTTGACCTTACCCCACCTGCTTGTTGGTCAACACTGAGGGTTCCGTAGTTGTGGCATATGGGCTTAGTTGCCCATGGCATGTGGGATCTTCTTGGACCAGGGATTAAACCCATGTCCCCTATCCTGGCAGGAGAATTCTTTACCCCTGAGTCACCAGGAGGCCCCAGGTTTACTGCTTGGGCTCCCCAGGGGGCTCAGGGGTAAGGATCCACCTGCAATGCAGGAGACACTGGAGACTCGGGTTTGACCTCTGGTCCAGGAAGATCCCCTGCAGGAGGAAATGGCAACCCACTCTGGTATTCTTGTCTGGGAAGTGGGCAGGAGGAGCCTGGCAGGCTACAGTCCATGGGGTCGCAAAGAGTCGGACACAACTGAGTGACCGAGCACTCATGCTCGACCAAGACAGCTCTGGCCACATTCCCAGGGGGTACTAGTGCTGAAGACCCTACCTGCCAGTATAAGAGACTCAGGTTTGATCCCTGGGTCGGGATGATCCCCTGGAGGGCCCAGCAACCCACTCCAGCATTCTTGCCTGGAAAGCCCCATGGACAGAGGAGCCTGGCGGGCTAGAGCCCATGAGGTCGCAAAGAGTCGGACACGACTGAAGTGACTTAACGTGCATGCCGTTTGTTAACTCCCCCCGTCCTTCACCTGTGTTCACCTGCCCTGGCCTTTGACACGGTCACGTGAGGAGGGTGATGTGAGCACGTGAGGCGCTAGTGGGGTCATGACCGGGAGCAGCTGTACTTTACTGCAGTCAGCTGTTGCGTTGTACCCTATGGCGCTGCCAGATCGTCAAGGCTTTTTTGAGCAGCAAGGAGGGAAGGCATGTAGGTTTTTATGCTGAATTTTTAGAATGCTTGTGACTAACTGCAAACTTCAAAAGTGACGTGCAGGACTGTGAATCCACAAGTCAGCTGGTCTCCCTTTCTTTCCTTTGCACCAAGCTTAAGTGCCTGCAGAAAAATCTGTTCTGATTTCTCTCTAGATTCAAGTCCCAGAGACATGTGTTGGTAGTTTTAATATGCTTTTCATCTTCCTGCTTTTTATGTATCTCTGTGTGTGTATGTGTGTCTGTGTGTGTGTGTGTGTGTGTATGTGTGCATGTTTCTTTTTTGGAGAAGAGTGGCTTTTTATTACAGTATAACATACATACAGAAAAGCAGTTAATCATAAATATACACTTCGAGGAGTTTTTCATAAGATGAGCATGCTTGGTCAAGAAACAATTCTTTTCACCACCCTGGAAGCTTCCTTCACAGTTTCCAGTAACTACCCCCTCAGTTCAGTTCAGTCTCTCACTTGTGTCCGACTCTTTGCGACCCCATGGACCGCAGCACGCCAGGCCTCCCTGTCCATCACCAACTCCCGGAGTTTACCCAAACTCATGTCCACTGAGTCGGTGATGCCCCCCAACCATCTCATCCTCTGTCGTCCCCTTCTCCCCCTGCCTTCAGTCTTTCCCAGCATCAGGGTCTTTTCAAATGAGTCAGCTCTTCGCATCAGGTGGCTAAAATATTGGAGTTTCCGCTTCAACAGCATTCCTTCCAATGAACACTCCAATGACCTACCTACCCCCTAAGGATAACTGTATCCTGCCTGTTGCAAAGAAAAGGAAAAAAGAGGAAGGAGTTTTTCTTTTTCCCTTTTCTAAGAACAAAGTAGGCAAAGAGGACAGTGAGCAGGCCCGAACAGTCCTTGTTTCTTTTTACCTTAACTGCTCCTGATTCCGCATGTCTGTAACTAAGTTTGCTTTTCTGCCCCCTAACTCTGCAGCAGTCACAGTTTACATTTTATCCTTTGCCTCTGTACTGGACACACCCCCTCCCTGGTGTTTACCCTTACACCTTTCCCCTTATAGTCACAGATCGGAAAGAATGCCTCAGAGCCACCTAACTGCCAGACTCAATTACTGGATTACTGATGAAAGTCTATGACTGTCTTTGAGACAATGAAAGTGGAAGAAATCAAGATCCTGCCACCTTTGTTCCTCAGCACTGACTCCTGACTAGGAGCCCTGGCCTTATATAAGCCCCTAGACTCCTCATGGAGGGGGCAGGGGGCACAGTTTTTCAAGCATGAGCCTACAGTGTTCCCCTCTCTGCTGGCTGAGAATAAAAGCCACCTTTCTATTTCCTCCAGACTCTGTCTCCATATTTTTCATTTGGCTTCAGCGCACAGAGAAGGCCAAGATTTTGCCTGGCAACATGCCTTCCTGCACCACAGAGTCTTTTTGCCTCTTCTTATGAACTGTATATAGATGGAATTGTAGAACATACTTGCTTTTGTGTTTGGCTTAGTCAGCTCAACCTTGTGACAGTCGTCCGTGTTGTTTCATGTTGTACATTTTCTCTTTTTAGTGTATAGTATTTCATTGTGTGAATAGACCATGATTTGTTTGTGTATGCTGCTCTTGATGAGTAGTATTTGGGTAATTTCCAGTTAGGGTTTATTAGGAATAATGCTGCTACCTTCTCACACATGTCTCTTGGTGGACCGGTGTCTGTACTTTACTAGGTATGTATTTAAGGTGGATGGCCGACTCATAGGTTAGGCATGTGTTCAGCATTAGTGGTTCCTACCAACAAAGTTTTGCAAAGTGACTGTCACAACAGCCACTCTCCCAGTATGTGAGTTCCGGTTGCTCCATGTCCTTGCCAACATTTGGCATTGTCTACTGTTTCCATTTTAGCTGCTCTGGTGGGTGTGAAGAGATACTGCGTTGTGGTCTTCTATCTGTCTTCTCTTCCTTTAAATTTGTGTGCTATGCTATTATTGTCAGGGGTACCTCTATAAAATCTATACACTACTCAAGGAGCCCATCTATTATAAATTCTTTAAATGACTCTCCACTGTTTTCGGGGTAGAGCTAAAACTCTATAACCTTTTTTTCCCCACTGTAAATCCTAGGTGCTTTCACTCGGGTCACACTGAGCATCTGCTCAGGCTTTTTTACCTGATTTTTCCTCTTTCATGCTCTTTCCCAGGTTTGGTCTTTCTGTGTGTTGTTCTCTCTGCCTGGAACCCCATTCTCTGACATCACTGCCTGACTAATAGCTTCTCAGCCCTCAGGATTCAGCCCAAACTTTACCTCTTCCAGGAAGCCTCTCCTGACTCTTATAACTTAGCTGCTCACACTGTGCCGAAATGGTTGATTTGCGTATTAACATCCATCAGTTCTTCATGAGGAAAGGCAATTTACGTGGTTGTCATAGTGTATGAGCAGCAAGTGTTTATTGAATGAATGAATGAACCAACAAGGGCATCAGTTAGAGAGATTTAGAAAGGGGAACAAAGTTAGAGATTGATAATGGTATTTATTCAAGAGGAATTTCTAATAATAATAATAATTATTATGTCCCGTGACTCTTTTTTCTTCAATTCACTTAAGCAAAGCATTGGTTCTGGAGAGCAAGGCAACACATTCTTCATTCAATTCAATTCCAGTGTTGAAAAGATGCTTCAGGCTTATGCAAAAATGAGTTCCTTTAATCACAGAGGTTTACTCAGGAAGCCACAGGGAAAGTGATTAAAGCAGATGATTCACTACTGGGTTTAGCAAGAAGTTGTTTCAAACCTGCCCTGAAGGCCTGGTGGGTGGGGAGATTTGCTTCCCTTCAGCTGTCTTCAGGCTCAAACACGGTCAACACAAGTTTGATCACTTAGTGTATCTTTCCAGACTTCCTGCATAAGGAAGTTCTTATAATCCAAGAATCACCTAGGCTCCACACAGGGAGGGACCATGCTTTCTTTTCTGCATTCCCAAGGTGTGTGCATCAGCACCTGCATTTGATAGTTGCTCAATAATCATTTGAATTAAATAGCTTTATAACCCATACATTTACTGTCTCTGATCACACATTTTGTTTTTGCCCTGCAGCAACTTTGATGTACAACTCAGCACTTTTGTACATTCATTCAGAATTATCTCATTGGCATCAGATGTAGGTTTTACTGAACGGTTTTTAGGAGAAACAGAAAGATTTCCTTAGAGAGACTGTAGCATTTCCTCCCCTAGGTCTCCATCAAACACATACTTCCAGTTTCTCTCTCTCTCTTTTTTTTAAATTTTGGGCACTGTATTATATCTCTTCAAATCTCCCTCTGGAGTCCATATCTCCCAAGGAGTAAGATATGAATCCATTCGAGACACTTTTTGGTTGTATGTGTAATGATTTTTAGACCATTACTAGAAAGAGCATAATAGCACATCTTGTAAAGAAAACTATTCTCTTTAAATTTTATTCTCAGTCCAATTACATCAAAGAGAATGGTTCCAGTTCGCTGCTATTATATCTTCTTTTTTCCCCCTTAAAGCCTATCTTCTTTCTTTTATTTTCTTTTACCTGAGAGAAAACAGGACTTAGGCTCACATGAGACAGTTGTTTCTAGCTAGACACCTTTTTTTTTTTTTTTTTCTGTTCTGTGTGACTTTCAGGATCCTAGTTCCCTGCCCAGGGATAAAACCTGCGCCTGGCAATGAAGCACCAAGTTCTAAGCACTTGACTGCCAGGGAATTCCATCTAGCTAGACTTTAATAAGGAAATGGCAACCCACTCCAGTAACCTTGCCTGGAAAATCTCATGGACAGAAGAGCCTGGAGGGCTGCAGTCCATGGGGTTGCAAAGAGTCGGGCATGACTGGGCGACTAGCACGCACTTACTTACAGTTAGACATTAATAACTTGAATTTCTTCACAGTATGTTTATTTTCATGATCACTTTCTGCATATATAAAGTTATATTAGTTTTTACTTTAATGTAGTGAAATAAGCCTTCCTTTTAAAATGAATTTAAATTTAAAATTGAATCAATTTAAAGATAATGATAATTGATAGTTGGTAACTTTAGAAAAGTAGAAAATAGTAATTTTTTTATGTCAACTTGGTTAGGCCCTAGTACACAGGGAGTTGTTCAAACAGTATTCTAGATATTGCTGGGAAGGTATTTTAAACACATGGTTAAGATTTAAATCAGTAGACTTTGAGTAAAGCAGATTACTCTTCACAATGTGGGTGGGCCTCATCCAATCCGTTGACATTTTTAATAGAAAAAGATTGACCTCTCCCAAGAAAGATGCCATCCTTTGGACTCAAACTGTAACTCCTATTTGGACCTCCAGCCTACATGCTTGCCCTGAGAATTTTGGACCCGCTAAGCCTTCACCATCATGTGAGCCATGATCATTAACCCTTGAGTCAGCATTTTGCTTTAAAAGACAAGAGTATAGAGGCTTATACACTTTCAGAGGTAGCCTCAGAAAAGAGATCCATAATGTCAGCTGATTAGGAGAAAGCAGGTAAAAAATGGGGCAAATGTATGTGGACAAAGAAAGACTCCACTTGGGAGTCAGTTTTCAGCAAGTCCCTGATGGCATGCAAGGTATACACACACACACACACACACACACACACACACACCCCAAACACATACTCACAAAACCCAGGTCTAACATTAGGTAGCTATTTGTATTTATTCTCAGGGCTTTCCTTGCAGCTCAGCTGGTAAAGAACCTGTCTGCAATGCAGGAGACCTGGTATGATCTCTGGGTTGGGAAGATCCCCTGGAGAAGGGAAAGGCTGCCCACTCCAGTATTCTGGCCTGGAGAATCCCATGGACTGTTTTATTTATTCTCAAGTACTTTTTCTTGGAAAATATCACTGAAATAACTGGTTTATCAGTCAATCCAAGTTTATTTCCACCCTGACAAGGTCTTAATAGAGTCTCAGAATGGAGAAAACAAAGTTAGGATATTTAGATATTGATGGAGTTTGGGGTCTGGTTTAAGGTGGGTGTTTCAGTGCAGGGGTTTGATTAGCACTGGGCAAGGATCATGTCACAATCACTTAGGATTAATGGACACAATGAGGCAGGGGTTCCCAGCCACAGCTTTAGATGAATCTTGGGGTATAATCGTCATTGTTAACCACCTGCTGAAATATCGAGCAGTCTGATGTTCTCTTAAATCGATTTGACTTCAGGTAGTTCCTGACCCAAAGAATAAGATCATTTGCAACTTCTTATCTTTCTGGGCAAACAGATGTCTCCTGGAATAGCGGTCATATTGTTCAAGATGGTGATGGCACAATTTGTTTTTGCCACTCAGCAACTTTGAAGCATGACTCAGCAGTTTTTTCCATTCTTAAAGAATCTGTTGCTTTGCTGTACAAAGTGATGATTTTAGTGAGAGCTTCTTTTAAAGCACAAAAGAGCAAAAGGTTTATCTTGCAAAGTCACGCTGAGGACAGTAGAATATGACAATATTCTACAATATGTTAAGATTGACAGCTCGTGGGCATACATAGGTTTGGTTCCCATGATCAAGACTCCTGATTACAAATGACATTAAAAAAAAAACCCAAACTGAGTTTTTCAGCACAAAGAGATTCTGTTGACTCGTGATGCTGCAAAGATTCCAAGTCCAGGCTTGGGTGGAAGCAGGGTCTCCCATGATTACATCATATATTATGAATCTATGATTAGAGAAAGATATTCCACTATTGTTTTCCTCTTCATTTCGCAAGTCTGCTCTCCCCTGTGCTGGCCTCATTCTCAGGCTCATAAAGTGAAAAGAAAGTGAAGCCACTCGTCGTGTCCGACTCTTTGCGACTCCATGGACTATAACCCTCCAGGCTCCTCCGTCCATGGGATTCTCCAGGCAAGAATACTGGAGTGGGTTGCCATTTCCTTCTCCAGGGGATCTCCGCAACCCAGGGATTGAACCCAGGTCTCTTGCACTGCCGGCAGACTCTTTACCATCTGAGCCACGAGGGACGCCCTCAAGTTCATAGGGACAGAGTAACGGGACATGGTAGGTCATTAAATAGTTAATCCCACAAAGGGATTGTAAGTAGAAAAAAATATGGGAAACCCCTGTAAGTTAAGTTACTCAGGAAAGCAGGTTTGCTTAACCACAAAACCAAGCAGACTCGCTTAGCAACAAAACCACGTGACAGAAGCATGAGACATGCCCCCAAACAATAAAACAACGGTGGCATGAGGCCCACATCCTGCCCAGAGAGCTCAGTAAGTTAACGGTTCCTAGTACCTGCTCTCTGCCCACATAAAAAGTGATCATTTGTGGACCCAGCTTGACCACACTGGGACAGGAAAACTCCTCTGCTCAACCAGGAGGAGGAGCTGATGATGGATGCACGGTATCTACTCAAGAAGGATGCAGAAGGTCCTCTGCACTCCACCTTTCCTTTGATTATAAAACTGTTGCAGTAAGTTCCAAGGGTGTTGCACCCTCTCACCTGCCCGCTTTAAGCCTCATAAGCACCCATTCTAATTAAATCACTTCTTACCTATCACATTGCCGCTTGCTGAATTCTACCTTTGCTGAAACATAAAGGACTGTGGTACTGGAGCTCTTCGGAGCCCCTGAAGTGACAGCCAATGGTTTCAAAGCCAATTTTCCCTTCTCATGGGGAACGTGGAAAATGATGGAGGGATGTAATTTTAGAGGGGTCTCCAGAATGCCTCTAGGAAGAGGTGAGTTAAATCAGCCATATGAATATCGAAGGCAGGACTTCTTAGCAGAAGGGAAAGCAAGAAGCAAAGACCCCAAGTGGGGAGTAAGTTTGAGGAGTGTGGAAATGCAAGCAGGCCAGTGGGGACTGAAACAGGAGAAGCAAAACAGAGCAAGGAGTCAGAGCTATTAGAAATTAGAGATGAGACCAACGAGAGAAACAGATTATAGAGGGATTTACAAACCACGGAGAAGAGGTTGTATTTTATCCTACCTGTAAGGAAGACTGGAGGGTACTGGGCAGGAGAATAATGGGCCTTTTTATGTTTTAAACTGTGCTCTGAGTGCTGAGAGGAGAATTACTTGGAGGGGAACAGAAGTAGAAAGTCCAGTTAGACAAGGTATGAAGTGATGGTGGTTTGATGGTAGAACCAGCAAGGCCCCTGTATATGGATTTGATCTAAGACTGAAAGGCAGAAAAAGGTCAAAGAAGGGTCCTAGGTTACAATCCAAATAAATGGATAATCATGAGAGTCATCTACAGAGCTGGGGGTCTGTGGGGAAGCAGCCAGTTAGGAGTCAAGGGTTCTTGACATGCTTACCTACTAGGCACCCATGTCAAGTGTCAAGTAGACACTTGGACCCAGAAGACAGAGTGGTCTATGCTTTCAGAGGCAGGCATATAAATGGCAAGAGCAGGGGTCCCAGGACTGATCCTTGGAACACTCCAGGAGAGAGAGGTTGGGAAGAGGAGATGAAGACAGCAAAGATGATGCAGAACAAGCAATCTGTAAGGTAAGGCAGACTCAGGGTGTGATGTCCCACAGCCTGGAAAAGGGAGAATTTCCAGAAAGACTGATCCATGTGTCCTAAGTTCCTGAGAGTCTGAGCCAGACGAGCTCTGAGAACTGACAGTTTAGATCTGCAAAGCACGTGTTATTTCCTGTGGACTAAAGGCATTGTGCTTGGAAATCCCTATTCCTGCTAATATGGTGGAAGAGGGGGTTAGCAAGGCGGTTAAAGGTTGCTTTCTTTTCTGGGATTTTAATTTTTCTCTTCGGGGTTGCCTCCACCTCTATGGGGTAGGAAGTTCAAACATAAGACTATTCATGAGGTTGTTTTCTCCCTCTCTTCAGGGGTTTCCTCACTCCTTAACCTCAAGAAGGCCTCTGGGGACAGAAGGCAATGCATGGAGCTGGGTGGGGTCTTGGTCCTGGGCCTGTGCGGCTGTGTGTGGCTCCTGCTGGCTGATTCCCAGTCCCGGCTCTGTTCCTGCGCTCGGGGCCCTGACACTCCATCCCTGTCTGCATCCCTCACCCACCAGCTGTCTCAGCATCTTGCGGTCCTCTTCCTCAGGATGGGGGACCACAGGAAGAGAGGTGACGGCTCTCACTGCCTTCACAAAGCCCCTCAGAAATAGGACCTAGGAGGCAAGTACAATGCTCAACGAAGGCATTCTCTCGGAGCCTCATGATTTGCCTGAGTGATGGCAGCCCCTGCTTAGAATAATTCCAAACCCATGCAAGTGATTATACTCTCCTTCACTCCCCTCTGCTCTCGGGGCTTTGACCCCAGAGCGGGGGGCAGCCGGGATACTTGGTTATGACACCTTTGTCCCATTCCTCCCACACTGCTTCCTCCTTCACACGGGCACATCACTCACATCAGACCTGGGGTCTTTCCTCTGGCAGGTGCTGTGACCCTGTGATCCTTGGAGGTCCAGGTTAGATAAGTAACAGGCACCATTGCTAATACAGAAAAGCCCTTCTGACTGTTTTTTGGTTTTTTTTTTTAAAGTTTGGTATTTAACACAATTGTCTTCCTAGGAACACTAGAAAGTCAGCTTTGAGAGTCAAGGCTAAGAAATGATTTCTAATAAGCCAGGATTCCAAACCAGTCAATCCTAAAGGAATTTCTAATAAGCTAGGATTCCAAACCAGTCCATCCTAAAGGAAATCAACCTTGAATATTCATTGGAAGGACTGACATGGAAGCTGAAGCTCCAATACTTTGGCCACCTAATGTGAAGAGCCGACTCATTAGAAAAGACCCTGATGCTGGGAAAGTTTGAGGGCAGGAAGAGAAGGGGATGCCAGAGGATGAGATGGTTGGATGGCATCACTGACTCAATGGACATGAGTTTGAGCAAGCTCCAGGAGAGAGTGAAGGACAGGGAAGCCTGGCGTGCTGTGGTCCATGGGGTCACAAGGAGTTGGACACGGGTGAGCAACCGAACAACAATGAGGGATTCAAAGCAGAGGAATCCATCTGTCCAGTGTTGTGGGGAGCCACAGGCAGCATGCTCTACAAGGAATGAAAAATACAACGGTTGATCAGGCACGCTGTTTTATTTTCGGTTGTGCTGGATCTTCGCTGCTGTGTGTGAAGATCCTGTGCCCTGCTTTTCTCTAGCTGCCTTGAGCGGGGGCTGCTCTTTAGTTGCCGGGTACAGGCTTCTCATCGCAAAGGTTTCTCACGGGCTCTAGGGCATGCAGGCTTCAGTCGTGGTGGCTCCCAGAGCACAGGCTCAATAGCTGTGGTGCACAAACTTAGTTGCCCTGAAGTATGTGGGGTCTCCCAAGTCAGGGATTGAGCCCAGGCAGGCTATTTTCATAGCACTTTTGTCTGTCTTCTTCCAGCACCTCTTGGTGTAATCTCATGAATTGCATTGCTTTCCCTTCTCATGTGACTTTCAGCCATATATGAGCAGTTTGTCTCTCGCTCAAACTTCTCCAAGTGTCCATTCCAGTTCTGCCACTCAGAGACTCCTTGCACAGCTGGGGGGACCTGGAAGCTCTCACATGCACAGTTGCTAGGAATCAACATGGACATCTTTGGGGGATGCAGCATTCTGCCAACCATAGGATGGCTACTTGGCATCCTATCAACAGTCCAGTTAGGATACAATTGGAGGAAGGAGGGTGGTTTAGGAGAGCAGTTAGGACAATGGTCCCTCTACTAGTGAAGCCACATTTCAGGGGGTATAAATTTGAACTGGAGAGGGAAGCCATTGCCAAAGCTATGTGTCTTCCTGGGTGTGTGTGCCAGGGTGGGAGGGGGTGGGGGAAGCAAATAAGAAATGTAGCTGCAGGGCCCCAACTCAGCGATTCTGATTGATGAGATCAGAGCTGGTGGTGCAGTATTAGGTCCCTCTTCCTGGTGCAAAAGGGTGTGAATTATTCCGCCAAGCTTGTGACCCTGCCCGTGAGAGACCACGGGTGGATGCTGCTTTTCTTATTCCCCTGCTGAAGTCTGGCCTCACAAGGACACCTAGGTGGCCGAGTCATTTCCCAGTGGGTCAGCAGTCACCACCAAGAACGAACATGCTGCGGAGGGTCAAAATGGATGAGCTTCCTCAGGTGTATGTTCCTGACAGATTTCCTTCCTTTAGGGGACAGTGGTCTTCCTCATCCAGGTCACCTGCCAAAAAAGGGGGGAGCTTCTCTGGTGGCCCAGTGGCTGGGACTCCATGCTGCTAGTGCAGGGGACCTGGGTTAGAGTCCTGATCAGGGAAATGGATCCCACATGTTGCAGTTAAAAATCTCATGTACCACCGCTAAGACTCGGCACAGCCAAATAAATAAATGAAAATTTTAAAAGGGAGAATGACAACAAGGGCTCCCTGCAAATCATTTTTGGGCAATATATAATATTTCAATTATAGGAACATATTTCATGAAATTTTTAGTTGAAAAGGTAATAAAAATTGAAAAAAATGCATGTAAAGTAAAAAAGATAAACCTCCCTCCCTAGTTTTCCTCTCTCCCAAACAGCTGCTATCAGTTTTTTTGGTCCAGAAATATACACAAACATATTTATGTAGACATGCCCATTTTTCTCTTATGCAAATGTAACAATCTTATGCACACACCATTCCCTGTTGTACCTTTCCCTCTGGAACCTGATTTCATATTCAGTTCAGTTCAGTTCAGTCACTCAGTCCTGTCCGACTCTTCATGACTCCATGGACCACAGCACGCCAGGCCTCCCTGTCCATCACCAACTCCCGGAGTTTACTCAAACTCATATCCACTGAGTCAGTGATGCCATCTAACCATCTCATCCTCAGTCATCCCCTTCTCCTCCTGCCCTCAATTTTTCCCAGCATCAGGGTCTTTTCAAATGAGTCAGCTCTTCCCATCAGGTGGCCAAAGTATTGGAGTTTCAGCTTCAACATCAGTCCTTCCAACGAACACTCAGGACTGATCTCCTTTAGGATGGACTGGGTGGATCTCCTTGCGGTCCAAGGGACTCTCAAGAGTCTTCTCCAACACCACAGTTCAAAAGCATCAATTCTTTGGCATTCAGATTTCTTTATAGTCCAGCTCTCACATTCATATTAGCATGTGAAATTGGCTTCATGAGATCAACTCCTTTTCAGAACTGTACCCCTTACAGGGATGACCGTGACTGATCTTGACTCTTCCTTATTTATGCCTTTTTAGATTGTTTCCAGATTTTGCTACTACAAACACTGCTGTAATAGCTAGACTTGCATACATGTCAGTTCCTGACCATCAGAGTCTATTTTGGGGCAAATATCTAGATATGGATTTGCTGGGTTAAACGGTTTGTTCATTTCCAAGTCTGAGTCGATACTGGCAAACTGCTTTATGAAGAGCCTGTGGAGATTTACTACCACCAACAGATTGTGAGAGTGTCTGTTTCAAAACGCTCTCTTTTGTACCTGCTCCGAGTTTCATTTTGGAGTCTCTTTTAAAAGATGCCAGCTGTCCCAGTTCCAGCTGTGAGTGTGGGGGAAGGGTACCAGTCTAAAAACTGGAGCAACTAGATCCTAGTCCTGCCTCTCTAATTCCCTCAAAGACCTCTGACCAGTTACTTATTCTCTCTGGGATCCAAGCTTCGCATCTGATGACCGGCCTCTGAACTAGACAAGTGCTGACACCATGATCTCAAATCTGTGATTGCCAACTGACATAGCCACGATGTCAGTGGTCATTCACCACAATGTCCAAGAGCAACTCAATCAATAAGCTCTGATCAAGTCCCATTAAGAGCCAAGCTTGTGTGTCACATATCCTGTCAAATACAAGTGATAAAGCATGCTGCTGCTGCTGCTAAGTCACTTCAGTCATGTCCGACTCAGTGCAGCCCACCAGGCTCCCCCATCCCTGGGATTCTCCAGGCAAGAACACTGGAGCGGGTTGCCATTTCCTTCTCCAATGCGTGAAAGTGAAAAGTGAAAGTGAAGTCGTTCAGTCGTGTCCGACTCTTAGCGACCCCATGGACTGCAGCCCACCAGGCTCCTCGGTCCATGGGATTTTCAAGGCAAGAGGACTGGAGTGGGGTGCCATTGCCTTCTCCGGATAAGGCATGAGCACTCACTGTTTGAGAAAGACGGTTACCAAACCTCAAGGAAGTGGTGAATCACAAACAGTGGCATGTGATCAAATGTCACATGGGGTGGCATGGATAATAAGGGTCAAGAGACTGACATCAGGCACACAGTGTCAACAAAATATTCTTTGAAAGGTGACGCTTACCTAAGATATAAAGAGAAGTAGAAATCTACCTGGCAGCAGTGGTAGAAAGTAAGCTGCGGCATAAGGTGGTGTAAAAGTCCCCCGCCCCCCAACATAAAGAAACGTCATGCTGGAGCATGGGAAAACTCCCACACCAAAGGCGGCTGCACCTTATCTGTTGTTTGCACAGTTGCTGAAAAACAAGAGTGAACTCCTTGTCCCCACCACCAATATGTCTTCACAGTATCTCCTGTCTCAGGTGGAGTAGCTCTACTCTTTCAGTTTGGTAAAACCTTCAGGTTGCCTTTGACGCCTCTATTTCATGACTCACGTCCAGTCGGTCACCACATCCTACTGATTCAACCTTCAAATCGGGTCCAGAATCAAGGTCCTTCTGTCCAGCTTCACTGCTCCCACCTTGGTCCTGGGCTACCATCAACTCTCAACTGCACAGCTATGAATGCCTCTTACCTGGTATTTTGCTTCCACCTGACTCCTCACATGTTACTCTGGGCTGGAATGATCCTGTTCAAATGAAAGTCAAACCATGTCATTCCTTGAATGCCCTCTGATGGCACCCAGAGTGAAAGTCAGGCTTTATAAGGACCTACAAGATCCTACATGATGTCACAAGTGCCCCCTCGTCTAGACCTCCTGCCATCCCCTCCTCATTTCTCACCCCTTCCCCTGTTTCCAGCCCTACTAGCTTCCCAGCTGCTCCAGTTACACAGAAACTACTGTGCAGCTTACACTCCCTGGCTAGAAAATGCTTTCCTAACATAGCAATAAGCTCACACTTTTGCTATCTTCTCAATGAATCCTACCCCATGAGAAATGGAGTGTTTCCCGCCATATCAGAAAACAGGAATGTCACAGTCATCAGCAATTCCAGCTCTCCAGTGTGAGCTGACAAGGCCTAAGGGCACTCAGGAAGGAGAAGGATACCTCTGATCCAGCAACAATCAGATTGCAGCCACTCCCTATCGAAGGGAGCCCAGGAAGTGAAACACACAGGATACTAGCCCTGATAGCTGAGATGCACATGAAAGGAATGAGTTCAGTGAGCCCAGACTCTTACATCTTCCCATACACAGAAAAGGGCTAAAGTCCTTAACTTGGGACATCTGGTTTTCTTTAATTCACAAAGATATTTTTGACATTCATACTACCTACCCTTTGTTACAAACATCTATATAACCTCCCCCTGCTCCACTTCCTCTGGACCAGTTCTCTCAGGATTGCTTGAGATGCTGCCTCCCAAGCTTAAGTCCTAAAAATTCCCACCAGATAAAACAAAGCTCTCAACTGTTCAGTTCAGTTGCTCAGTTGCGTCTAACTCTTTGCAACCCCATGGACCACAGCACGCCAAGCCTCCCTGTCCATCACCAGCTCCTGAAGTTTATCCAAACTCATGTCCATTGACCAGTGATGCCATCCAACCATCTCATCCTCTGTCGTCCCCTTCTCCTCCCACCTGCAATCTTTCCCAGCATCAGGGTCTTTTCCAATGAGTCAGTTCTTCACATCAGGTGGCCAAAGTATTGGAGTTTCAGCTTCAACATCAGTCCTTCCAAAGAACTGTTAGGTTGTGAATTTTTTTAAGTCAACATCCAAAAGCCCTATTTATAACAGCAATCTGCTCCCACTTCTTTGGCACTTTCAAAGTGCCCTTATCATGCTCCATTTTTTTCTCATAGCACTGATTTTACTGTACAATTAAATTATTATTTTCTTACATTTATTGCTTATTGCCTATCTCTTCCCACCCCTCACCAGAATGTCAGCTCCACGAGGGCAAGGCTATATGTCTGATTCTCGCATTTCCTTAGGACAGTGCCTGGCTCATAGAAGGGCTCAATGGATGTTTGTTAACTGAATGCCTAAATAAATCAGATGATTTTTGGATGTGCTGCTATGAAGGCCAAATGTTCTGGGTAGTTATCATCAAGATGGCATTTTCCTCTGTCCTGTCTTTTGCCCCCTGAAGGAAAAAATGTTGCCTGCCATATCAGTAAACAAAGAATGACGCAGCCATCAAGCCAGCACTTCACAACCTCTCCAACACTGGGCACTGAGAGAACTCAAGACGGAAACAGGATGTCTGCCATCCAGCCGTCAGCTGTTGCGGTCACCACCACCCCCTCAGCAACGCACCTTAGGAGACTCAAGATGAGAAAACACAGGATACAGGCCCCAGATGGCCGGGATGTGCATCAAAGGAATGGTTTCAGTGAGCCCAGACTCTCGCATTTTTCCATATATAAAAAAGCACTAAATTCCTTAACTTGAGATATCTGGCTTTCTTTCATTAATAATCTTGATTTATTAATAACGAAGGGCTTCCTTGGTGGCTCAGATGGTTAAGAACCGCCTGCAATGCAGGCAACCTAGTTATCCATCAAGTTCAAGACCTGGGTTTGATCCCTGGGTCAGAAGATCCCCTGGAGAAGGGAATGGCTACCTACTCCACTATTCTTGCCTCGAGAATTCTGTGGACAGAAGAGTCTGGTGGGCTACGGTCCATGGGGTCACACATTGTTGGACATGGCTGAGGGACAAGCACATTAATAATTAGTACTCAGTTAATAATCTTATGATGCTCTGACTAGGTATTTATTGCAAAAACTCCTCTATACCCTATCTTCTCCCTTATCTTGTCAGAGCGGTCACTCAGAGAGATCTGAGAGTCCTGTCTCCCAGGTTTGAAGTTCTCAGGAAGTCTGCTAAATAAAACATAATTCTCAACTTTTAAGTTCTGCAGTTCTTTTCAGTCCACAGTCCTCTGCCCACCAAGCTGGTGTGTTCAATGACGGCTCCCTGCTGGATGTTAGCTGGTCCATTACTGAGTAACAGAGGCGGAAAGATGGGGTGTCTGCACCAAGAGCTTGCCTTCCGGCCCTGTCGCTTACTGATTGCTTAAACCGTCATCCCAGGAGCTCAGTTTCCTCATCTGCAAACTGGAGGCAATGATACAAATCTCTTCAAACTGTGGTGCTGGAAAAGACTCTTGAGAGTCCCTTGGACTGCAAGGAGGTAAAATCAGTCAATCCTAAAGTAAATCAGCCCTGAATATTCCCTGGAAGCACTGCTGCTGAAGCTGAAGCTCCAGTACTTTGGCCACCTGATGCGAAGACCCAACTCCTTGGAAAAGACCCTGATGCTGGGAAAGATTGAAGGCAGGAGGAGAAGGGGACCACAGAGGATGAGATGGTTGGATGGCATCACCCAACTCAATGGACATGAGTCTGAGTGAACTCCAGGAGAGCGTGGAGGACAGGGAAGCCTGGCGTGCTGCAGTTCATGGGGTCACAGACACGACTTAGTGACTGAACAACAGGCAAGATGATTAAATAAGATAATAATGTAAACGGCATTTCTGCAGGATACCTGCTGTTTAATAAGTACTCAAGAGAACACACAACAGGGACTTCAGATCTTCCCTGGCTCTAAGCGGGAATTAGGTGGGGGTGGCCTGGCAGTCACACCCTCCTTCCATTGTCTCCACATCCAGGTGATTTCCCCAGGTTTCCAGTTTCTTTTCCATGCAGTCACCTCCCCGTGACAATCTTTGCCAGCCAAGGGGGAAAAGCCAGTTTTGGTCTCAAGGGGGAAAAAAAAAATTAAAAGCTGGCTGAAGGCCAACCTTGCAAGAAATGCCCTGGTGAGGGTGGCTCTCTCCTCATTCTGCCAGCCCCATGCCCACCAGCAGACCCCTGACTGCTAAGGAATTAAGGTTCCTGCCTTTTAAGGGAAGGGGGCCTTTAAAAGGAATGGGATGGGCGGGATTATAAGCAAGGTGAAAAGAGACCACACCAAAGGTGAGAGTCTAGGCCTCCCGGGAAGGCTGGCAGCCGTGTAGGTTTGGGAGGGCCCGGAAGAACAGCGCCAGAGCATCCCAGAGGTTCCTGCCCGCAGGTGCCGGGTGGGTACCTGGCCAGTGCGGCGGCCGCGTTGATTGGCCCGTGCGCGTGGGGCCACATCAGGCGATGGGGTGGGGCGGGGCTGGCCGCTGACCTGGGTGTGTCCAGCCCCCGCCCGGGTTCCTCTCCCAGGGTGTGTGACTAGGCAAGTGTGTGAGCCACCAAGGTCCCCGCTGCTGCCAAGTGGGTGACTAAGTCAGCCCTGGGTGGGAAAAGGAATGTGCATTTAGAACGATCCAAGTTTCCTAACAGAGGGAAGTCTGCCTCCAAAGACCCAACTCTCCCCACAGCCTCGCCCCTTAACAAGAGGTGATTTACTGACCGCTGTGTTGAGTACTTTCGCTGCCCTGGGGCTCACTGGATTCTCACAACAGCCCTGAGTAGGAGATGTTTTAATTCCCATTTTACAGATGGGGAAACTGAGGACCAGAGAAGCTCAGAACTGCACACCCACTGTGGTCAGTCAGTAGCCAAGTCAGGTTTATAATCCATTGCCCTTTGCCTTCAAGGGGACTAATGATTATGCTGTCTTTTTTTAATTTAATTTTTAAATAGTGCAGTTTTTTGCGTTTTGTTTGTTTGTTTGTTTTTCACCATACTGGGTCTCAGTTGTGCAATGTGGTATCTAGCTCCTGCTCCAGAGATGGAACTTCAACCCCCTGCACTCGGAGAGCAGAGTCTTAGCCACAAGACCAACAGAACTCCTTGTCTTTTATTTTTAAGAGAATGGTAAGTTCCTACTAATAAAGCATCTTCTCTTCTTCAGTGAAATATGGTTGACACAGAACATCATATTACTTTCAGGTGTATAACATTTTTTACCATTAGAAAGATCACAGTCCTGGCTTGCCAAGTGAAGGGTGCCATCTCAACTTTTTAAAAAAATTTATTTATTTGGCTGCACCAGGTTATGTGCACACCATAGCAAGGTCCATCTTTGTTGCAGCATTTTTAGTTGCCCTATGTGGAATTTAGTTCCTTGACCAGAGATCGAACACAAGCCCCTTGCTTTGGGAGCTCAGGGTCTTAGCCACTGGACCACCAGGGAATTCACTCAACTTTTGATGGAGGCTGAAATTACAGTGGCAGCAGCCCCCTGCTCCGGGGTCTCTATTTACTCTGATGGCCCAGATGGGCTAGATGCCAGCCCAGCACATTGTGGCCACCTGTATTCCATGACCACCCTCTGAGTGACAGTTTCCCAAGACACCCAGGGACTTGGCTTAAGCCCCCGCTGCAGCACATGGACCTCTGCTCTCTGGTCATCGCTGTGTCCCTCTGGATGCAGGCTCCCCAGAAATGACAGTGCCTCTGCCACCAGGCCACCCGTCACACCTCACCTGTCTTCTCTGCAACCTTAGCTCTCCGCCCCACCTCTCCCCCTCCCTCCTCTCTACCTCTCCATCTCCCTCGCCAACACCCCCAACCTTCCCTACTTCCCTTTCTCCCTCCTTCCTGCTCCTCCCTCTTCCCTTCCCCCTCCTTCCTTCACTTGTCCTCTCTCTATCTCCCTCAAGGGGCAGAGGGGATAGATTTAAGAACTAGCAGCTAGCCCATCACGGTTGACCTGGCTTCTTGGGAATGTGCTGCGCTCTAGAACTCTTTCTTGAGCACCTGCCCATGTTAAGTACTATGCTCAGGCCTAGAGAAACACAGGTGAATAAAACACTGTCCCAATCTAGACTTCCAGGATTGTTAGATCAGGAAGGGACTCCAAGGAGCCAATAAAGGAGCACCTGCTGTGACCAAGACCCTGGGTGCACAGAGGTGAAGCCAGCTTTCCTCTGCCCTAGGAAATCATAGCTAAATAAATCCTTGTAGGAAGCTGTCATAACAGAGACAGAAGGGCACTCGGGGATCTTCAATTCACCGGGGGAGTCAGGAGTCAGCAGAATTACAAAGAGCTTGAAGCTCTGTTTCTGAAATTCTCATCCACTCCTGGTTGGAGTGTAGGTTGGGATGATTTTCAGAAGTGGAGACTTGGCACAGCCCACCGATGTGCTTCCCAGATGACTTAGTGGTAGAAGGATCCCCCTGATACTTCAAGAGGCACAGGTTCAATCCCTGGGTTGGGAAGATCCCCTGGAGTAGGAAATGGAACCTGTTCCAGTATTCCTGCTGGGAACTTCCATGGACAGAGGAGCCTGGCAGCCTGTGGTCCATGGGGTCACAAAGAGTCAGACATGACCGAGCAACTGAGCACACATGCACACGTGCTTGTGCACTGGTGTGCAGGCTGCAAGTGTCCTCTGACTCAGGAACCCACCAGTCAGGGACTGAGCCTAGGAACTTACCGGCGAAAGTTTGCTCAGATTCAGGCCTGATGGTGTGCCCTGCAGCCTTTGTAACTGTAAGATATACCAACCAAGGGAAAGCTGATGTTTCATCACTGTTGTTGTTCAGTGGCTACGTCATGTTCAGCTCTTGGCCACCCCATGAAAAGCAGCACGCCAGGCTTTCCTGTCCTTCACTATCTCCCAGAGTTTGGTCACACTCATGTCTATTGAGTCGGTGATGCCATCCAACCATCTAACCCTCTGTCACCCCCTTCTCCTCCTGCCCTTAGTCTTTTCCAGCATCAGGGTCTTATTTCATTCCTTTTTATGGCTGTTAATTCTATGTGCTAATTACCAAGAAGGTGCTTCTCTGCTTTCTGGGTGGGGAGTCTTCCTCACCTCCTTCCCCACTAGGGGCAATAAGCTTCAAGGACGAGTTCTGTCCTGAGACTACATGAAACATACCTGCTTTGTTGGTGCTATTCAGCTGCTAAATCATGTCCAACTCTTTGTGACCCCATGGACTGCAGCATGCCAGACTTCCCTGGCCTTAAATATCTCACAGACTTTGCTCCAACTCATGTCCATTGAGTCGGTGATGCCATCCAGCCATATCATCCTCTGTTGTTTCCTTCTCCTCCTGTCCTTAGTCTTTTCCAGCATCAGGGTCTTTTCCAATGAGTCAGCTCTTCGCATCAGGTGGCCAAAGTATTGGAGCTTCAGCTTCAGCATCAGTCCTTCCAGTGAATATTCAGGGTTGATTGCCTTTACATAGACTTTTGTTATTGTTGCTGTTTAGTTGCTAAGTCATGTTCAACTCTTCTGATCCTGCTCCTCTGTCCATGAAATTTCCCAGGCAAGGATACTGGAGTGGGTTGCATTTCCTTCTCCAGAGTATCTTCCCGACCCAGGAATCAAACCCACATCTCCTGCATTGGCAGGTGGATCCTTTACCCTGAGCCACCTGAGAAGGCTTTGGGTTCTGATAAACTGCACTGCAAAATGAGGACACAGGGAAACCTGTACTAATTCTCTGTTTCAGGACTTGTCAGATTGTCAGTGACTCACCTCTTTGCCCTAAGACTTACTTGGATTTTGTTAATCCAGTGAGACAGAAGTTTCAGGACACCCAGAGACTGACACGCATCACTGACCCTTTTCCCCCATCCAGGATAAAGCTATGCAGCATTTAGATATTGCCAACATCACTTCCAGCCCTCTGCCCATGGTGGATGTCTGCAAGTGTAGGTTTCATTATTAATAAGAAATGGTAAGTTACACAGACCAGGAAATGACTGCCATTGAAAATTACCTGCCAGCCACAGTTCCCAGGGGAAGGGGACACATCACATCATGTACGGCCACAGGGAGACACACCAGGGCTGATCAGGAGGCAGACAGTGGGAGGAGAACATGGCAAGAGCTGTACTGGGGTTTCTGTGAGAAGCTACGGGCATTCCAGGAACTTAGCATCGGCTGCTCTGACTAATTTCATCAGGTTCTACAGAGTAGAGACTGTCCTGCATTGTCTGGTACCCAGCTCTTCCCGGGGTGGGGGGTGGGGGCGGGATCAGAGTAGGGGAATATTGGCCCGGAGTGTAAGAGTCCTGTGTGAGCCCAATAAGGGAGATGTTTGTGGTGTGGGCTTTGGGTTCATAGGTTTGCATTCGAAAGAAGGACTTGCAGCTGGATTTTTTTCCTTCTTTTTCTTTTTTCAAATTAATTTTTTTGGAGTATAGCTGCTTTACAAGGCTGTGTTAGTTTCTGCTATAGAGCAAACTGAATCCACTCATATACATCTGCACTTCCCTTTCGGCCTTCCTTCCATTCAGGACTCCTCATAGGGCACTAAATAGAGTTATGAGTGCCGTACAGTGCGTTTGCGTTCGTTATGCATTTTATACACAACATCCATAGTGTACTAAGCATGCCAATCCCAACCTCCCGGTTCCTCCTGCCCCCACTTCCCACCGGGTGTCCATTCGTTTGTTCTCTATGTCTGTGTCTCTCTTCATGCTTTGCAAATAGGATCACCTATATCATTTTTCTAGATGCCACATATACGTGCTAATATATAATGCTTGGTTTTCTCTTTCTGACTTACTTCACTGTTATGACACTAAGTCCATCGACTTAGATCCATCTCTAAGTCTCTATGAAGGACCCAGTTTTGTTTTTTTTATGGCCAAGTAATATTCCCTTGTATATATGTACCACATTTTCTTTATCCATTCCTCTGTCCATGGACATAGGTTACTTCCATGTCCTGCCTATTGTAAATAGTGCTGCAGTGAATATTGGAGGTACCTGTTTCTTTTTTATTACAGTTTTCTCAGGGTATATGCCCGGGGTGAGATTGCTGGGTCATATATTAGTTCTATTTTTAGTTTTCAAGGAACCTCCATACTATTTTCCACAGTGGCTATACCAATTCACATTCCCACCATCAGTGCAGGAAGATTCCTCTTTCTCCATACCCTCTCCAGCATTTAATGTTTGTAGATTTTTTTCCATCTCTAGAAATTGGCTGGTCCTGGGAGTAGAAGTGTCTTCTGGGCAGCAAGGCCCCAAGATATCAAAACGTTAGGAAATACAGAAAATAATAAAATGTGATTAAACAGTGGGTGGTATCTAATCATCCACTGTTGGCTCAAGAATGGGCTCAGGGCAGTTGATCTGCAGTGGCCAGAAAAGCTCTGTGACCTTGGGCAGGTGATCACCTTTAAGGTGGGAAGTATCCTGAGCCCTGTTATGCCCTCTGTGGACCAGAGTCAACTTTCCCACGTCATATGCACCAGAGCAGCATGGTTGGGTTTTTGTTTTTGCCTCCAAGAGAAACACAGCACGCAGCCAGCATTGTCTCCCCAACAAGAGGGCTTTGTGTAGGAACTTCTACACATGACACATTTTCCCCTTCCTCTTAGCCATCCTTGTTTTTGTTCATTTACTTTCCAGGAAAAAGACACACAGAGGCTGGTGGACTTGCTTCAAGCTTCTTTAGTTATACTTGCTTCCTAAGAAGAGGAAGGGCTTTCTCACAGGCCCTTCTATGGGATCTGGGGAAACTATAGAGGCCTGACTGAGGTGAAGACAGGAGCCCTCTTCAAGGCTTTAGTGATGTGGGCGTTCTCCATGCCCAGGACATGCTGGGGATGAGGTAGAGTCCAGCCAGCAGCTGTGAATCGGGACAAGGAGGAGGAAGTGATCCCAACATCATTTGGTGAATGGACACTAGTCATTGAGATACATTAGGTCACTCATTCAACAAGGGTTTGTTTATTTGTATATTTAAAAACATGGGTACTTCTCTGGTGGTCCAGTGGCTAGGACTCCATGCTCCCATTGCATGGGGCCCAGATTTGACCTCCGGGAACCAGATCCCACATGATGTAACTGAGGGTTCACTCTGCAGTGAAAGATCCTGCATGCTGCCAGGAGGATCAGAGATCCCATGTGCCACAACTAAGACCTGGCACGGCTAAATAAAGAAATATTAAAAGCAAAAATCCCGTAGAAAAACAAAAACCACGAAATTTGTTAGTTGCTTTAACATTCTAGGAAGAATATTACTTTGCCAAAAAAGGTCCTTCTAGTCAAGGCTATGGTTTTTCCAGTGGTCATGTATGGATGTGAGTGTTGGGTTATAAAGAAAGCTGAGTGCCAAAGAACTGATGCTTTTGAACTGTGATGTTGGAGAAGACTCTTGAGAGTCCCTTGGACCACAAGGAGATCCACCCAGTCCATCCTAAAAGAGGTCAGTCCTGAGTGTTCATTGGAAGGACTGATGTTGAAGCTGAAACTCCAATACTTTGGCCACCTGATGGGAAGAGCTGACTCATTTGCAAAGACCCTGATGCTGGGAAAGATTGCAGGCAGGAGGAGAAGGGGACGCCAGAGGATGAGATGGTTGGATGGCATCACCGACTCAATGGACATGAGTTTGAGTAAACTCCGGGAGTTGGTGATGGACAGGGAGGCCTGGCATGCTGTGGTCTGTGGGGTCGCAAAGAGTTGGACACGACTAAGCAACTGAATTGAACTGAACATATTCATCATTTAGTTTTATTTGGAATGCTAATTCTACTTATATGGTGGTGATATTGGGAGCTGAATTTCCCTTTCTATGAGGGAGAAAGATCCATAGAAGACCCAGCAGGGACCTCCATCCTCTTCCCCAAGTGCCTGGAATCCTAGCAGTGGGGTGGAGAACTGGAGAGAGTCACAAATCCCCCAGCCATCAGGTTCAGTGAATTCACCCGTGGATCCAGGCCAACATGTGTCTGTCCTAAATGACAAGGTAGAGCCAAAACGAAGAGGGAAGACATCTGCTAAGAAGCAAGAGGTGTCCCGGCAGAGGTGGAAGGACTGCTTTGTCTTCTCAGAGTTCTCCCAAAAAAGATTAAGTCATAGATTAGCTGAGGTCAGTTCTCTGATCTGTAAAGGGGGTCAGGAAAAGTGATGGACTGAGATGGAGAAAGCTGATGGTTATCTTCACCACCTGTTTCCCCTTCTAAAGAGGATGAGTTCCAAGGAGGGCTGATCCTCTGCTAGGATGGTGATGGAGACTCTGAGAGGCTGATGCGGAACACTAACTTGCTTTGCAAAAAAGAAAAGAAAGAACAATATGGATGTTGGAAGGGGTGTTAGTAACCTGGGACAGGAAAGTGAAGCAGGCTGTGGTAAGGGCACAGATGAGGCAAGAAGAGCTTTGGCGAATGGGGCTTGGTAACCTTGGTAACCATATTTTTTGTGTGTATGATGGAGGACTCTTCCCAGATACCCCGTGATATCTTCAGTAGAATGTGGACCTTTTCCTAAAGGGCTGTTTCAGGTTGACCTTTTTGGGGTACAAATAAGTGTTGCATCTTTCTCTGAGGTGGGCACGGGGGTGAGACCAGAGGCAGGCAGGTGGCATGCTCGTTTCCACTTCTTTGGCCAAAGAAAGTCCAGGGTCCACATCCAAGGTCAAGTTTCATTAGCTCCATTTGTCTCCTAAAAGGAAGAGTTGATCGTGTCTGTCTCACCCACCAGGACTGGAAGTGTCTCTGCAGTCACTCTTTTCCATCTCTGTGCCTCCAGAGCCTTGCACAGTGCTTACACAGAGTAGCTACTCCGTGAGTGTTTATTGCATAAAATGTCTCTGGAGAATTGCCTCCTCTTTCCATCAGCACCACCTGAAGTCCAGGCTGCCCCTGGATTGTTCCAGAACCTTTTCCATGGCTGCCATCTTTTCAGCATCTCCCATTGCAAATGCACTCTGCACTGCATCCCCGTTGTCTTTGCTCCAGCACTGCTTCGATTGCTAACTCCATTGACTTATGGAACTTTAGCATTTCCAACCTTCCTTCTTAGGAAATCTCTTTTTTCTTTTTTAAATTAATTTACTTTTAATTGAAGGGTAATTGCTTCACAGTATTGTGTTGGCTTCTACCAAACATCAACGTGAATCAGCCATAGGTTTCCCCATGTCCCCTCCCTTTTGTCAGGAAATCTTAAAGGCTCCCGATTACTAGAATCATGTCTACATTCTTCATCCTGAAGTTTAAAATCACACAGGGAATTCTAAGGATGGAGAGGATTCAGGAATAGGAAGAGTCCTTATAGAACATTCAGAGTGATACAGTTATTATTTTTTGTGGGAGTCTTTATTTGTGATTTTCTCCCATGTAGGTATATAGTAAGATGACATTTTCAACCCCCTTAATCTTGGGTGTGACCACTGGACTTGCCTTGACCAAAAAAGTGGAGGTGAGCATGTCACTGTGTAGAAGCTGGTTTGTCACGCTCCTACTCTCCCACAGGAAAGTGGCCATGGAATTCCATCAACCCAGGCCCTGGGAGAGAATCCCACAGAAGACACCCCCTGAGCTGACCTGTGACAAACCTACAGGAGGAACTACTATTCCCATTTATAAAATGAGAGCCATTCCTAACTTGCTTGATAGAGGAGGAGAGGAAGGTAAATGGCTGAATCACTTGCTCGTTTCACTCAGCTACTCAGAGGTAGAACAAAGAGCTCCCCAGTTCTAGTGGGAGAGCTCACCTCTTGGCACCTCCAGAAAGATGCATAACTGGGGAGAAAGCACAAAGGCTTTGTCATTAGGCAGACCTGGTTCAAGTTTTGTCATATACCAAGGAGTCCTGCAGGTGGTGACTGCAGCCATCAAATGAAAAGATCCTTGCTCCTTGGAAGAAAAGCTATGACAACCACTTCCTATACAGCTGGATAGTGTATTAAAAACCAGAGACATCACTTTGCCAGCTAAGGTCCGAATAGTCAAAACTATGTTTTTCCAGTAGTCACATATGGATTTGAGAGTTGGACCATAAAGAAGGCTGAGTGCAAAGAATTGATGTTTTTGAACTGTGGTGCTGGAGAAGACTCTCAAGAGTCCATAAGACTGCAAGGAGATGAAATCAGTCAATCCTAGAGGAAATCAACTCTGAATATTCATTGGAAGGACTGATGCTGATGCTGAAGCTCTAATACTTTGGCCACCTGATGTGAAGAGCCAACTTATTGGAAAAGACCCTGATACTAGGAAGGATTGAAGGCAAAAGGAGAAGGGAGTGGCAGAGGATGAGATGGTTGGATAGCATCACCAACTCAATGGACATGAGTTTGAGCGCACTCCAGGAGAGAGTGGAGGACAGAGGAGGCTGGTGTGCTGCGGTCCATGGGGTTTTGCAAGAAGTCACACATGACTTAGCAACTGAACAATAATGACAACAAAGAAGTCCTGGTTCTCCAGCCATAAAAGGGCAACGACAATCTGTCTCATAGTTTTCGGGGAGGATGATGAGAAATGGGATATTTCCTGCCATATCAGTAAACAAAGGATATCAAAGTCATCAGCAATGATAGTCACCACAGATGGTGAGTTAGTGAGCCCCGAGGGAACTCTGAAGGAAATAATATCTGCTATCTGGCAACGATCAGATGCAGCCACTCCCTATGGTGAGCCCTGAGGAACTCAGGATGTGAAAATACAGGATACTGGCTTCAGATACCTGAGATGCAGTATCAAAGGAATGATTTCAATGGGCCCAGATTCTTGCATCTTCCCATACATAAAAGAGCTCTAAATTCCTTAGCTTGAAATGTCTAGCTTTTCTTTTATTAGCAATAATCTTTTGATGTTCAGATTGCCTGCCCTTTGATGCAAAACTCCTACATAACCTGGCTCCTTCCACTGCTCCTCCTTGGAGCAGTTCTTCAGGATTATGTGAGCTGCTGCCTCCAAGGCTTGACGTCCTAAAAGTTCCCACCAGATAAAATATAATTCTCAGTTTTTAGGTTGTGAATATGTTTTTAAGTCAACAGTGAAATAAACTAGGGTGTAGTACGTTGACAGGCATACAGTACAGACATGGAAGAGGTCAGTTAGCCTTGTCTCCGTCCCATGACCTGTCTCTCCTCTTTGTCCTCTGGATTGACCACAGCCATCCTCACCTCTGAAGTCTGGCTTACTCTATTCCCTCCCCTTCACCTCCTTTTTCCTCTCCAGAAGCCCAGTTGAAGTCCCACTTTCTCCATGCTGTCTCCTTCCATATTCCTGCTCACACTCTCCTCCCCAGCCGTGGGACTTCTGATGTTTAATCAGCCACATGTATTTAACTGTTTCACTGATGAGTGGGTTTTCTCCATAGTGACAGCAGACACACCCTGAGGCATTGACCAGCCTCACACCTCTTGCATCTTAGCTCTGCCCCAGCTTAGTTTGTTATTGGGTGAGGGGCTTTGTGGACTTCCCTCCACATCCCTGAGCCTAATTCCTCCCCTGTGCACATGGGGAGTCGCTGGATGAGCACTAAAGGCACTTCCACTCAGGGTCAACACAGTTCAACTGGCCTGAGCCCTCAAACAGGAAGTGATCCACAGGAATCATTGAGTCCTGAGCATCTCCATGGACCAGGCATTGTAGCAGTGCCTTGCACTTTCTTAACTGTCAGCAAGACCTTATGTTGTGGGATGCTGACACATGAAGAGCACAAAATTTGAAGACATTCTGTAACTTAACTGGCAACAGTCAGTTGAGAATGGTTTCTTATTAATAACTAAATATTTATGTGTGAGAGGCTGTGCTAGGGATTCAGAGAGGTGAATAAGGCAGAAGTGGTATCTGGATTCAGGCTTCCCAGGTGGCACTAGTGGTAAAGAACCTGCCTGCCAATTCAGGAAACATAAGAGATGTGGGTTTGATCCCTGGATAGGGAAGATCCCCTAGAGGAGGGCATGGCAACTCACTCCAGTATTCTTGCCCAGAGAATCCCATGGACAGAGGAGCCTTGAGGACTACAGTCCATAGCATCACACAGGGTTGGACAGGACTGAAGCAACTTAGCAGGCATGCATGCACGGTATCTGGATTCATGGAACATACAGCCGCCCAGCGGACAAATAAGATGTTCAACTCTATGATCATTCCATCAGCCCTCCTCCATCCTGCACATCCCTGTATTATTATATTCCATGTATGAGAAGCACCATCATCGTAGTACTGACCTCTGATTCAGCAGCTTCCATGAATGGTCACAAGGAAATTCTATATATACTGTCTCATTTACTCCCAAAAGCACTCTGAAGAAGGTGTATTATTATTGTCTTTTGATGTTCTCTAAGTGCATAGAATAGTGCAGAGGCCAATTAAATTTTACATGTATAAATTGCCATGTTAGAAGAACTTCATGAAGGTTTGCCTGTCCAAATGGGAAATGTGAAGAAGCCAGAACCCAAGCCGTGAGTGAGTTTTGAGCCTTCCTATTACTTTTCAAAAGAAATACAAGTTATTTATTTTCCCTATTTACCTTCACTTTCCCCCTCAAATGACCACAATTCTTGTTTTGGTTTTCAGCATCTTTTCAGCCAGCCACCATGTAGGTGACGTCTCTGGTTGATCCAGCCAACTGCAAGCCCAAGATGTTACTATTTCCAGAGAGAATGGACACCACAGTTCACAGAGACCTTGATCAGAGACAAGAACCCCTTCTTAAATTCTCTCTGTGAGTGGTCAAACCCTTAGTCACTGTGGTAGAGAAATCCAGCTGAAAACCTGAAGAAATGCCTCGAGAAGAAATCTGACTATATCTCCCAACCAAGAGACAAAGCAAGACACACAACTACAGTAACCTCTGATAAGTCAAACTAAATGAGCCAATAAAAATCAGTGCTATGAAGATGTCCAATTAATTTAAACACAAAGATTATTGGTTTCTAACCTCTCTGATTCCAACCCAGCAACTCTCACCAGAGGGGCCTTTATCCAGCACAATGTGGTTGGGGTTTTGTTTCTAAGTGTGTAGTTGTGAAGTCAGTCTTGGAGATTTCCTTACTGCTGATCACTGTCTGGAGCTCTGCTGGACGAGTTTGTGTTTCAAACCTTGGCCATCTCATGCAGATTGCTCTGATCTTATATATATGGTACCCAGCCATCCACACACTCTTTCATTTACTCAACAGTGAGCACACCCATGTATCAGGCACTATCAGATATGAGCTCCCGGCTAACTAGTGGGGTTTAAGGGGAAGGACACACATTTGGGCAATTAGAGTTCAAAGGGTGTTTGGCTCTGTTCCCTCCTGGTCTCTCTGCTCTGGACTCCATCAATGATCTTCCTTCTTCTGAAGTTTCATCAGTTTCTCTCTCTTCTCTGCTTCTTCTCTACCAGGTCTTTCTCAAACCTCCTTCATATCATAAAACTGCACTGAACTGGAGGTCCTCCAAGGTGTCATCTTATCCGCACCCCCATCCAGACCCCTAAGTAACCTGCATTCTCTAGGTGTCCTTCACCTTCACCTCATTCCTCAACCCATGAAAGCACATCCACCAACTTCAGTTATAACTGCTCTTTCAAAAGTCACCTGTTGCTGCTGCTGTTCAGTCACCCAGTTACGTCTGACTCTTTGTGACCCCGTGGACTGCAGCACACCGGGCCTCCCTGTCCCTCACCATCTTCCCAAAGTTTGCCCAAGTTCATGACCACTGCATCGGTGATGCCATCCAGCCATCTCACCCTCGGACTCCCTCTTCTCCTTCTGCCCTCAATCTCTCCCAGCATCAGGGACTTTGCCGGTGGGTTGGCTGTTTGCATCAGGTGACCAAAAGAGTGGAGCTTCAGCTTCTGCATCAGTCCTTCCAATGAGTATTCAGGGTTGATTTCCCTTAAGATCGACTGGTTGGATCTCCCTGCTGCCCAAGGGATTCTCAGGAGTCTTCTCCAACACCACAGTTTGAAAGCATCAGTTCTTTGATGCTCTGCCTTCTTTACCACCATGCATGACTGCGGGGAAGACCAGAGCCTTGATGATACAGACCTTTGTTGGCAGAGTAATACCTCTGCTTTTCAACCCTTGTCTAGTCTGTCATAACTTTCCTGCCAAGAAGCAATCATCTTCTGATCTCATGGCTGCAGTCACCATCTGTTGTCATTTTAGAGCCCAAGAAGAGGAAACCTGTCCACTATTTCCATTCTATTTGCCATGAAATAATGGGACCGGACGTCAAGACCTCAGTTTTTAATGTTAAGTTTTAAGCTGGTGCTTTCCCTCTCCTTCTTCACCCTCATCAAGATTAGGACCAGCAGACATGCTTGTCCTTTTCCTTCCACTGTGTCTAATGCTGCTGATCACTCCAAGAAGCTTCATTCTCCTGACTCTGGTCTCCTTCAGTCTCCTCCTTGCCTGTCTCCTGGTAGGTGGCCCTTCCTCTTCTCACCTGTTAGATCTCATGCTCCCCCAACAACTTGGCCCCCTTCTTCGGACACGCCTATCTCCCTGGAACTTCTTATTAACCCTCACCGATTTAACTGGGATTTGCCTACTGATGGCCTTAGTATCTAGACCTCTGGGCAGAGACTACTCAATGTGCCGTGCTATACTTAGTTGCTCAGCCATGTCCAACTCTTTGCAACCCGATGGACTGTAGCCTACCAGGCCCCTCCAGGGGATCTTCCCAACCCAGGGATCGAACCCACGTCTCCTGCATTGCAGGCGGATTCTTTACCAGCTGAGCTACCACACAAGTCTGACCACTCAATATGTGGACTCAAATTAGAGTGTAAGCTAGATATCTGCTCTCTGATGTTCCATAAACAGTTTATATTCAACTTGTTTCAAAGAAAGCTCATTCGTTACCATTCTCTAAACTTGTTTGTTGTTCCTTCTATATATCTTTTAAAATCTCAGTTGCTGGTCCAAGTATTCAGCTGGTCATTCAAATATGAGTCCTGGTTTTTGTCTTCACTGAGACCCATCAGTTTCTTCCACCACTGAAACAACTTAAATGTTCAATGACAGATGAATGGATAAAGAAGATGTGGTAAATATATATATAGTGGAATGTTACTTGGCCATAAAAATGAGTGAAAGTGGATCATTTGTAGAGATGTGGATGGACCTAGGCACTGTTATACCTTACAGGGTGAAGTAAGTCAGAAAAAGAAAAGCAAAGATTGCATATCAATGCATGTATGTGAAATCTTGAAAAACGGTACAGATGAGCTTATTCCAGGGCAGGAATAGAGACACAGGGATAGAGAATGGACATGTGGATACAGTGGGGAAGGGGAGGGTGGGATGAACTGGGAGATTAGGATTGACATATATGCACACCATGTGTAAGATGGATGGCTACGGGGAACCTACTGTATAGACAGGGAGCTAGCGCAGCGCTCTCTGGTGACCTAGAGGGATGGGATGGGGGTGGGAGGGAGGTTCAGAGGGAGAAGATATATGTGTACACACAGATGATTCACGTCACATACAACAGAAGCTAATGCACTATTGTAAAGCAGTTATCCTCCTAATGAAAATGGATAACCACTAAGGACCTACTCAGTATTCTATAACAACCTAAATGGAGAAGAGAATTTGATGAAGAATAAACCCATATACATGTATAAGTAAACCTCACCCCCCCCTCCAATGCTGATTGCTCAGGAGCTGAGGGAATGCAAAAAGTAGCCATTTGCCACTCCTTAAGGTGAACATGGAAACATGGAAGTAGGATTTGGCCCCGGAGAGCTGAGGTGCACGTGAAAGGAATTAATTCAGTGAGCCCAGAGGCATGCTTCCTCCCATACACAGAATGCTAAATTCCTTGATATCCGATCTTTGATGTTCAGACTCCCTGCCCCTTTGTTGCAAACTTGCAACCAAGTCTGTGTGGCCTGACTCCCGGTCCTGCCTCCTTGGAGCAGTTTTCTCAGAGCTACTGAGATGCTGTCTGCTGGGCTCGGAGTCCTAAACATTCCCCCCAAATTAAATAACTCTCTACTTTCAGGTTGTAACTGTATTTTTCTCAGTTGACAATTTAAAGCGAGTTGCAACTGTCTAGATCATTACGAGGGCATCCTTGTGTGAGTCTATCTCCTGAAAGCAGCGAGTTCATGAGACACCAGTCTGGTTTTTCTCACTGAATTCCGAGAGCTGTGAGATCCATCCTGACACTGGGTGGGGTGACGTTATCAATGGCCCCCCTATCATACCGAAAGTGTCATCTCCAAATTCACGTACCAAGGTCATAGCTCTTACTGCTGATATTTTAAAAATTAGTTACTACTTCCACGTTAGCCTGGGTCACGCGGAAGTGCTGTTTTATGGGTAAAAAATGACACCACGTTGGCAATTTCACAAGGTTCAGTCTCACACAAAACACAGCAAACCAAGTTTGAGAGTATAAAGGGTCCACATGTCCCTCTCCCATTCTAATCCCTGCTTCCTCTCCCCAAAGGCAACAGCTGCTGCCTCGACTAGCAGAATAAGTGCAGACAATTTGAGAACTATCTTACTTGCATATTAATTTATGAACATGTGGACATGGCCTGCACCCTTTTTAAAACATTTATTTTTAATTGAAGGATAATTGCTTTAAAATATTGTGTTGGTTTCTGACATATGTCAACATAAAAACATTATTTCTTTGCTGATTCTCTTAGAAATCATTCAACTAACTTGTTAATGTTTTTAATCAGATACCTATGGCTATGTCAGTTCTTTCCAGTGTTGTGCTATTATGAACAATACCAAAATGAACACACACACAAACACACAAGCACACATAAACACACCCCTTTGTTATCTGCAAGTATATGAGGCCTGTATCTCTATGCGTTAATCACTCAGTCATGTCTGACTCATTGTCACCCCATGGACTGTTACCTGCCTTTGTCCATGAGATTTTTCAGGGAAAAATACTGGAGTGGGTTGCCACTCCCTTCTCCAGAGGATCTTCCCAACCTGAGGATCAAACCTGGGTTTCCTATTTTGCAGGCAGATTCTTTACCATCTGAGCCACCAGGGAAGGCTACATCTCTGGAAGGGAAATTACTACTCTAAAGGGCTGGTGTTTTTAAATATTGAGAGATATTGACAAATTCCTCTCCAGTGGGTCGCACTAACATGCCATCTTCCCAACAGCATGTCTGGTCTACACTTGACACTAGTCAATATCATACCTTCCCTCATTACGTGCAGATTATTTTTAAAATCGATCGGATAGTATTCGTCCTCTTACTTATTTAATTTTTGGCCTCTCTGTGAGGGGCCCAGCCTGAGTCCTCTGCAGCGGAAGCAGGGTCCTAACCACTGGACCCCCAGGAAGCCCCTTGCAGATATTCTTGACGCACACACAGCTTGTGTTCGTTAAGAAGCTTAAACTAAAATGGCAATGCTCAGAGGGCTGGTCGCTGGCCTATTGGCTCTCCGACGAGCTCCCCATATCAGTGATTGATGTGGGGGAAGGATGGGAGGTGAGCGCTGAAGCAAATTCACAGCCCAGATTCTCCTGTCCACTGACCTCAGGTTAGGGTTGGCTGGTGGAGCAGAGGGGCTGAGTGGGGAAGCTGGGACCTTGCGCACTCTTGTTGGCAGTGGAAAGGAAAAAAGACGAGTGAGTTTTTCTCTTTCCCTTTCCTGAAAACAAAGAAGATAAAGAGAATAATAGCAGGCCTGAACATTCCTAGTTTTTTTGTTTGTTTGTTTGTTTTTACTTTAACTGCTCCTCTCTCTGTATGTCTGGAACTATGTTTGCTTTTCTGCCCCTTTCCTCTGCAGGAGCTATAATTCACATTTTCCCCTTTGATCCTATGCTAAGTACATCCCCAATCTAGTGTTTACCCTTACAACGCCCTTCCCCTTGTAGTTATATATCAGAAAGAAGGCCATCAAACTGTTAGACTCAAGAGGCAGAAACCAAGATCCTAACACCTTTGTTCCTTACCACCGACTCCTGAATGCAAGCCCTCATCATATATAAGCCCCTAGACTCCTCATGGGGCTTGGCGGGGGGGGCACAGTTTTTGAGGCATGAGCTTACTGTGTTGCCCTCTTTGCTGGCTGAAGATTAAAGGCACCTTTCTATTTCCATACACTCTGTCTCGTATTTTTTAATCCGGCTTCAGTGGGCAGAGAAGGCCAAGATGCTGGCCAGTAGCACTCTGTCTGTTTCTGATGGCGTCTCCTGCAGGCACTGACTCCATTTCTCGGGCGGGGAGGGGGTTCTGGCTCCAGTTGGGTGCCCTGGCCCTTGGGCACTGCTTGCTTCAGCGGTTCCCCTTGTCCCTCCACCCCAGGGCTGCTCGTGGGGGAGCTTCCGGCTCTCGGTCTGTGTCACTCTACTTTGTTCATACTCACAGCTTTCCCACTATCCTTGCCACTGGCTCCCTGTTCAAAATCACCTTTATCGAACTCTATGCTTTGGCTTCGTGTGTTCCATATTTTTCCCCTGCAAGGGACACTGAATGGACGCACCCCAGGTCGACAAAAGAGAAAAGTTGCCACCTTCTTAAGCTGATGGTGGGAATGAAAATTATTGAGGAATTTGTTTTTGGCAGGCAGCTTGGTAATATCGCCCAGGAGCTTTAAAAACGAGCCTGCTCTTGCCTCATGTTTCAGAGATACGTGTTGAAATATTTATGAATGGAATGATGTATGTCTGGGATTTGCTTCAAAACAAGCCAAGGAAGAGGATAAAAGGAAATTGGCCCTGAGCTGACAGTTGTTTAATCTGTGTGAAGGGTGCTTACACGTTCGTGACACTCTTTGCTTTACTTATGAGTGTTTGCATATTTCAGTAAGAAAAAGGGTCTTTCCAAAGCAAAATCTTGGACCTTGCAATCTACTTTCTAAGAATTTATCCTAAAGAAAAAACCTTCTAAATGTTAAAAAAGGAAAGATAAGGGAAAAATTCTAAATGTTAAAAAGAAAAGATTTATCATTAAAGATGGTTTCTAAGAGCACTGTTTATAATAACAAACAGTTGGCAACAATCTGATCTTCTGACAGTGGGTTGGTCCTATCCTAAGTTATATGACACCTTGGAAGTGGTTGAAGCTTTAGAAGAGTCGTGTTTCAGAAGCAAGCATATTGTCAAAGATCTTCGTGACTTTATTTTTTTTGTTCATGATAATTTAAGTGAAAAAACAGGTTATAAGCATGAGATAATATAAATGAATTAACATTATTTTTACACGTGTCTAAAGGAGGAGGTGAGGGGTATGCACACAAGTATGAACAGTGTCACTTGGATAGGGTTGTGTTCTTTCTTTCTTTTACTTGTTCACACTTTCTGGTTGGTTTGTTGTATGATAGTTCTTATTATCATGTACAAGTATCAAAAAGTAGGACTTGTGACCTATGAAGCACACAAGTGTTACTCTTGAATTACCAGAGATGAATGGCACATTCTTTTTTTCCTCACTCCCTCTTCCCTCTTTTAATGCCCCCTTTTAAATGGACCCTGCCCACACACTGCTATATTTAAAATGGATAACCAACAAGAACTTACTGTATAGCACAGGGAACTCTGCTCAATGTTATGTGGCAGCCTGGATGGGAGGGGAGTTTAGAGGAGAATGGATACATGTATATGTATGTCTGAATCCCTTTGTTGTCCACCTGAAGCTATCACAACATTGTTACCTGACTATACCCCAATATAAAATAAAAAGTTTAGAAACATAAGCAATCAAAAAAATCAACACTACCCTTGACTGAAGGTTTGCATGCTGAAGCTGAAGCTGCAATACTTTGGCCACCTGATGCAAAGAGCTGACTCATTGGGAAAGACCCTGATGCTGGGAAAGATTGAAGGCGGGAGGAGAAGGGGGCAATAGAGGATGAGATGGTTGGATGGCATCACCGACTTGATGGACATGGATTTGGATAAACTCTGGAAGAGAGTGAAGGACAGGAAAGCCTGGCACAGGTTGGGGAGAAAAAAGGGAAAAAGAAAAGGGGGTGCCAAGGGGAATGGGAACGGGAACAGTCATAAACCTTCCCCGCTGGGCTGACTCTGTGTTTACCCGTGATCAGGAGCATGGGGGATGGGATGTGGGTGACATAGCAGGCATGGGCACTGTCTGGCGTGGCCCCCTCCACACGCCACTGGCTGCCCTGCCCTTGTCCCCTCTTGCTGGTCCCCATCCACTGGGCTGCTGGACCCTTCCTGGCCTCGGCCCCAGCCTTGCCCTTGCATCCCATTCCTGCCGCCCTCAGGGTTTTGACTGATGATTCTTGTTTCAGGGGATGCTCCCTTCTCAACAGGTACCATCTCAGCTGCTGACCCATTTTTGGCCGCATTATCTAACAATAAGGATAAACAACCAAGCACTGAACTGCGCACCAAATTGCTCTAAGGATTGTCATAAGCATCGTCTCATAGAACCCTCCAGTATTCTGTGAGAATGACAATGCCTCCCCCCTCCACAGCCTCCCCGCCCCGGCCCCCGATTCTGCAGATAAGAGGCTGAGAGGATCAAAGGAATGAAATGACTTGCCCAGAACCCCACCCCACGGGCACTGGGGTGGGGCGGGGGCAAAAGCAGGGTTCAAACACAGGTCCCTGTAGTTTCTGCTACACGGTGGGTGCCTTCGTGTCTGTAATGATGCTGGGAAGACTGGACTCTGGAGGTGGCCTCTGCCTGGTGCCAGCTCTGACCCAGGCCAGTGCTGAGCCTCCCTGTAGCCTGGTTCCTCATCTGTAGGACAGGCGTGACAATAAGACTGTGCCATGCCCCGTCACTCCAGTCATGTCCAACTCTGCAGACTGCAGCCTGCCAGGCTCCTCTGTCCATGGAATTTTCCAGGTAAGGTTACTGGAATGGGTTGCCGTGCCCTCATCCGGGGATCTTCCTGACCAGGGATCGAACCCACATCTTCTGCATTTCCTGAATTGCAGGTGGATTATTCCCTGGTGGCTCAGATGGTAAAGCATCTGCCTGCAATGTGGGAGACCTGGGTTCCATGCCTGGGTGGGGATGATCCCCTGGAGAAGGAAATAGCAACCCACTCCAGTGTTCTTGCCTGGGAAATCCCATGGACAGAGGAGCCTGGTAGGCTACAGTCCATGGGGTTGCAAAGAGTCAGACACAACTGAGCAACTTCACTATTTACCACTGAGCCATCGGGGAAGCCCGACAATAGGACAGTGGTAAGGACGAAATCAGAGGATGAAACAGCACAGGGAAAGTACTTTGAGCGATGCCCTTCAGAGTGCACCCTTGTTGCACATCACAATTGATCTCAGAGCTTGAAAATATCTGAGCCACCCACCCCTGAGATTCTGATGTCATTGATCCAGGAGCAGCCTAGACACTGGGTTTTCTAAAACCCCCTCCTCCAGGTGATTCTAACCTGCAGCCAAGCTTGGGTCCCACTGCCTAGCTCACAGGAAGCGCCTAATAAATAATAGATGCTTTGTTCTGTCTGGTCACACCCCACTTCTGGCTCCCAGATTCTGGGGTCTCCAGCCTCAAGCTTCCCTGACAACGATGCTGTTCATTCCGGGGTGGCCCCTCTGGGTTCCTGGGTTCCTAGGGCTCCTAGGCAGCCCTAGCTTGCCCTCAGGCTGCAGGTGTTTGGCTTAGCGCAAGCCCTGTGCCCAATTTCAAGAAAGACAATTCCAGAACACTCATGCCAGGGGCAGTGGGTGCAGAAGGAGAGGCTTGAGGGGCCCTAGACTCTCTGGGGGCCTCCTGTAATAGGAGGAGCCCCACCTAGGCTGCTTTCAATGGGGGCCGCCGCGTGTCTTTGGAAGCCAGTTCTGACAGCATTCAGTACGAGAGTGCCACTCCCAAGTCACACGGTGACCTGGGAGCCAGGGTCTGGGATCAGCACCTGGGTGTGCAAAACCTGACTTTAGTCAAAATTGCCTAAATGGAAAGGAAATCCAAAAAAGAGGGAATATATGATACATACCGCTGATTCACTTTGCTGTGCAGCGGAAACTAACACAACATTGTACTATTTCAGTTGCTGTTCAGTCACCAGTCGCATCCGACTCTTTGTGATCCCTCGGACTGCAGCACACCAGGCTGCCCTGTCCTTCACCATCTCCCAGAGTTTGCTGAGACTCATGTCCATTGAATCGGTGATGCCATCCAACCATCTCATCCTCTGTTGTCCCCTTCTCTTCCTGCCCGCAATCTCTCCCAGTGTCAGGTCTTTACCAATGAGTCGGCTTTTCACATCAGGTGGCCAAAGTATTGGAGCTTCAGCATCAGTCCTTCCAATGAATAGTCAGGACTGATTTCCTTTAGGACTGACTGATTGGATCTCCTTGCAGTCCAAGTGGCTCTCAAGAGTCTTCTCCAGCACCACAGTTTGAAAGCATCAATTCTTTGGAAATCATTCCAACAAAATGTTTTTTGAAAAATTGCCTTTATGATATCTCTGTGGTTGAGTACCAGAAAAAGTACCAGAGCAAAGTAAAATGTGTAACTTTAGACATTAGGAGACCAGGAATGGCTGAACATCAGCGAGCTGTCATTCTCCATGCCTTGCTCGACCTCGTGCACCCCAGCAGGTGGGACTGTCTGTAGAATTCACACCTTTGCACTTGTCTCTCTCCACCCCCTACGCCTCCAGCAGTATGCCTGTTGTTCCATGAAAATGAGCAAATTGACAACATGCTGTGACTCCCCCCTAGTCCAGTTGTTCTGTATCAGGGTGATTTTGTCTCCAGGAGACATGCGACAACCTCTGAAGATATTTTTGGCTGTCACAACTTGAGGAGGGTTGCTACAGGCATCTAGGGAGTAGAGGCCAGGGATGCTGCGACCATCTAAAATGTGCAAGACACGAAGTCTCACTCGTGGAGTGGACGCACCTCCTGGGCCCCCCTGCCATCTGGGACCCCAGACTACTGTTAACAAGGGACTTTCCAGTACTGATCGAGTCTGGACATGACGAACAAACCTGAACCCAAGCAGGAGAAGTCGATCCAGACTCCAGTGACTTAAAAGCTTTGACTTTGTGGGCACACCAGAAATGTGGGCGTCTGGGAGAAAAAGCAACATACAGACTCTTCTTGGAAGTCTGACCGTAATGTGGATTCATGCCTCGACCTTCAAGGGTCTTCAGCTGGAGAAACATGAGCCAGACCCCAAATCAGCATACCTTCACCTGCCCAGCAAACCAGGCCTCTTCTTTCTTACCTGTGATGTGCTGTGGACACAGTTTATCTGTCTGTTAGATCACACGGGCTTCCCAGGTGGCACTAGTGGTAAAGAACCCTCCCGCCGATGCAGGAAGCGTAAGAGACATGGCTTCAATCCCTGGGTCAGGCAGATCCCCTTTAAGAGGGCATGGCCACCCACTCCAATATTCTTGCCTGTAAAATCCTATGGACAGAGGAGCCTGGCAGGCTACATGGGGTCATAAGAGCCAGACATGACTTAGTGACCAAACCCCCACCACAACATCAAAACCACATGTACTTAGGTTAACATACGACAGAGACTTTTTACAGTTGTTTACAGACTCAGTAACGTTTCAGTTCTTCAGTCACCCGCTCACGTCCGACTCTTTGCAACCCCACGGACTGTAACACGCCAGACCTTCCTGTCCACTACCACCTCCCAAAGTTTGCCCACGTTCATGTCCATTGCATTGGTGATGCCATCTGGCCCCCTCAGCCTCTGATGCCTCTTCTCCTTCCGTTACACCAAAACAAATCCTTAACTGACATGTTTGATTGGACTGCTTGTTCTCTGCAACGGCTGTATTGCCTTGTTCAGAAGGATGAGGCCTGAGGGGTTTTAATGCCTGCTACCGCATGCAGGGTCATTTGCATGCTCAGTTTCTCAGCCATGTCCAACTCTTTGTGACCCCATGGACTGCAGCCCACCAGGCTCCTCTGTCCATGGGATCTTCAAGACCAGAACACTGGAGTCGGTTTCCTCCTACAGGGATTGAACCTACCTTTCTTGCATCTCCCACGTTGGCAGATGGATTCTTTTACCACGAGCGCCCCTGAGAAGCCCCTACTAACACACGTGCATGGGAAAAAGATTATTTAGAGAATGGGTTCCTGATGATCATTGGGTATTCATCCCTGAAGGCATTACTGAATGCACTGACACCTAATACCAAGGAACTCTATACCATTACAGTACAGTTAATATGAGTTTGATGTGCCGATTTCATGCGTTACCTATTGTTTTTGGAGAGGAATATTGACTGCCTCTTTTCATTGGAAATTATTTGAACTTTCACAACTATACCCACTTTTTGACAGATTGTGATAAAGCTACCAAAAGACTGTTGTATGGATCTACTTCTCTTATTGGGAGCCCTACTTATTAGAGAACTCTATCAACTATTGTGAATTGACTGTTTTTCCTAAATCCTGTGATGTCTTTTTAAAGATAGCCCCTCAATTTGTATGTATTGTAACCTGTGTTGTAGAAATTACCTCTATGTACCAGTTAGGAAACCCATTTTCTGGATTCCTAACACTTGTTGAATAATGGACTGGTTCCAAATTGGGAAAGGTACGTCAAGGCTGTATATTGTCAGCCTAGTTATTTAACTTATATGCAGAGTACATCATGGGAAACGCTGGGCTGGATTAACCACTAGCTGGAATCAAGATTGCCAGGAGAAATAGCAATAACATCAGATATGCAGATGACACCACTCTTATGGCAGAAAATGAAGAGGAGCTAAAGAGACTCCTGATGAAGGTGAAAGAGGAGAGTGAAAAAGCTAGCTTAAAACTCAACATCCAAAAAACTAAGATCATGGCATCTGGTCCCATCACTTCATGACAAATAGATGGGGAAACAATGGAAACAGTGAGAGACTTTATTTTTTTTTAGGCTCCAAAATCACTGCAGATGGTGACTCTAGCCATGAAATTAAAAGATGCCTGCTCCTTGGAAAAAAAGCTATGACAAACCGAGACAGCATATTAAAAAGCACAGACATTACTTTACCAACAAGGGTCCATCTATTCAAAGCTATGGCTTTTCCAGTGGTCATGTATGGATGTGAAAGTTGGACCATAAATAAAGCTGAACGCCTAAGAATTCATGCTTTTGAACTGTGATGTTGGAGAAGACTCTTGAGAGTCCCTTGGACCGCAAGGACATCAAACCAGTCAATCCTAAAGGAAATCAGTCCTGAATATTCACTGGAAGGACTGATGTTGAAGCTCAAGATCCAGTACTTTGGCCACCTGATGTAAAGAACTGACTCGTTGGAAAAGACCCTGATTGGGGGAAAGATTGAAGGAAGGAAGGAATAGAAAGGGATGACAGAGGATGAGATGGTTGGATGGCATCACCAACTCAATGGGCATGAGTATGAGCAAGCTCTGGGAGTTGGTGGTGGACAGGGAGGCCTGGCGTGCTGCAGTCCATGGGGTCGCAAAGAGTCAGACATGACTGAGCGACAGAACTGAACACTTGTTAATCATTTATTTTGAAAAACTGTTAGTAGCTCAGTCATGTCCAACTCCCCATGGACTGCAGCCCACCAGGTTCTTCTGTCCATGGAATTCTCCAGGCAAGAATACTGGAGTGGGTTGCCATGGCCTGCTCCAGGGGATCTTCCTGACCCAGGGATTGAACCTGGGTCTTCTGCATTGCAGGCAAAGACCTCTTTGCCTTCGAGCCACCAGGGAAGCCCACCTTTTAATTGGAAGGGGACCACTTATTACATTCCCCCATGAGACCTTGGGTCCTGTGGACCCAAATGTTATTCCCTCCTCTTTCTGTTCTTGATATTAGCTTCCCCTTAGAATCCTTATGTAAGATTTTGCAAGGAACCAAAGAACTGCAAAATTTCATGTGTAAATATAATCATACCTTGATGGAACATTCCATTGTTCCTACAATTGCTGCCAATAAGTTAATGGATATAGGAGTTGATGTACAAAAACATTCATGGAGGGACGTTTTCTTTACTAAATCCCCTACTGCTCAAAACTGGCTTTCTGCTTTGTTTAACCCGTTACTCTTTTCTTTGATCAACTTATTTCTATTGATTATCTGGGATTGTTATTTGACTCATATAGTTAAGAAGACTGCTTGTGACAGAGACTTAGAGACTTAAGAGCACAAGCTTATGGTTGCTGTGGGGAAAGTTGGGGGAAGGATAGGTAGGGAGTTTGTATCCGCTGTATTTAAAACGGATAACCAACAAGGACCTACTGTATAGCACAGGGAACTTTGCTCACTGCTATGTGGCAGGCTGGATGGGAGGGGAGTTTGGGGGAAAATGGAGGCATGGGTATGTTTGGCTGAATCCCTTCACTGTTCGCTTGGAAGTGTTACAACATGGTTAATCGGTGATACCCCAATCTGAAATAAAAACGTTTAGAAAAAGAAGACTGCTTGTATTATTTTGCCTTGTTCCTATGCCTAAACAGGTTTCACCGAAGAAGTATACATGGGAATTGTGAGTGGGCAGATGGTATATCAAGCAGTGACACGGGGGGAGATGACCCGGGAACCAGGTGCTGGGCTGAGCCCCAGAGCCCTCAGGCAGGAGAACCGAAGGAGAGGAGGGGAGGACCCTGGCAAGTGAGCTGGAAGGCTGGTTAAAAAAAAGCCCCAAAGTTGTCCTAAAGGACGAGCTGTGTCTACACCTTCCTCCTACTCCTCGGAAAGTCCTTCCATTCAGCCACAAGTGTGAGATGCTCAAGCGCCGTTAGGGAGAGGGTGGTCCTTGGGAGTAGATTACGAACAGTCAGACCTTTGGCATGGCAGATCTCGAGTCTTGTGCAAACTTCTTCTCTCTCTCTCTTTTTTTTTTTTTGGTTGGAAAACTTTTAAGTATGTTTTATTTTCTATTATACTTGCAACTTTCTTAGAGAAGTGTCTCCTTGTCTCTTCCCTCAGTCAGTTGCCTCATTCATTCGTTCACTGATATAAAATCTTAAAAATCTATTTGTGTAAGGCCCATGCTCTAGACTTTAAGTGACGCCTAATTCATCTCTGATGTATATTCTCGGACCCATTTTATAGATGGAGAAACTGAGGCTGAGACAGAAACTATGACTTGTTTCAGGTCACACACCTAGAAACTCAAGTGTTCTTTCACTCTGAAGTCTACAGTCTTTGTTCTTGCCTTCCTTTCTCTCTTCTTTTATTTACTCAGTCAAGATTTTTGGCAGGCTTCTTATGTGGTGGGCTGGGCCCTAAGAGCTGGGGCTGTAGTGATAGACAAGATGGAAATCACCTTTGCCACGTTATTACCCACATATCCAACTACCCGATAAGAAGTTCCTCCAGGATAACCACCTCAAACTCACCAGGCCCCCGACATCTTTCCTCCAGAATCTTCTCTGCCCCCGGCATCCTGACACTTCACTTAGCAGGCCTCCAAATGAATATTTTCTTGTGTGTTGTTCATGGAAGACTTTTGAGAGAGAGATCGCCAAGTAGGCATCAGCATGGCATGTTATGAGAACCAATCCCGTAGGTGATGCCTGGCCTTGCGTTTGCATGGGAGCTGTCCGCCCTGAACATTTTGCCTCCTTTGCATGTCCTGACAAAAACGATCGAGGAGGGAGGCTGGTGCAGAGGTGTCTGGGTAGGAGGCCAGGTGAGATGTGCTGGATTCCAGGGGTTCAAGTCGGCACTGGTTTTGTTGTGGTTTGCTGCAGCACACAGCCAAACCGCTGCAGGGAAGAGCCCGCTTTCTTCTTTTTCTGCTGAGATGTAGTTTTATAAGGAACTGGAGATGTTCCCACAACTGAGCAGCTTGAGGGACTGCAGAATTTCCATCTCACTGACTTGAGAGTGTCCAGTCTTTTGTTACCCAGGAAATAATTCCTTCAGGGACACAGCACAGACACACGCATGCGCGTGCGCGTGCACACACACACACACACACACACACATATGCTGGCTCCTCCACTTCGAGAAAATGTGCAGTGCTCCACTCAGTCGCTTCGGTCGTCTTTGCGACCCACTGGACGGCAGCCCGCCAGGCTCCTCTGTCCATGGGATTCTCCAGGCAGGAATACTGGAGTGGGTTGCAGCACCCTCCTCAGAGAGAGAAAATACGGAGTGCTGAGTTGGATAGACGCTAATGTAAAGTCTGTGTTGGCTTTTAAAATATTTTTAATTTGTTTTAAAAACATCCCCCCTCAGAATGTGACTATTGCCAAAGACAAATGGAAGCTTGAGCGTCTGGCACTTTCTCTATAAGAACACAGAAGGGGCTGTACACATGGATGGGATGGAAGCATCCTGCTTGTGTTATGGCCTGGTCCACATCTAGTGACCACAAATGCCCATCTTCTCTCAACCAGGGAAGAAATCCTGAGCTGTGGATGCAGATAGGGCTTGGGGGCCTCCAGACCCGGCTTCCTCCCAGGTGCAAGCTCTCTCAGGCTTCGTGACCTTGGCAACTGATCCAACTTCTCTGAGCCTCAGTTTCCTCATCTAGAAAATCAGGATGAAACACCTCCCAGTTAGTTGTTTGAGAATAAAAAAGAGAATGGGGCAAAGTCACTGGCACGTACCACCCTTAAGTAAGGGTTGCTAGCCTTGGCTGATCGTGTTAGAAAAGAGACAAACTTCCAATTTTACAAGTTTACATAAGGAAGTTCTGAGCTCCATCCACAAGCCAGTCTTGTGCTGTGGACTTTAGGCGGTCAGTACTGCTAAGCACCCACAATGTAAGCCATGGGGCACTGGGCACTTAAGATTTATTGACTAGGGCAAGTCTTACAACATCTCTGAAGGTGATTTCATTGTGCTGCAAAATTTTAATGATAAGTTGAATTCATTAACTCTGGTATTTGCAAATTCTGAAGGCAGAGCAGCTTCTGGGTTGGTTTGGTTGAAGCTATCCAATGGTACTATCCATAGACTTTATTATTATTATTTATCTCCTACCCATTGTCTTCTTTTCTCCCTTCCTTCCCTCCTTTTCCTTTCTTATTCCTTTTTCAAGCAGTATAAGTTTCACCCAAATGATCTTCGTTGTTGAGATGACATTATTGGAACTCAGTTGTTGCTGTCTAGTCACCGAGTCATGTCTAACGCTTTTGCGACCCCATGAACTCTAGCCCACCAGGCTCCTCTGTCCATGGGATTTCCCAGGCAAGAATACTGGAGTGGGTTGCCATTTTCTTCACCAGGGGATTTTCCCAAACCAGGGATCGAACCCAGGTCCCCCTGCATTTGCAGGAGGATTCTTCACCACTGAGCCACCAGCAAAGCCCTCCTAGAGCTCAGACAGTTGAATAATTGGCTCAGAGACCTTGGTTGGGAGGTGTCAGAGGCAAACCTTCAGCTCAGGTGCAATTGACTCTGCCATATCTGAAACAACCTCCTCCCAGCGTTACCGGCTTTGAGTCAGGTCTAGTCGATTCTCCAATGTTTATGTAACCCAAACCAGGTCAGAGTTGTTATGTGATGACCCCTGGAAGTGTCTAATTGTCTTTTCCTATCTTAGGACTACATAGAATTGAGTGACAGAGGGGAGCCACACTCTGTTTATACCTTCAGGGGAAAAGTTATTCCCATGGTGTGGCAAGGAGGAGCTTAGGGAGTGTCTGGATGTTGGTTAGGTTCTTTGGGGAGTGAGGATCAGGTTCACAGGTCAGGTCCTTGGCTCTGCCCCACAATGATGTTGCAGTCTTTGATGTTTCTGAACACACCAAGTGGTGTCCAGTCATTGGAATGTAAGCACCACTAAGAAATGTTTTTTCTTTCTTGTTTGCAGATATTTTTGTCCTTTAGATCCATAGTAGGAGCTCACAGCTCATTAATTAATTACAGAGTATTTTCACTGATGTTTAAACATTCTTACCCCGGAGAGTCACCTGGCTTGATTCCTCACTGCGTTTAGATCTAATCTCAAAAATCAACTCCACCGAGAGTGACCATGGCCCCTAAGGCTGGTTACTGTCCGCTGATTTCACCCCTTTCTCCTCCTTGCCTCTTCCTCTCTGTCATTGTATGTTTGTGAGTTTTGGCTGCTCTCTCCACTGGGAGCTCCGTGGAGGCAGAGTGTTCTTCGCTGGTGCACTACCGTCTCTCTAGTCACTAGGACAGAGGCTTCAAGAATCTGTGCTCAATGAATGATGTTCTGGGTGAACTAGTGAATGAACGAATGAATGCATGAGCACATGCATAATCCAGGGAGAGAGCTTAGCATAGAGTCTGGGCCATAGGGAGTGAGAGAGAACTACTCATGTTGATGCTGTGACACTCTGGCTGTAACACTCTGGGTGGACCACGGACAATGTTCCATGTAGGTTCTGGCAGGCTGGTGAGTGTGGGAGGCCCTCTTCCACCCCATTTGCCATTCCTTCCTGACACCAACTCTAAAAAGACCCCAAAGAACAGCATTTCTGCCAACTTCCGGCCCTTACTTTTGTTCATTGTGGAATTGTGACATGACTTTGGGGCTACATCCTTCTCTCTCCCCAGCTCTTGAATTGAAACCCTTTCAGATCTTTCAGACTAGCATGTAAATGACTGATGACATCATCCCTGCATTTCACCACCATCTACGCACACGGCCTCTCCCATCTTTTAAAATTTTTCTCATCTCTTCGCTTTCATGTATCTGTCAACTGCCGGTTGTACCTCCATTCTGCCCATTTCCTGCCTAAAGATACTCTCCAAGTTCTAACAACTCCAGTGTCTCCTCTCCTGTTAAGCTTAGCCTGAGATCTTCCAGAAGTTTCTGCCTCGTCCCTCTGGGGTTCCACCCTGAGTTTCCCTCTTGCACTTAAATCTTCCTCTCAGGGCACTGCACTTAGGCAGGCCCAACTCTGCAAGCTCAGGAGTCCTGTATATGGCGAGTGGTAATGGGAGCCCTAACTTGAAGCTGTGGAGGATGTTGCTCCCGCTCATGGATGTGATTTGCTGATGTCCTGGTTTTGAATTCTGCCTCCCCTCTTTCCATCTGTGAGCCCCTGAAAACTGTCTTCATCACATGATGCTTCGGGTGACCCACTTGAAATTAGTTCAATAAGCATCAAATACCACAGATCAAAGCCTGAAATTGTGAAGATGAAGATTCAGGAATGGAGCACCTTATGGGATGACCTGGGATGGCGGGTGAACAGGATATTTTTTCCACTGATATATGAGGACCTGTTTGCAAGTTCATTGGAGCTAGGCAGAGAGAAATCAATGGTTGAACATATTTCTGAAAAAGGCACAAGGCTTTATTTTCTTAATTGGGCAGAAAGTGCACTGCACGGAAGTCACCACTCTGACTCACTCAGTTCAAAGACTGGTCCTTACTGCTCATAGAAACAAAGCTTTGTGGGCCATGGAAAAATACAGAGGACAATAGCCTCTTAGAATCACATCTAAGGAAATGAATACAAAACAAATTCCAAATACAGAGATAAAAATTGCAAAATCTGTTTAAATAGTCCATTGCACACCCATAGCACAAATGTTCATCTGACAGGGAGTTAGAAGATCTTTACAGCATATGAAAAGGTCTTGACATGACACCTCCTAAAGGACTCTGTTCTCTTTTGACCTTGTTAGCATGAACTGCCCTGTACCATGGAGAGGAACAATTTGCACAAAGAGCTCCAGGTCTCCCCACAGTACTCCAGGGCTGCCTTCTTTTGGTTTTCCAAGTCTTCCTCTAGACACTGAGGGTCTTTGGTGGTCATGGGCTGGGTCTTTTCTGGGCTGGGGGAGGTAATCACTTCAACCTTGTCCATGGGAGAGAGCTCCATTAACTCCTGGCTGGGTTTCTTGATCCTAATCAGAGTAGAGTTCACCAGCTTGAGATTCGATTCTGGAAACTTCTTTCTGCACACCCTGGTCTTCAGGACACTCTTGGCATCACCACAGATGACCTTCTGAGAACGCAGATTCCGGCCAATTTGTTTCCAATAGGCATTGTTTTTGTGCAACTCTAGGCATGAGGTTGGATTGCCAGTGAAGAAACAGGAAAACATGTTGTCCTGTTGGGTGCATTCAACCTTCAGGGCGATGCCATCCTCCTGCTCGGTCACCGTCCATCTGCAGTCAGCGTGGTCCGGGGTGACGAATTTGCCTTTGATCGGGCGCTTGGTCGGCTGGCTCCTTGGCTCCTTCCCAGGCTTGCCCAGAGCATGCGCTTCATCTGCATTGGCTTTGCTGCCGTGTCTATTCCTTCCTTCCTTTTTGGCCTGCGCCAAGAGCATCAGAACAGCCAGAAGGAGGAGGGAGAGCAGGGTGAGGCTATGGGTCCTCATGCCTTCAGCTTGGTGGGAACCTGTTTGACAAAAGGCAGGTGAGTCAGCTCTGGGCTGGAGGAGGACCCTCCCCTCCACCTGGCACAGGTCTGCCTGCTTCAGGGTGAAATCCAAGAACCTTCTATTTCCTGGAATCAGTAGACAAGCAGCTACTCTGTTCAAATTTCTGCTTGAGCCTTGAATGCCAGAAACTTCCTACTCTTCACTCACTCTTCCATACCCTCTGAACCCCATTAGTCTTCACTCCCTTATCACCTCACTCAGTTGCTTCAGATCCATTCAACATTCAATACACTTTCATGGCTCACCGACCACTAGCCATGCCCTAGACTATATGTTGAATTTATCAAGGTGAATAAGAAAGTCTCACGTCTTAAAAACTTGGAGGCAACTCTTTGGGGGAATCTGAACAGCACTGACCTGGTGTTTGTCCCAACCATGTCCCCCAACCTGATCTTGGGCAAGTCACTCTCCCCCTCTGGGTCTCAGCTCCTTTATCTGAAAATCAAGATGTTGAGTGAGATGATTGTTGACTCTCTTTCAGCTCCAGTGGGCTGAGCTTCTATCTCACAATTCCACATGGACTCAGATGATCACACAACGAGAAAGGACATAGTAAGTGACACGCAAGGTGATGTCTGACCCAAGGTTAAATATGCATGAGGTCTGGACGCTCTGAGATGAGTGGATTGAGTGAGCCAGGAGAACAGGGGTGAGTTTCCATCAGAGCACTTAGATTGCTTTGACACTGTCCTTACCATAGAGAAAGTCCCCAGTCAATGCTTTAAAAAAAAAATCATTAAAGACATAGGATGATTTTAACTGATTTAAATCTGATTAAATCATAGGATGATTTTATGCTGAACTGAATAGATTTTATCAAGTGGGCAACAAAAACCACCCCTCAAAGAGAAGAATGAGCATTTCTATTTGACACCAACTCTGTGCTAAGCACATGACCAGTGTTTCACTTTGACCTTGTTAATTCACACAAGAGCCCTGCCTGGCAGGTCATAATGCATCACCACCAGGTAACAGGTGTGACAGTTAAGGTTCAGAGCGGCAAATAAATTGCTCAGTATCCTGTAGTGGGCAAGTGACCCAGTTGGGGCAGGCAGCCAGAACCTCTTCTCTTTATACAACCACTCCCTTCCCAGAACCCCTCTTGCTATCAGCTTACTCTGCCTTTCAGAAAGAAAGAAGCGATTAGGAACAATTCCCTTTGTTTGGCTTAGTACTTAATGATAAGATCTTTCATACTGCCTCTGCTCCATTTGAAAAGAACACAGAGTTTTGTTTAAGAAGAGGCTGATTCAGGGAATGGTCTTGATCTCATTATCTACCCTGGGCATACGGCTTCTCGTTAGGACTGATAAAGGGACAGAGGGAAATTGTCAGTTACTTGGTCATGTCTGATTCTTTGCAACCCCATGGTCTGAAGCCCACCAGGCTCCCCTGTTCATGGAATTCTCCAGGCATGAATACTGGAGTGGGTAGCCCTTCCCTTCTCCAGGGGATCTTCCTGACCCGGAGATCGGACCCTGATCTCTCTTATATTGCAGGCAGATTCTTCACCATCTGAGCCTCCAAGGAAGTCCTTCCAGATAAATGGGAAGACAGTTACAAAATGTGGGCTCCCAAAATGAAGTTGGGCTGGGAGCTAGGTATGTCAGATAAAGACCTCGTCATTCCTCATGGCAGTGGGACTCAGCCCCTACTTGTCCCTGAGGAGATCCAGGTTCCAGGAACCTGAGGTCCTCATGGGAGCTGGGGTGGGGAGGCGGGTGGCAAGTAATGGCACTCTTCAGAGAGCCAGGCTCTTACCTTGTTCTGAGTTTGCAGGTCCAGTGCGACCCCAGGTGGAAGAGGAAGCTTGAAGGCGCCCAGTGGTCTCATCCACCGTGAGAGGCCGGGAAGGCCCTTTTTATAAGAGCCCACACAGACAGGGTTTTTACACCTCACGTACCTGTGTCACTTTATTCACACTCCTCCCAGCCACGCCCCTTCAGAGGAAGCCAGTTCCTGCAGGCAAAGTGGCTGGAGTAATCCTGTCTGTGTGTGCGTGTGGGAGGCGGGGGTGTTACATGCACGGCATTAGACCTGGTTCTTCCAAGCCCTCTTCTTTCCCCCAGGGGCCTACTGAGGAGGACAGCAGAGGCTTGCAAAGACCCTCCGTGATGGTAACAGGACCCCAGCAACAGAATCTTGGTGGGAGGGGGGAGTTATGAAAACAATAACTCATTCTACCCAAAGCTCTCCCTTAAATCTCATCAGAGCCCCTCCATGATACACCGACCTACACTGTTGTTGCTCAGTCACTAAGTCACGTCCGACTCTGCGACCCCATGGACTGCACCCTGCCAGACTCCCCTGTTCTTCACTATCACCCAGAGTTTGCTCAGATTCATGTCCACTGAGTTGGTGATGCTTTCCGACTATCTCATGGTCTGTCGCCCCCTTCTTTTGTCCTCAATCTTTCTCAGTGTCAGGGTCTTTTCCAATAAGTCGGCACTTTGCCTCAGATGGCCAAGGTATTGGAGCTACAGCTTCAGCATCAGTCCTTCCAATATAACTCGTCCCATTCTACAGATGGAGTTTTGGAGCTTGAAGATGTTTGGGGCTGGGCCAAGGTCACAGGGCTAGGAGGATGAGGAGCCCAGGGTTTAAAGCCTGGGCTTCCGGGACCCATTCTGTCCTCTTTTTGCCTGACATGCTCAGTAAACACTTGGTGAATGGAGGATTGAACTGGGGAAACCACCCCAGCATTTGAATCCCCATTTTCTCCTGAGGCACTTGAAGTTACTAGGTGGGCAAAGGAACCCTTGGGCCCTGAGAGGCCAGTAAAACAGAAATTCCTGATTTGGATCTTGTTAAAAGTTTACACCTTGTGGTCACAGGTGGGGTCCTCACTCTGCTGAGCCTCCTCCAGGCAGAGTGTAGACCTAGTGGAGCCCTGGACTCAGCATGTGTTTAGCTGTGATCTTAACCTCTCTGAACCTGTCTCTGCTCATCTCCTGACAAATGATGATAACAGCACCTCATTTAGGGTCTCATACTCAATTATTTGGGCTTCCCTGGTGGTGCTAGTGATAAAGAACCTGCCTGTCCTTGCAGGAGATGTAAGAGATGTGGGTTCGATCCCCTGGAGGAGTGCCTGTCTACCCACTCCAGTATTCTTGGTCTGGAAAACCCTATGGACAGAGGAGCCTGGTGGACTAAAGTTTTAAGAAAGCTGAGCCATTAGCATCAAGTGAAGCAGAACAGATTTGGTTCCTAAGGTAGCCTTTAGTTGTATTCTTTAAAAACAGGTACATTTTGTTTCCTTACTGAGAATGTAAAAAGAACTCACATCTGCAATGATATGGACTTCACTATATTTTATTATTTTACTTTTCATGATGTTTGAACATAAGAAGTTGTTTGTTTTCTTCTTGACTCTGCCGTAAGGAAAAACAATAGCATAAGAACTATAATAGTAATAATAAGAATAAATGGCAGCTGACCCTTGCCGTTGGGATAGGAACAATAAGGAGTGCTGGGGGCTATGACAAGCTGGGTAGTTCCTGATATCTAAGTGTCAACACTCAGCTTCAGGTGACAGAAAGCATGTGGGCATGAGGTCAGTATTCTCAGACCTAATGAATTTATTCATACGTACTTTTTATTGGAGTATAATTGCTTTACAATGTGCTGGTTTCTGCTGTTCAACAGCGTGAATCTTATGTGTATATATATATATATGTATGTATTATATCCTATGTATATAATATATACATATATATGTATTTAAATGCAAACCCACATACATCCCCTCCTTCCTTAGCCTCCTTCCCACCCGCTCTCATCCCACCATCTGGGTCACTACAGAGTACCAAGCTGAGCCCCTGTGCTAATCAGCAGGTTCTCACTAGCCATCTTTTTTGCGCATGTTAATGTTATATGTCCATGCTATTCTCTCAATGTGTCCCACCCTCCTCCTCCCTTCCTATATCCACATGTCTGTTCTCTATGTCCGCATTTCTATTTCCTGCCCTGCAAACACATTCATCTGTACCATTCCTGTAGAGTCCACCTATGTGCCTTAATACATATTTATTTTTCTCTATCTGACTTACTTCACTCTGTACGATAGTCTCTAGGTCCATCCACATCTCTGCAAATGGCTCAGTTCCATTCCTTTTCATGGCTGAGTAATATTCCGTGTATACGTGTGCCACATTTCTTTCTCCATTCCTCTGTTGATGGACATTTAGGTTGCTTCCATGTCCTGGCTATTGTAAACCATGCCGCAATGAACACTGGGGTGCATGTGTTTGCATTATGGTTTTCTCAGGGTATATGTCCAGTAGTGGGATTGCTGGTGCATATGGTAATTCTCTATAGAAATAGACATCTCATGAACTTTTAAAAGATTCCTCAACATGCAAATTTGTATATATGGAATTCTGTTGACATCTAAGTGAAATTTTCTAAAACATTGCCCTAGCCTAAAATAAAGATACAAAAAGTTGTAACTGTGGTTGGATCCCATCCAAATTCCACCTGTTCGAGAATTCTAAGGTCACAGAGCTATGGATGTTCTTCATGAATTCCACCAAAGGAGGTTATTTCCCCAAATTCCAAGCCTCATGTAAAATTGGCTCATCCTGAGATCCATCCCCATTATTATTTATGATCATCACCTCACTGAATCATGACTTGTACAAACAGGCACTTACAGAGTGGTATTTTGGAGGATTATTGGAGTCAAGTGAGACAAAGCTTCCTTGTTCCACAAGGAAATGGAGACCGAGGTGGTCTCCCACAAAACAAGAAAATCATCTTATCCTCAGGTGACAGCCAGATTCTTTCTGGAGAAAGACTATAGGTCAGAACACAAAGCAAATTTATAAGTCAATATGTGGCCTCCAGGACCTTTTCTGAGAAATGTCTCTAAGATTTGGCAGGGAACATGTAACTTACCCCCGACAACTTCCCATGGATCTTCACCCTTTCTGTTGAAGGTCCAATCCCACCTTCTGCCTTGACCCTTCTTTTCTAAACAGGGGTCATGATATTAGACCAGGCTTTGTAGCTTTTTCCCTGTTAGCTTGGCCTGTTATTTAAAATCCATTTCTAGACACAAATACACTCTGTAATCTGGCCACACTAAACCACTCATCCACCCTTTCCTGAATACTTGGTGGGTTTGTCCTCTGCCTGCTTCTTCGCCTGCTTCCCCCTTTACTTGGGACGTCCTTCCAGTCCAGCCTCTCCAGACACACACAGGTCCTTAAGGCCAGCCCCAGTGTCACCTCCTCTCTGCCGGTGTCGCTGGTGCTCTGAACTTTCCCCGTGCTCTCCTTCACATGGATGCTCATGGGATGAAATAGACCACCACTCCCAGTGAGTGTTTACAACATGCCAGCATTGTGCTAAGGCTGTGTCTACACATTAAGTCATAGTTCTATACACTGAGAAAATAATACCCATGAACTACAGCGCACTGGGAACTGGAATGGATCTGGGGGTCCCAGCACAGCTGCCAACCACATGTTCCCACCACCTCCCCAAAACTCCCAGGACCAAGGGGGCCCCTGACTCCTAGAGAACTGACTCTGGATCTTCATGGTCAGATTACACACAAGTAGAGAAAGACTAAATGCAGGCCACTTCTAATGTTTTTATTTTTAAAAAAAGTAATATATCCATACTTGGATAAATTATAAACTTTTCTGTCTTTATAAACATCTATTAAAATATTAGAATAGTATTACCTTTACAAAAGGGCTTCCCAGGGGCCTCAGTGGTAAAGAATCTGCCTTCCAATCAGGAAATGCAAGAGATGCAAGTTTTATCCCTAGGATGGGAAGATCTCCTGGAGAAGGAAATGGCAACCCACTCCACTATTCTTGCCTGTGAAATTCCATGGACAGAGGAAGCTGGTGGGCTACAGTCCATGGGGTCACAGAGAGTCAGACATGACTTAGCAACTGAGCATGCATGCATCTTTACAAAATATTTGCAGACAGTCCCCTTGCCCTACACCCCACCCATGTTCCTCTATTGTTGACCTTTTCATTACAATGCTACATTTATAAAATATATTGAATCAATAATGCTATGTTTCTACTACATTCCATATTTTGTTCAGTCCTCCTTAGTTTTTACCTCATGCTCTTTTTAAAATCATTAATAGACTTTATTTTTGAGCAGTTTTTGTTCCCAGAAAAGTTGAATGGAAAGTTCAGAAAATTCTCATACCAATGCTGTCCTTTACAAACATAGCTGTCCACACTGCCAATATTTTCCACTAGAGTGGTACAATTGTTGCAGTTGATGAACCTTCTTTGGAAGATCATAATTCCCCCAAGTCGACAGCTTTCACAGTAGCTGACTCTTGCTGTTATAATCCACAGTTTTGGCAAAGATATAATGGCATGTTTCCACCATTATAGTGTCATGCATAGTAGTTTCACACCCCTACAAATCCTCTGTTCTTACCTATTCACCCCTCCCTAACCCTAACCTTAACCCTAATCTTAAATCTAATCCTCAATCACTGGAAGCCCCCTCAACTTTCTACTGTTTCCATAGTTTTGCCTTTCAAGAAGGCCACAGAATTGGAATCAAACAGAATTTACTCTGTTCAGACTGGCTTTTTTCACTCACTAACATGATTTTAAGATTTCTGTGTGTCTTTCTGTGGCTTGGAAGCTCATTTTTTTTTAAATCACTGAATCATATTTCATTGTCAATTTGTACCACAGTTTATTTATCCATTTGCCTCCTGAAAAACATCTTGGTTACTCCAGTGTTTTGGCAATTATGAAAAAAAGCTGCTATAAACATTCACATGCAAGATTTTGTGTTAATATATGTTTTCAACTCCTAGTGGTCATTTCTTGAAAACGTATGTTGACACCAAAACCTGCACAGGAATGTTTATAGCATAAGTTTTCAACTCCTAATGGTTTTTGATGCTTGATCCTTGAAAGAAAAGCTATAATGAACTTAGACAGAATATTAAAAAACAGAGACATCACTTTGCTGACAAAGATCCATCTAGTCAAAGCTATGGCTTTTCCAGTAGTCATGGACAAATGTGAGAGCTGAACCATAAATAAAGCTGAGTGCCAAAGAATTGATGCTTTTGAACTGTGGTGTTGGAGAAGACTCTTGAGAATCCCTTGGACAGCAAGGAGATCAAACCAGTTAACCCTAAAAGAAATCAACCCTGAATATTCATTGGAAGGACTGATGCTGAAGCTGAAACTCCAATACATTGGTCACCTGATGCACAGATCCAACTCATTGGAAAAGACCCTGATGCTGGGAAAGATTGAAGGCAGGAGGAGAAGGGGGTGACAGAGGATGAGATGGTTGAATGGCATCATTGACTCAATGGAGATGAATCTGAGCAAACTCTAGTAGATAGTGAAGGACAGGGAAACCTCGTGGGCTGCAGTCCATTGGGTTACAAGGAGTCAGATACAAATGAGTGACTGAACAACAGCAACACAGTCATTTCTGTCCAGGAAGCCAGCTGAGATCTCATGTGACCTTTAAAGACATGACTCCTCTATTTGTGCATAGAGCTTCTTTTGGCGGTGGTGTTTCCTCAGATGTTCCTTGTTTGTGATGACCTTGACAGTTTTCAGGATTGCTCAGGTGTTTTGAGAACGTGTCCCTTTGGGAATTTGGTGTTTTTTCTCGTGATTAGATTGGGATTATGTCACTCTTTTCTTCAACCAAGATTGAAATGATGGACAGTAGGTCCCTTTGGGGGTTCCATAGAAAGTCTGAACCCAGTAGTTGAGCAGGTGTCTTAGCCAGTCTGGTCACAGAAGTTTTGAGGCTCAAAAGCTGACTTTACTCTCATGCATTTATTACCATATGGTTCCTTAACCTAGAGTCTGGTGTCTGGTAGAGGGGTGGGGAGTGCAGTGACTAGAGATATAGTAGCAGGTGTGATTTTGTTCTAAGGTGAATCTTAACTGCACATTGCCAGGCTAAATTTGCTCCTTCAAAAATGACCTCATGTACAGTCAAAATGCTTAGTTACTATACCAAAGTAATATTAATTTTTTGGTCAAATTCTGTGCATTATTGTCAGAAAAATGAGGAAATTGATCAAATAAACACCAGCTGAGCTGAAAAGTTTGATGCTTTTGAACTGTGATTTTGGAGAAGACTCTTGAGAGCCCCTTGGACTGCAAGGAGATCCAACCAGTCCGTCATGAAGGAGATCAGTACTGAATATTCACTGGAAGGACTGGTACTGAAGCTGAAACTCCAATACTTTGGCCACCTCATGTGAAGAGTTGACTCATTGGAAAAGACCCTGATGCTGGGAGGGATTGGGGGCAGGAGGAGAAGGGGATGACAGAGGATGAGATGGCTGGATGCCATCACCGACTCGATGGACATGAGTTTGAGTGGACCCCAGGAGTTGGTGATGGATAGGGAGGCCTGGCGTGCTGCGATTCATGGGGTTGCAAAGAGTTGGACATGACTGAGCAAGTGAACTGAACTGAACTGACTGAATAATAACTTGCCTGGCAGGTAGCATCCATCTTAGACCTGTAGAACAGTATTTTCATTCCAAACTTAAAATTCTCATCACTCATGTGATTTCAGAATTCTTATTCAGTGTATCACATGATACACCATGCTAAAGTTTTGCTTTAGAAAAATAAGAGGCAGTGGAGAGTTGATGGCACAGCCTTCTGTATGGTTGCAAATGGAAAAGATATTCATGTTTATTTATCTTAAAGGGGTACGATATGTCACATCTCATAACATTGAAGCTATTTATTAGAAGCCATGTGCAATGCTTGGTTTTGATTCTGACCATATCTAAAAAATGACTCATGGTGGTTGTTAATGCAAAAACCATGAGTCATCTTTAAGCTTAAACCAAATGAAATGGCTGTTTGTGGTAGGTTAAAATGATGGAATATCAGGAATTTTAATTAGATCAAGCTAACAAAAATAATTAGAGATTTTTAGAAGACCTTTTCTCTAGTGATACAGCTGTTTCAAAGCCTTATATATTCAATGTCTTTTAGTGTTTTATAATGAAATTTCTCCATACAGGTTCATTGATTATCTCTAGGCTTTTTACATCTTTCTTTAAAAAGGAATCACTCTAAACCATCTTAATCATTCTTTAAAGATGTCTGCTTCTTTTGGATAAAATTTCCAAAGCACACACGTGGCCGTGCACCTCTGCGTATAAGGGCGCCCACGCATGCACCTGCACCCCCATGCAGCCGCATCACACACGGGTACGTGCAACTCATGCACACCTGCCACCTCCACATCTTGGGGCAGAAGGCCTTAGAGAGGCTCCCTTTGGAATTATCAGTCTCTAACTGAGTCTCTAGTCCTCAGTCCCTTTTGTCACAAAGAGTGTCAGTCGCCACCCTGAAAAACTAGAGGAGAAGACAAGTTGCCCTTTGCGTGAACGCTATCAGTCACCGTGCATGGGGGCATAAGTTTTGTTGCTTTTGTCACATGTAATTCATTGGAAGGACTGATGCTGAAGCTGAGGCTCCAGTATTTTGGCCACCTGCTGCAAAGAGCTGACTCATTGGAAAAATACCCCGATGCTGGGAAAGATGGAAGGCAGGAGGAGAAGGGGACGACAGAGGATGAGGTGGTTGGATGGCATCACCAGCTCAGTGGACATGAGTCTGAGTAAACTCCGGGTGATGGTTATGGACAGGGAGGCCTGGTGTGCTGCAGTTCATGGGATCTCAAAGGGTCGGACACGAACCCCCTCACCCGCCCGCCCCTCACCCCTGGAGTGGGTTGCCATTTCCTTCTCCAGGGGATCTTCCTGACCCAGGAATCGAATTGGGGTCTCCCACATCGCAGGTAGATTCTTTACCATCTGAACCATCAGGGAAGCACCTGCATACATCAATGAAGACCCAGCACAACAAAAAACACGATAAATAAAAGGAAGTTTGGATGGAAGACATCAGGAAACAGCTCCAAAAAGGCTGGGATGGCACCTGGGGCAAGTGGTACCCACGGCTGAAGAGCACAGTCCTTGTGCCCGCTGTGAGTTGTAGAGAAGACAAGGGAGGCAGGGGAAAAGACACTATAGGCTCCAGGAAGAGCAGGGCTGGCCTCTACCCAGACCTCATTCATTCTGCCACTCCGTCCGTCGTCCACTCACTCTTCCAGTTCATCCAGAGGGTACTCGTGAAGCGCTGCGTGTCCCAGGCTCTCTGTGTCACTGAGTGAAATGCAGTCAAGAGTAACTTGACTCATCCTCAAAGAGATGGCACTAGACAGGCAGGATGAGGGTGCCAGTCACAACAGTGTGTGATTGAGCTGTTGGAGGGAAGGCTGGAATGCCTAGGGTGGGGACCTCTGACCCAGCCAGAGGCAATTTCTCAAGGGCCTTTCTCAAGAGACAGCTCAACAGCTGCAGGGAAAAGAAGAGTATTTATTCAGTCATCACTCAGTAACCACTCTAGGCAAAGGGCAGCGTTAGTCACTGTGTGGAATCCAAGGCGAATGTGATCTGTGCTACCTTCAAGACTGCCAGCTCTGTTGCCGGCTCACTCTCTGGGGATGCCTGCAGCAGGCAGGGATGTGATGGGATCGCATCACATCTCAGCCTTTAAGCTTCTGGTGCTCCTCAGCTGCTTATAGAAAGGTCCACATCTCTGGGTCTGATTTTAGGTCTTTCCCATCTTGATCCTGGCTAACCTCAAGGTCATACCCACCAAACTTAACGCATGCCCCTGGATTCCAACTTTACATCACTGTCCACTCCTATCCTCCCATGTCGCACTGTTTCATAACAAGTTGCCTCTGCCAAACTGTTTCCTTGTCCTGAAATTCCATTCCACCCTTATTTATCCAGCCCATTTTCTCTCTACCTGGCTCCTTGTGCTTGCGACAGAATTAATTGTTCCTTCATCTGGGTTCTCACAGCTTCTCACAGACGTCACCATGATTTCACTTCATGTGTCACCTGATTTGGGTTGGTTCATGCACTGGTCACCTTCATCAGCCTGGATAATGTCATCCTTAGATCAGGGCTCGAGCAGGAAGCTTAGAAAGCACTTAGCAAATATGTATCACATTGAATTGGCTTTTGTATTTATCAAGATTATTCTGAGAGTGATAAGAAAAAAACTGAAAACAACTGAAACGAAACTGAGAATTAATCGGAAATTTCTCTTTCTATTTATTATATTTTTGGTTGTGCTGTGTCTTCATTGCTGTATGCAGGTAAGGGCTTCCCTAGTGGTTCAGACAGTAAAGAACCTACCTGCAATGTGGGAGACCCAAGTTCAATCCCTGGGTGGGGAACATCCCTTGGGGAAGGGAATGGCAACCCACTCCAGTATTCTTGCCTGAAGAATCTCATCGACAGAGGAGCCTGGAGGGCTATAGTCCGTGGGGTTGCAAGAAGTTGGACACCACTGAGAGACACTTTTCACTCAGAGCGTAGCCCCTGGATCAGCATTGGCATCATCTGAGATATGCCAGAAATGCAAACTTAAAATGGGAACCTTATTCAGCCGCAACTCACACCCCTGTGCTTTAAAAGTTCCGCCGAGTGATCCTCACACACACACTCAAGCATGCACAGCAACAGCTTCAGCAGCTACAGATCTATTCTCTCAGACACAAGTAGCGGAGTGTCAGCCGGGAGCGGGCTGTCTAACCTGACCCGGGGCCCGGGTGCTTCCGCGCTGCTCGGTTCGCTGGCTTTGTTCTCAGCTTTGTCTCGTGGCTGCAAGACGGCGGCTCGGCCTCTGATCAGAATCTTCTCGGAATCACGTCCGGGAACAGAGGGGCGATTGCTCCTCACACATCCTTTCCATCAGGGAGGAAACCCTCCCCCAACCCCCAAAGGACCCTCTCCTTTTCCCTCAGGAGCCAGGGTCGCCCCCCATGGCTACACCTAAGCCATCATGGATGCGGGCGACGAGGGACCACGGATGGCTCAGACCGAGCTGCATCCATTGCCCGTGGGCTCAGCGGGGCCAGCTCCCTCGAGCGGGTGGGAGAGGGGATGCCCAGACTGGCGGGGGCTTTGGCAGCAGGTGAAGAGGGTCAAGCCAGCTGAGAGGCACCCCCAGGAGGGTCTGCTGCACAGATGACAGGAGGGTTAGGGATGGTTTCAGGATGACTCAAGTGCATTACATTTATTGTGCAAAGTGACAAGTGTGACAAAGTGAAATTTGCTCAGTCGTGTCCAACTCTTTGTGACCCCATGGACTAGACAGTCCGTGGAATTCTCCAGGCCAGAATACTGAAGTGGGTTGCCTTTCCCTTCTCCAGAGGATCTTCCCAACCCAGGGATCGAACCCAGATCTCCCACATTGCAGGCAGGTTCTTTACCAACCGAGCCACAAGGGAAGCCCATTGCACTTTGCCTCTATTATTATTTCTTTGTGATACATAATGAAATAGTTATACACCTCACCAAAATGCAGAAATAGACCATCAGATTCTCTAAGGAGCATGCCACCTAGACCCGATGCAGGCCCAGCTCACAGGAGGGTTCTCCCTCCTATGAGAATCTGGTGCGGCCCCAGGTCGGACAGGAGGCGGCGCTCAGGCGGTGATGGGAGCGATGGGGAGTGGCTGTGAATACAGAGGAGGCGTCACTTGCTCACCCCCACTCACCTCTTGCTGTGTAACCCAGTTCCCAACAGGCCGTGGACTGGGACCCGTGCGTGTTCCAGGGACAGGGGACCTCTGCTCTAGATGTTGGAGCGATCCTGTTGCTTTGTCCCCTGATCCGTCAATTAAACTCTAGGGTGGGATCTCCTCTGTGTCTGGGAGCCTTCTCCATGGGTCGTGGATGAGCAGGATTTTCCAGGTGTATCAAGTGAGTTTTCACTTGTTCAAAAGGGCCAAGGAGAGAGGCTGGGCAGGCAGAGTCCCCCAGGCATCACCTGCCCCAAGGGTCTATCCTGAGTGGACGCTGTGAGTCTTCCCGGCTGTCAAGGCCACACCCAAACCCCAGCACCACCATGCACGCAGCAGGGCTCCGCCTGCTCAGTCCTCTCATCACCTAGGGTGCCTGGCGGCCTCCAGGGACACAGTCCAAGGCATTTGCAATGTCTACGTTCACGAACAAGGCTTCACCTGGGGACGCCCTGGGAACTGAGGAGCCTGGAGGTTTACCGGAGTCCTGCCAAGCCCCCAGCAAAGGACGCACGAGCCTCACTGGGGGGAGGCGTGTTCCGCTTCCAAAGTCAACCTCCGTCCAACAAACCAGGCCGCCTCACTGACAGGCCGGCCAGGCCGCCTCACCGACCTGTGACTCCCCGGGGGCGGCCGGGACCCAGGCAGCGCGTGGGCCCCTAGTGACGAGGACACAGCTCCTGCTGAGAAGTGCCCTCATCTCCAGAGGCCTCCAGACAGAAAGAGGGCGGCGGGGAGGAGAGCCCTGCAGGGATTCCAGCCACGCTTGAGCCCTGGGGTCCTGCGGTCCTCCATGGCATATTATCTGTGACGCTGACTTGGTCGGGTGGTGTTTTTAATTTGCATCCTGGGAGAAGGCTGCAGCCTCGAAGCTGTCCCGTGGAATCTCAGGGAAGGCTCCACTCCCCAGAGGATTGTTCTGGTTACAAAGCAACGCTGAGAGCGCTGAGTAGGCAGTGCTGACAGCTCCGGCCTGAGATGGCTTCCGAGCTTCAGGGCTTGAGGCCTTTCTCGGGGTTGCTCAGGGCTCACTCTGCTCCGGGGTGGAGGGGAAGGCCCCCATGGACGGCGTCTGAGAGGGGCGGCCGGGGCCTGGCTCCAGGCTAGCAGCAGATGGCGCGTCCTGGCGCGGCCTCGCCGGAGGGCCCTGGACCGTCTCCAAGCGGCCCCGGGCGGCCCCGGAGGTGGGGACCCGGGCGCAGACGAGCCGGCGTCCTCGGGGCGTCTGAAGCCCCTCTGCTCTCCTGGGGCCCTGCAGGGGCATGTCAGGGTCCCCTGGAGACGACCAGGCCCCCGAGCACAGCCCTGCGGATCCAGGAGGGAGAATGGGGAGCTTTGAGCCGTACAGAGGTGAGGGCCCCAGCCAGGGGGTCTCCTTCCCAGGTGAGGGGCCTTCGGTACCCGGGAAGGGGCCGTGGGGGCGGGACGGAGGCAGATACCAGGTCTGCTGGGAGCCAGCTCTGCCCCAACTCGCTGTGTGACCGCAGACACCAACCTCCCAGCACCTCGGCATCCTTCTCTGCAAGAGGGCGGTGATGACGACCGAGCGCATCCCGGACTGGACTCGAAAAGCAGTATTTGCTTCCTTTTGCCTTTTGGCAAATTGCTTGACCTCTCTGACCTGCGGTTTCTTCCTCTGCAGATATAATGATGCCCATGACATTGAGTTGTGGGGAAAATATGATAATAGCTGATGTGTATGCATTGGCTCATCATTTATTCTGTGGTTTGCTCCATGTTCAGTTCTTCACATGTATTATGCACTCATTCACTCGCTCAATCGACCCCTGAATTAGGTCCTATTTTCATGTCCTTGTACAGATGAGGAAAGGCGATACAGAGGTCATGAATAAACCCCAGGCCCCTAGCCGGTAGAACAGCCTGGCTGCTCACTGATGTTAGCTTGGGGGGAAAAGTGGAAGATTTATCTCTGAAATATTAGCATAGTTATTCTGAGTAATGGGACCGGGAGCCATTTTAAGTGTCTGTTTTGGGATTTTTGTCAGTTTTCGGGTTTCCTGCCATGACATGCGTGACTTTCATTATGAAACCCACACGCGAGAGTCTCAACATAGGATAATGTGTATCAGAATGGAAACCGCAGTTCAGCTCTTCTTGATCTGGTGCTCTGCAGGTCGCTGAGGAGAAGAGAGGCTCACACAGGGCCATTTGTGGGAAGCATCCTGAAGAGGTGACCCCAGCAAGACAGATGCAGATTGCAGGGAGGGGGGCCCCTGGGGCCGGGGGAGAGGTGGAGCAGTTGTTTCGTGAGGTCGGAGGTGACCTTTCGTTGGAGGTGATGGAGGCCTGCTCGGACTAGACAGAGACAGTAGTTGTCCAACATGGCGAATGGACTAAACGCCCGTGAACTGTACTCTTGACAGCGGTTAATTCTATGTGATGTGAATTTGTCTCAATATTTTAAGAAGGAGAACAGACTCCAGCCTCTGGCTTATTCCTGTCCAGAGGTTGGATCTGCTGGAATGACCCCCCCACACACTTCCTCCCCAGGGAAGGAGCTCCAGTGTGGAAAGCCTCCTCTGCAGGTTTTGCCTGAGGCTCTGGGGGAGGCCAGTCCCCTGTTGGGGCCCCAGCACCCTCGTGGGGGGCACTTATCCGGCCCCTTGGAGCCTTAGGGCCTTTTCTGGATGAGGAGCCCCCCTCCCCCGCCTCCTGCCCCCTCCTGGCTGCCTGGGAGATCCATCCTGTCACAGCCTCCACCCCCAGGGCAGAGGGTGGGGGGGCGGGTGGCAGGTCCGTGCTCGCTACCCCCTCATCGGACTTACTGTTCTTTCCCTGTGATGTGGTCGTCCCAGGTGAGTCACTTACCCCCTAGGCCCCCTCCGTCCTTCGAATCTGACCCCCAGGGTCTCCCTGGGCCCCAGCTGGAAAGCTGCTGTCACAGGATGAAGGGGATGGAAGTCAGGTGGCAGAACTCGGCAGCAGCACCCCCACCCCAGCCCCAAACAATCTCCTGGCCTGGAATCTTCTCCCAGCACCTCTGCTCTTGGGAGAAGCCTGCTCCACAAACGCAGCCCTGAAGTGGTCATATCGCACCTACCCTGTGGCCTCAGGGACTCCTTTGTACAAGGACCAAGCTGGTTCCCAGTTCCAACACTTTTAGGAGCCAGGGTGGGTGAAGGGGCCTGTGACGAGGGAGCTCCGAGGCCCTTCAGCCGCAACAGAGAGCCCTCCTTCCCTCCGACAAAGTCTTCCTTGTGGCTCAGACGGTAAAGAATCTGCCTAGAATGTGGGAGACCCAGGTTCATTCCCTGGCTGGGGAAGATCCCCTGGAGGAGGACATGGCAACCCACTCCAGTGTTCTTGCCTGGAGAATCTCCATGGACGGAGGAGCCTGGTGGGCTACATCCATGGGGTCACAGAGTCAGACAGGACCGAGTGACTCACACGTTCACTTTTCCCTCCTACAAACAGCCAGCGCTTGGCAACGGTCTCCCGAAGATTTCTATGGGGAGACAGTAAAACCTTGTGTTTCCATCTGAGCTCTGCTTTCTCTGAGTCCTTGAGCTTGAGTTTCCTTCCCTGTTCAAGGGGGAGGTAGGAGCAGCCCCTGCCCCCAGCCCCCAGGCCCCCCCCAGGGGTGGAGAAGCCAGCGTAGGCAAGGGGGTGAAGGCCAGCAGGCCCTGCAAAGGGGCCAGGAGACCCCGAGCTGCGGAGATGGGATGTCGGCAGCCTGAGAGAGGGGCTGCCACCAAGGCCCGCACACTGTCACTTTCACAGATTTCCCAAAGCCTCCTTATTTATTTTCACAGGGGTCACTCCCCTGAGGTTAAAGAGCTGGAACTCCCAAGGAAGCTTTCATTAGCTTTCCGATGTAAATAAGGAAACTTTCTTCCTCCTGGCTGCCAGGAATCCGATCCCTTCCCTCCCCGGGAGGGAGGTGTCCTGCCCTATGTGGGCACCAGGGAGATCACTGGACCAGTTTCCACCCCGGAAGGAACAAGTGACCATGGTTACCGTCGGGGCCTCCTCCACTGCAGCTCAAGGGTGCAGCCTGCTCCAGGCCTGGGAAACCCCAGGGCCCCCCAACCTCCCACGCCCCCACCTAGAGGAGCAGCTCCAGGCAGAGGGAGAGGGCTTGGCCGCCCAAATCTCAGCCTCCACCTGGATGTAAGACCCTTCTTGCTGTTGGTGCTCAGTCGTGTCCGACTCTGCGTCCCCATGACTGTAGCCCAGCAGCAGTTTCCCACGCAGGAATATGGGAGAAGGTTGCCATTTCCTGCTCCAGGGGATGTTCCTGACCCGGGGATCAAACCCATGTTTCCTACATCGGCAGGCAGATTTTTTTTTTTAACCACTGAGCCACAGGGGAAGCCTTGAGGGGGACATGGAACATCTCTAAACCTCGGCTTCCTTATCTGTAAGGTAGAGACAGCACCTCTCCCTTCGTGGGGTGTCGGTTCATTTGCTCAGGCTGCTGGAGCCAAGTGCCACACACAGACAGGACTGTCTCACACGAGGGAAGGGTCTGTCCTAAGACTCCGTCCTTGGCTTGCAGGCAGCCACCTTCTTTCTGTATCTCTGCACAACATCGCCCCTCTATGTCTGTCTGTCTGTCCTTTTTCTAAGGACACAGTCATTGTGAATTAGGACCCATCCTAATGATCTTACCTTAACAGTTACATCTGTAAGGACCCTGTCTCCAGAGAAGGTCACGTTGGGAGGCATTAGGGCTCCGAACTTGAACATGAATTTGGGGGGATGAATCCCACCCATATCATGGCAGTTGCCATGGTGATAGGAGGTGGGGGTGAGGAAAGGTTCATAAATGTGTTCTCTCTTCTCTCCTAGAGGAGGGGAGTCCTGGTCCTGGGGACACGTCTCTCGTCCTCTTCTTGCCTGGGCGGTAGAAGCAACTCCTGCAGGGCTCTTGCTGGCTAGTTCCTTACTGTATTCTAGAAGATTCCACTGTAGTCTATGATGGACATGGGCCATGAGCTCAGCATGGTGTCCCGTGACCCAGAGACCTGCTTCAGCACCTTCTTCCACTTTGTTTTCTCACCCACAAGCTTCAGGCTTCCTTGTGTAGGAAGCCGTTTGGTGTGGTGGCCACAATCCCAGACCCCAGGTCAGGCCCACCTGCACCCCGTCCCTGACCTCAGTCCTCAGCAGTGGAGCTTTGCCAAGCCTCTTCACCGTGGGAATCGAGAAGATGGGCCCTACATGTTGTGTCTGGGACAGAGAATGCTCTGGAATCAAATCTCTCAGGCTGCATGAGTGCGCCCTCAGTATCCGTGCCCACGTTACGTGGCGCGTCCCCCTCTGTCTCCATCCTTCGTGGTCCTCCGGCTGGCTCTGCATCCTGTCTGAATCTAGACAACTACTCTTCCATTTCCTTCGTAGTCTCCCTTGTAAGCAGGGTAACAGGTCTTGTCCTCCAATTAAAAATAAACTTCAAAAAATAAAATCGGAAAAAAATAAAATGAAATAGTAAAGCCCCTTCACGAGACCCTGCTTATTGTTTAATTCCCTGTGAGTTGTGAGCAAGAGGAAGGGGGAGAGAGCCTTTCCGGAACATTCCTGGGCCTCCCCCCTGCAGACTGCTCGCCATCTCCGTGAATCCTGCAGGCGGATGGCAGGACGAGGGCAGGGGCATCAGCAGGCTGTGTGCCCCTGATCCCAGGTCACTGCAGGAGACGTGCAGATGAAACCCGTCTATTTCTGTGTGGGTCTCGAGAAAAGAAGCCGTCAGTCAGGCATCAAGGAAGGGTTTTGCTTCATCTGTCTCTGCCAAATGGTCCAGCTTCATTACATGCCCTGGCATGCACTGGATGTCGCCCGGGGTGATGGCCACACCCAGGCCCTGACCACACGGGGTCCGGGGGCAGCGGGACAAAGGCTAGAGCTGCCAGCCTCCAGCCAGCCTCGGTCATACTGTGTGCAACCGTGACACACGCCGTGTCCTCCAGGGGCACAGCCGAGCCAGCAGCGGGCAGCAGGGAACCCGAAGGTCAGTAAGGGACAGCCAGGGGCCAGCAACAGGGCAGAGGGGCCAGTGGGGGCCCCGGGGCGAATGGTGCTCTGGAAAGGACTTTTCCTGGGAGCCTGGAAGACGGGAGATGGGGGAGAAACAAACAGGGGAGTCCTTCCTAACTTCCTAAGTACTTACTGAACCCAATGCTCCTTATACAATAATTCCATTGTTCAAGCTTCTCAAACATGCAAGATAGGGATTGTTGGAATATGGGCTGGAATGGTCATCTTCAGAAGCAGTGCTCCTTGGAGCATGGGGACCACACTTGGGATCTGCTTCTACTCATGGAAGCGAGGGTCATCAGACTGAGATTCAAAGTGCCTGGCCACCGTGTCATTCACCCTGGTGAGGATCTGCAAGATTTCCAGGCTCTTTCTAAGCTTGATCAGGAAGGAAGAGAAGGCCTGCACAAACCGGAGCCCCTCTCTGGGTTCCTCCATGAGGAATAGCCTCTAACTGTGGAATAGGAAAAGAGAAAGTCAGCTTCAACTGGGATCTCATATCGAGGACCAGCATCTCTGTCACTGATGGGTGGCTCCTGTCATTGAGCTCTGTCTCCTGGCAAGCTTGAATGAGGAAGAATTTGGGTTTCTCCAACAGGGTCAGCCCTAAAGGAAATCAGCCCTGAATATTCTTTGGAACGACTGATGCTGAAGCTGAAGCTCCAATACTTCGGCCACTTAATACAAAGAGCTGACTCACTGGAAAAGACCCTGATGCTGGGAAAGTTTGAGGGCAGGAGGAGAAGGGGATGACGGAGGGTGAGATGGTTGGATGGCATCATCAATTCAATGGTCATGAGTTTGAGTAAACTCCGGGAGATGGGGAAAGACAGGGAAGCCTGGCGCACTGCAGTCCATGGGGTCGCAAAGTATTGGACACAACTGAGTGACTGAACAACAAGAGGAAAGTAATACAGGTGATTATTCCCAGACGGTGAAACACTGTGCATAGATGCAAGGTTTTGTTTTGTTTCTTTTAGTTTAGGTTTTTTTTTTTTTCTGTTTGATCAACTTTGAAGTAGGTCCACATGACCATTTTGTATCAGTCTTCTCTCTAACCACCACTGTTCGATGTCAACCATCATGAAATTATAAGAAGCTTTCTCCTTGGAAGAAAAGCTATGACAACCTAGACAGCATTTTAAAAATCAGAGACATCAAAAGTCTTGGAGTCTCACTCAGCATCAGTTCTTCCAGTGAAAGTTAGTCAGTGTGTATGTAACACACAAAATAAAGTCAGGGTGTTCCTGCCCCCGGAGGAAAAGGACAGGCAGAGCATGGGTTGCCCTGGGAAGTTCTGTTTCGATTCCTCTCGCCCAGTGCCTGGCACAAGCCGAGCTCTTGGTGTGGATGATGTAGTTTCTGTTCCGCGGCTCATACTGAGCCCTGTCTGTATGCCTGCCTTGTGCTCACCTCTGGGGAGAGAAACTCCAGGAGGACGGGGTTCACGCCGCCCCCACTGGACCCTGGGTTGGGAGCTGATTTCGGTTCCTGATCTTTCTCCCCGTCCCCAGGGGAGGGTGGGGGTCTTCTGCTCAGTCTCATCGCCTGGACCCTGAGTCACCCATGGGCTGACTTGAGGCGGGGACTCCCATCCGGGCGACCTGGTGAGCATGTTAGAAAGACAGAAACCAGCGTCACCCGGCCTTAAAGAGTTTGGTCCCTGCCCTTGAGGCCACGTTCTTCCAATTTGGGTTGAGGGGAGTGAAGAGGAGATTAAGTTAGATCAGTGAGCGTATTAGTGAGATAAGAGACAGAGTAAAACCATCTCCAGGAATGGGGTTGTTGCTGTTTGTTGTTTAGTCGCCCGACTCTTTGTGACCCCACAGACTGCAGCCCGCCAGGCTCCTCTGTCCATGGGATTTCCCAGCAAGAATACTGGAGTGGGTTGTCATTGCCTCCCCCAGGAGATCTTCCCCACCCATGTCTCCTACAGGCCCATTCTTTACCACGGAGCCAGATCACCAAGCACATCAGTAAAATAAAAGACAAAGAAAGACATATCTGCGGACACCTATGGGGCCCCTGTGGGGATCCTAGCATACCTAATCCCGAGGTCCCCGCATAAACTTGTCTGATTTTCTGGCCACTGTGAACTCAGAGTTCAACAGTCTATAAACACCCGGTGAGGACATCGTGACTCCTGTTCCCCTACAGCCCCCTCCCCCAAGCCAGGGCTTCCTACTTGGCTTGGAAGGTCTTTAGGGTAACTTGTTTTTCACTGTCTCAGGGTCCTCAGTGCCCAGGGCTCCCAGGAATGGACTTGCCGCTGAAGCCTGATCTCAGGACTCTGGAGTCGCCACACTCCCCGCCTTGACATGTGTGCATGCTTAGTCACTAAGATGTGTCTGAATCTTTGTGACCCCATGGGATGTAGCCTACCAGGCTCCTCCATCCATGGCATCTTCCAGGCAAGAATACTGGAGTGGGTTACCATTTTCTCCTCCAGGGGATCTTCCTGATCCAGGGATTGAACCCCTGGCTCTTGTGTCTACTTCACTGGCAGGCAGATTCTTTCCCACTAGCTACTTTAATAGAAAATAAAAGAAATTTTAAAAAGAAACTTTACTGAGAAGCAACATAACTATATCTGGGGGAAAAAACAATCATCTGAACGAATTCAGTGATTAAATTCATCTTAGACTTCAACTGATGACAACCAACTTTTACAACAGATGTTCACGGTTTGGGTTCTGTTCAGGGTGGTATGTTTTTTAAAGCTTTTTGTTTTATCTTGGGGTATGGCCGGTTAGCAACGTTGTGATAGTTTCAGGTGGGCAGCAAAGGAACTCAAGCTGCACACACGTGGATCCATTGCCCCAGCCTCCCCTCCCAGCCAGGCGGCCGCTAGCAGCAGCCAGAGTTCCCCGTGCTGGACTGTAGGAGCCTGTTGGTTGCCCACGTTACAT